>PVIW01001788.1:83274-244377 GCA_004026585.1 Noctilio leporinus
GGCACTTAGGCTGTTTCCAGCACTTGGCTATTGTAAATAGTGCCGCTATGAACATAGGTGTGCATAGGTTCTTATGAATTGGTGTCTCAGGCTTCTTTGGGTATAGTCCAAGTAGTGGAATTGCTGGATCAAAAGGCAGTTCCATTTTTAGTTTTTTAAGGAAACCCCATACTGTTTTCCACAGTGGCTGCACCAGCCTACATTCCCACCAACAGTGTATAAAGGTTCCCTTTGCCCTGCATCCTCGCCAACACTTGTTGTTTGTTGATTTGCTGATGATTGCCATTCTGACAGATGTGAGGTGGTATCTTATTGTGGTTTTAATTTGCATCTCTCTGATGACTAGTGATGTTGAGCATTCTTTCATATGCCTCTGGGCCCTTTGTATATCTTCCTCAGTGAGTTGTCTGTTCAGGTCCTTTGACCATTTTTTAATTGGGCTGTCTGTCTCCCTGGTGTTGAGTCGCATTAGTTCTTTATATATTTTTGGAGATCAGACCCTTGTCTGAGGTATCATTGGCAATTATGTTTTCCCATACAGTTGGTTCCCTTTGAATTTTGCTGATATTTTCTTTAGCTGAACAGAAACTTTTCAATTTGATATAGTCACACTTATTGATTCGTTCTTTTATTTCCTTTGCCCTTGGTGAAGTATCAATAAACATATTTCTGCATAGGATATCCGAAAGTTTACTGCCTATATTTTTCTCCAGGACCTTTATGGTGGCACTGTTTATGTTTAAATCCTTTGTCCATCTTGAGTTTATTTTGGTGTATGGTTTAAGTTGGTGGTCTAGTTTTATCTTTTTGCATGTTGCTGTCCAGTTCTCCCAACACCATTTGTTGAAGAGACTGTTTTTACTCCATTGGATGTTCCTTCCCCCTTTGTCAAATATTAGTTGACCATAAAATCCTGGGTTAATTTCCAGGCTCTCTATTCTGTTCCATTTGATCACCAGTATTTTGAACCCTGCATCTGATAAATTGGCTACCTCTTTTTTTAGTTCTTTTTCAGGAATTTTGATCTGTTCTTTAATTTCTCTGTCTCCTCATTTTAGCAGCCTAACTGTGGTCATCTGTGTGATTAGAGCTGCTTTGATTCTGTCTTGGTAGCATGGCCTAATGTAGTAAGTGTCCCATAGGGTCCAGTGGCACAGCCTCCCCTATCACCCAAGCTGGATGCTCAAGGTGCACCCTTTGTGTGAGCTGAGTTCACCCTCCTCTTACATTTGAGCTTTGGTTGCTGTCAGCAGATCAATGGAATGGATTTACCCAGGCCAGTCAGTTTCAAGGTGTGGCTATGACCACTGACCACCAATCTCCACCCTCTGTGGAGGATAATCTGTGCAGGCAGCAGGGTGTGCTGCTCCGACCTGATATGTAGCTGTCTACTGGGTACACTGGCCCTGGGGTTTCCCGGATGAGGCAGGCCAAGGTCAACCCCAACCTGTATTTTGCCTAGGATTGCCCTCCCTGGGCTATAAAGCAAGCTGAGATAGCTGCAACTTGTGTTGGGCTTGGAGATTCCCAGGTGAAGCCAAGTTGTGAATCTAGGCTGGCTGCTGCTAGTGCCAGGCCAGGAGATCCTCAAAGTCAGCTGTTGCTTATTTGATAGGGTGTAGGAAGTTGTGAAGCCTGAGTCAAAACCAGCCATTCATATGGAAAAGCAGCTTGTGTGGGCCTGCAAGCTGGGTCAGGCAAATTCTCTCCCAGGCAGGTTCAACAGTGTTAGCCAGGTTGATGGAATCTCATATGTGGCACCAGCTTGCCAGTTCTGTGGCAGAAAGGTTTAGCACAGGGACAATGGCCTCTGCTCTCCTTGATGCCAGGCACCTTAGTCCCTCCTGCTTACCACTGGTTTTTGTCAAACTGCTATTTCAGTGCAGAAGTTCAGAGGGAGTGAGCCTGAGTAGTTGGGTCAATATGTGAGTTCTTTAAGAGGAACTACTTGAGAGTCCAGAAGTTTCTTCCACTGACTCAATCCCCACTGGTTTTTGCAGCCAGAAGTTTTGCGGACTTATCTTCCTGGTACTGGAACCCTGGACTGGGGGTTAAGCTTGAACATTAATCCTTGGAAACTATTCAGGTGATTCAGGAGGCTGCAGCTATGGACAACTGCTGATTGGTGGCTTCATTATGACAAAAGCTTCCACTCATCCATCACATCTGATACAGAGATTTTTGGTGAAACATCCAATCATCCAGGTGATATAGCCCCTCCACAGCCTAGATTTGGCACCCTGTGACTTCTGGCCTTTCCCGAAACTAAAATCACCTTTGAAAGGGAAGAGATTTCAGATCCATCCATGAGATTCAGGGACATACAATGGGACAGCTGATAGCAATTCCAACAAAGGAATGCAGAGTGTTTTGAACAGTGAAAAAAACACTTGGAGAACTGAGGTCCCAAGGTGCCTACTTTGAAAGGGACTGAGGCAACGTTGTCCTATATACAATGTTTCTTGTATCTTTTATCTTCTTACATAAATATCTTTATTTTTAAAGATTTTATTTATTATTTTTAGAGAGAAGGGCAGGGAGGGAGGAAGAAAGGGAGGGAAGCATCAATGTATGGTTGCCCTTCACCTGCCTCCAGCTAAGGATCTCGCTAGAGATCTGGCTTGCAATCTGGTTATGTGCCCTAACTGGGGAATTGAACCATAACTATCTATTTTTTATAGCACATGGCTGGATACTTTCTGGATAGACCTTATGTGTTTCATTTTTCATATCCAATAAACCTTGGAAGTAATAATATCATTTTTCCATTTTAGAGATGGAGAAAGTGATGCCCTGATAACTTGTGTTATTTGCTAGAAGTCACAGTGTGTTAAGTGGCAGGGCTGGGATTCAGATCCACCACTTTGAACCCTGTTCTCTTAAGCCTAAAAACTCCAATGATTTTTCAGCTTAAAGCACTTGGTATTTAACAAGTCAGGTGAAGAAAGTGTCTAAGATCTAGGGCCATTTAAATAACTTTATGGTCATAACTAAAACTTTGCTTTTAAAATCTGTTTATTGATTTTAGAGAGAGAGAGAAAGAGAGGGGAAGAGAAACATTGATGTGAAAAACATTGATCAATTGCCTCCCATACATGCCTGACTGAGGATTGAACCCACAACCTTTTGGTATAAGGTGGTGAGGCTCCATCCAACTGTGAACCATACTGGCCAGGGCACTCAAATTCTGCTTCTGGTACCATGGGTTACAAGGAAGCATAAGACAGAACCTCCATCTTTCAAGTACCCTAGTGGGGAAAAAAGATGAAAATAACTGACCTGACTATAAAAGAGTAAGGTATGCCATGGAGTAGAGCAAATTGTAGTTTTAGAAAAAGGGAGAGTAAATGTTAAATGAAGCTTCAACGAGGAGGAGTAAGTCTCAAAAATTGTTTATGAAAAGAAAAGAGCTTTCTAAACAGAGGTAAGCATGATAAGAAGAGATGTGTGAGCATACAGAACAAACTTGAGGGATGGTGGAAAACCTACGAAGATACTATAAATTTATTTATTTTACTAACCTTATTTGTTTATGATCAGCTACATTAAATTTGAATTTTTATGAACTGTTACATTAAAAATTTTAGGGCATTAGTTAAATGAAATAATTTAACCTTAGGTACAGTTAAGCATTCCTTTGTAGAGTGTAAAATCACATCTTTCTTTTTAAAAAATCAACTTAGCATTTCTATCATTTTTCCCTGCCTATATTTCAAATCAATGAAATCTGTCTTTTTAAATTATAAAAAATTTTATTAATATTATTTTTTTTACTTTATGTAGTATCCATTGTAATTTATGATTATGCGTCTACTTTTTCTTTTGGTTATGTCTTCTTATTTTTGAGTGTTTTGTTTGGTCACAATTGGTTGTATTTCTCATGTTTCCTTTTCTAAGTCTGTAAATACTGCATACCAACCAAATACACAGAAAAAGAAATAGTCTCAAGATGGTTTCAAAATCAAATTTATTTTCCTATAATTTAATTTATAGGTAATTCCAAAATAAAACTCAGAGAACATTTTAAAATAACTCCTAATTACTAACAGATGAACAAGTATTGGCTAAGTTTAGACATGGAATTCAGGCAACTGATTATATTGGAAATGCAATTGAATGCTTACATAGGTGAACACACCCCCCTCTTTCTAAACTGGACCACCCAGGGCTTTGTTGTTCACATTTGTCAGTGCCCATATTTCCATGTACTTACTGAAATAATACAAAACAACAACAAAACAGAATTTCTGGCTAAAAATACCTAAGAGTTTTCAACCTTTAAAACCTTATGCTTTAAAAATATTATTGATATCATATCTTTGACAGATATTATTATAATTCAATAAAGTGTTATTTTTGCTGTTCATCAGTTTCAAAGATAAAAGAGATTCTGGCCCTGAAGAACAGTATGGGAAAAAGATAGGCTCTCTCATTCTCTAGAAAGTACTGATCTTCAGTGCTGAGTATGCTTCATTCTTAATTGACCATGGATAGGCCTAAGGCTATCAATGAAGGAAAACTATAGAGGTAACCTGATACCACAAAATTTAGGGACAGCACAAGTAAAATATTTTGGCAAATTGATAACAAGGATATGCTTCTGGATGTGCTGAAAAATGCCCGGCTTGATAATGGCTGATGCAAAGTAGCACATTTTTTTAATACCTCAATAAATTTGCCATGGTTATAGGGAGATCAAAAAAATTTTTTTTAAATCACAAAGAATCAGTTTCCACTGATTTTTAGAAATCAGTGAATTTAAATTAAATTCCCTTTAAAAAGGGAATTTTCAGTGACTAGGAGGGGAACAGGCATGTTTAATTCAGGAACTCAAGAAGTATAAAAACCAAGGTAATTATGGTAGCCACCTGCAGAATATGCTGTTCATCTTTCTGCTTGATGTAGTAACCAACTAGATGTGCTATACAGGGAAAGTCAGGTTTTGTAGATTTTAAAGTTTATAATATTTTGGAAACCCACATATTATTTATGAAAATTAATTTTAAGAAATTATTCACAAAAATTGCTAGCATACTTCCTAGGTGTTAGAAAAGATTCATGTAAGGAATTCTGACACTAAAACTAAAGTTTCAGTAGTGCCACAAAAACTACTTTTGATGCCAAAGTAGCATGAAAATGCATGAAAAGGCAGCTCGATTGGCTTCTTCAACTTATTAGATAGGGTAAATAGCTCCCAGGCAAGATGGTAAAAATGTTTAAAGGAAATTGAGGGAAAGAAGGGAAATTAAATGGGAAAAATAAGAAGCTTCTCATGGAATTTAATCACAGCAGTATGTTGGAATCTACTTGCACAGACTCAAACAAGCCAGTTATTAAATTTCCAATAATTTTGTGATTAGGCTGATATCACATTGGTAGCCTGAAATTTGCCATGATAAAATATTAATAACACAGAAATTGGCAAATGCTGTGATTGTAGGCTTCTTCCTTCTAAGAAGTTAGTTGTTAATACTAGAACATCATTAAATGTATGGAAATTCAAATTTCATAGAAATTATGATAGGCCTAAGAAAATAAAATTTCACTCCTGGTCTATTTTTACCTATAGAAATATCACTTTAGAAAAGGCATTTTTGGAAACCTGAAAGAAAGGTAAGAATAGAAGTGCACAGATTGGACACTTGATACTCAAGATCCATCATCAGTATGAATCACTCCATATGGATCATGATTCAGCTCTAAGTTCTCATACACTACATAGTCTCACCACACCAGTAACTTTCAGTCCTCTACATTTGTGACCACACTTGGCTTTCTAATCACTTACAGATTTTCCATTTCTGAAATCCATATTTTAAACATGCAAGAATCTAAAGACAACCTCATTTATTTATTCTTTCAACAAATACTGATTTCACATCGACTATATGCCAGGCAGCATAACAGATATTAAGGATAATGTGATGGACAAAAAATATACTATCAGGAAAAACAGATGATAAAGAGTAAACCAACAGTTAACAGGACAATTTCTGATGGTGATAAATGCTAGAAAGGAAATGTAATGGATGCTGTGACAGATAATAATGATATTGGGAAAGGGAGTATACTTTACCTAGGCTAGTATGGGCAAAGCCTTTCTGAGAGTTTACATCAGCTGGGATATGAATATAACCAACTATTTTGAAAAAGAGCAAGAGAAAACTTATTATGCAAAGAAAACGGCATATACAAAAGCAATGAATTGGAAAAATCTTGACTCGTTTCAAGAACAAAATTAAAATGTTAATGTAGAGTGAAGAAGTAGAGAAAAAGAGTTACTTCTACAAGATGAGGGTAGAGGACTATGCAGAGATTTCTAAGGTTTATAAATTTTCTGGACTTTATTCTAAACATAGTATAAAGCTATTGCAGAATATTATGCTGGAAAACAACATAATTTTTTAAAAATGCTTATTCCACCTGATGTATGTAAGTTGTAATAAATAAAGATAAGGGTAGAATCAGAAAACCAATGAGAAAGTCTTTATAAGTGCCCAGGTAGATAAAACATGTCTGGGAATGGAGTGTGGGTGGCGAAGAGGGAGAGAGTTAAGCAGATAGGTTTGAAAGATACAGAAGTACTACTAAAGATGTAACAAATTTTCTTTTGTATTGCATATTAGATATAAAAGAAAAGATGTAAACATGATTCAAACTTTTCTGAACAGTTTTGTAAGTAGAAATGTTTTGTTTTGCAATAACAAAGATTATAAGTAGAAGTGAGTGAGTTGGGAGTAAATCAAGAGTAAACCATTTGGGGTATGCTGAACTTTCAAATAGAGATAAAAACCTGACCACATGAAAATGAAGCTCAGTTCATCAATACTGAACTATTCCTATGTGTTCAATATTAAGAGCAGAATGACTGAGAAAATAAGGATTTTATTTTGAAGGAGGGCATCATCCTTAAATGATTGTCAAGTAGTAGAAATGGTAGATTGTGGTTTAGTGTAGAACTTTCCAATAATTAACATTTGTTCATTTGTGGAAAGCATTAAATCTTAATTTTGACTTAATCACAATTTAGATTTAATCACAGGTGATACATTTCCTTTCACTAGACTCCTTCACACACAGAACCCTAGGATGGTATCATGTATTGGTAGAGAGGCTAGAGACTGAGGTCTTGAGATTTCTTTGGAAATCTGTCACTAAAATTCTGAGTGCTTTTTGAAACAGGAACATGTAGAAGAGAGGAACTAACTTCTACTCACCAAGTGTGTGCCAAGCATGGTTAGGCAGCATTAATGTTTAATACCAAGTAATTCTTACATGAGCTCTCTGAGATAGGATTGTTCCTGTTTTATAAATTGTGAATATACATAAAACAATTGACAAGTAAATACAGAAAGCAAGTAGAAATCAAAAGGTTGAAAATCTCTAATGCTGCAAGCTTTGGGTTACAGAATATGAGTTGGTTCTAAGTCTAGATGCATTTTCCAGGATTTCCTTCGGGGTCTCACCTTAGCATGACTTTCAGAAAGAAAATTCTAATTCTGCAAGCTTAACTTTTCCCCACAAGTCTGCAAAGGGAAATTTTACTCTTTTTGGGTTCCTGCAGTGAGTCACAAATCTCTCAGGCTGCTTCTAGAATCAGTATGCCTGCTGCATGGACACAGGAACAGAGCTGAACACCTCCTGTCCGATAACAAAAACTCTACCAATGATCAGATAAAGCAATTCTCTTCCAAGGAAAGAAAGAGAAAGAGGGAAAGGAAGTCACAAATGTTACTTTAGTGTTGACTTCTTAATAATAAAAAATAAAACATGGGAGTGATTGTCTCTGAATACTGAGATTTCAGATTTCTTTACCTTCTTATTTACATGTCATTTGACTATATAATAATACTGTGATGTGCATATTATCTATTTTGTCTTCCAAAACTTCATTTCTTCTTCCAACAGAATGCCTGTTTTGGCACTATCCCACCTAGCTGCTACAAAATGCCAGTATTTATCATTCACAGCCTCATCTTAAACTACCAAATACACTTAAATGACTTCTTGCCCCCGACAAACAATAATAACTGTACCTACCATACACTGTTTACTTGTTTTTCTTCTAATTAGAGAGACTGTCAGCTTCTTGGAAGACTTGATTTCCTTTTATCTTGAATTCCCAGAACCACAAATAGTGCCAGTATGTAGTAGCTGCTCAATATATTTTTATTGAATTGAATTAAGTATTATTTCTGAGCTGCACGCCAGTGGGCTGATGAACAAAGAAACCAGTCACACCAGGGTTTCAGGGCTCTTAACCTAATTCTGCAAGGTTTAGGCCCAGTGGCATAAATGATATCACTAATTTAGATGACTTTCCTTTAACATGAATTTGAAGGAAGCTGGCATCCTTAATATTACTGAGAACTAGCAGATGGCCACTGGCCCAGAAAACAGGGCTTGCCTCTTCATGAAACTTTACCAATACTTTTCCTTCCTAGTATTTGTCTTTCAAACAAAGCTGCTTTCAAGAGAGAACTCTCTGCTCTCTGAAAGTACAGAGGCAATTGGCATTCTCCCCTGTGTTGGTGTATTTTTAGTTAGAGCATTGCAGTCTGTTTTTTTTTTTTTTTTTCTAAGCTAAAATTAAAAAGAAAAAGAAAAGAAAAGAAAAGAAAGAAAGAAAGAAAGAAAGGAAAAGAAAAAATCACCCATGAAGCTGAGAGTTTTACATTCTCTTCTTAGCTGAGAATTGCACTTTTTAAAATACTTCGATAAAATTTTATTTGGCCACTTAAAAAAAGAAAGACTTGTTGAAAAGCAGTTGCAGATTGCTTGCCTTTTCTGGTAAATGAGCATGTTTTTGAAGGGACAGTGTGCTCAGTGATTAGGAGCCTAGACTTAGAGCCCAATTGCTTAGTAGCTTGACTCCACCACCTACCTATAGGGCTCCAATTAACACGTTGTTGACCAGCAGTTTCATACAAAAGTTATCCCATGTCACTATTATTTTTCCATAATTGAATATGAGGATAAAACAATCTAAATAAATTTCAATATACCTTATTTATACATAATTATTGAAATGAAACTTTGAAGCTGAAATACCCTCTATATAATATCATTGCTTCATCTAGGGATAACTCCTGTTTAGGTCTATACACAGACTGAAATTTTGTAATAAAGTAATCCAAAAGAGGCCTAATTTTGTAAAGTCTGTCTTCATTAGATGTAGCTTGTGAATTATCACAAAGATTAAATAAAAAGTAAGGGTTTGCTCAAACCTCATTCTGGTCATAGTTTTAGAAAACATGGGTGCTTCAACAGCAAATGTCTGTTGACCAATAATCTCTCCAATAGGATTTATTTGTCTCACCAATATCAACACACTAAGAAATTTCATATTGCTAGTGGTAACTTCCACCCATGGTAAAGTTTTAGCAGGAGTTTCATAATGTTTTCCCATTTGGAGGTGGGATAAATTGACTTGAGAAACAAAAAAAATCATTATCAAAAAATAAATCCATCACTTCACTGATACTCCGTGGATCACTAAGTTCAACAGTTACACCAGAAATATTTGTACAATCCTCCAAAGCTGGTGTAAATGTCATTTTCTGTCCACTCTTCTTCAAAATCACTTTCACTATCAGATTCTATCACATCTCTTTTTTGCCATTTTGATAGTCTAATATCAGATTCATAACTATCTCACAACAGCCTATCATCTCCCACATCACTGCTATATAGTTCAAAGTCACTCAGATAATCAAAAAAAGCATCTGCATGTAATTCATTGAAAAGCTCTTCACCATAACAATGTGCCATATATGAAATTTTTGCGATACTAAAATTGTGATTAAGCCTGGAATATCTAGAAAAATAATTTTTCTAATAAAGTAAACATGATTAAAACTTTTACAGAGTCCTATATTACTCTCAGTTTTAAAAAGATAATCAAGTGCAAACACGAGTTAATTTATCATCAGTCAACAACAGTTGGGCTTGAAAACATGAATTTTCTCATGACTGGTCAACAATGTGTTAAGTCATATGATCCCTCTGAACCTCTGTTTCCTCTTTTGTAAGGAGAAACCATCTCATAGCATTATGATGGAATTAATATTAAGTATTTTAAAAAGTGATTGAAAACAGGAAGGTTAGTTCAGTGAACACTAGGAGGTAGGCACCTAGCTATTAAATACTTTACATTCCTACCTAAAAAAAAAATGTAATTAACCTAATTTAATATCGTTTTAAAAGAGAAGTTTAAAAGAGATTTAAATATGCCCATAAACCCCATTTTAAACTACATATTTCTTCTCTGCTTAAAATAAAAAAAGACATGAACACAAAAGCCATTGAAAATGCTTCTATATTCAACAAGTCTTGTCTCTGCTCTTCATTGAGAATGTGCCCTCTGTCAGTAACACTCTGCTTTGTTTTCAGTCTCTTTGCTGAAGATTTCCAGCTGTGTCATGGCCTAAGAAGTGTCTCCTACTGTCATTATCGGCATACAAGATCTACTTTAAAAGCCAGTTTTAATAATCAATCAATGTATAGTCATACCTTTTTGTTAAGACTGGAGATAGTTCAGCCTTTAAAAATTCAGTGTGTCCTGAAGGGTAAATCTCAAATAGAGCCAAAAAATAAACACCCCACCTGAAAGTTCCCATGTGCTTATGCTCTTCCTTAGCTCTTCTGCCTTATCTTCTGTATCATAGCCCCACCAGGACTTGTGCACTTGAAAGAGGAAGGAAAAATAATTGTTGCTTTCCTACCTTCCAATTGGTTCTTTAAATCACTGTCACTGGGTTGGTACTGTCACCATGCAGCTGAAGCTATTTTACCTGTCTAAGTTCCCAACAACCTCCATCTTACAGTCACCAGTTTCCAGTGCCCAGTTCCTTGACCTGTATGAACCATCAGCAGTATTTGCTGTAGTTTTTTTTCCTTTATGAAAGATTTTCATCTCCTAGCTTCAGAACACCATGTTCTTATGCTTTCCCCTGCCTCAATGGATTTTCCTCTGTTTTATTCTGGCTCCTCTTCCTCCAACTCTAGGTGTTGCTTTTCTCCAGGGCTTCCTCCCTGGCCTTCTTTTCCCTCAACTTAGCTCTCTCCCTACCCAATTTCATCTCCTTTAATGGATGTAATACCATCAATATGCCAATGATGTCCAAATTTATTCCTTTAGCTATAATGGTTTTAAAACATGTTCTCAAACACTTTGATTCACCTCCTACCAAAGAGGGGTTATATGAAGCAACCTTGGTGACTTAATTCTAATAAATACAGAGAGACAAAGTAAAGCTGTGGTATTCCTGAGACAAGGTTAGGAAATGTGGTGGTGCTTCACCCTTGTTTCTCTCTATCTCTCCCTCTCTCTTGATGTGCAACCTTGGAATCCAGCCAGCAGTTGCACAAGAGTCAAGCAACCTTATGAATAGGCCACGTGTAGGAGTTCTGGCCCAACCCCAGTGGGTGGTGGAGGGCCATTAGCATCAACCACTAGACATGTAAGTGATTCCAGATAGCAGCTTTTCAATTGCCCCAGCAGGTGCCAAATGAAGCAGAAACAAGTCTCCATCAATTCCTTCTCAGGTTGCAGGTTTAGAACAAAACACATCTTGCTGTTGTTTTAAGTTGCTAAGCTTTTGTCATTTGGCAATGGATAACCAGAACACTATGGAGACCCTTCCTCTTCCTCTGCACTCCAGAACCTGCCGAGTCAACATCCCCGATTCAATGTGTTACAGGAAATTCAACTGCATGTGGCAAAAAAGGAACCATGATTTCCCCGACAATACTGACTCTTTCCCCTTCTTCTCTTAGTCAGAGGTATCACCACTCAGTCCATTGTCCAAGCAAAATGGGGAATCCTCCTTCAGTAAGGCCTTTCCTCACATCACACATTCCATAAATACATCAGTGGATCTCCTAAAGGAAGTAGTTACCTTCAAAATATAGCCCTAAGATGGCCATTTCTAACAGCCTGCCCCATTTTTCTCTTATAATTATCACCACCACCGTAATGTCTGCCTTTAAATTGATTTCCATGTTCACCCTGATACAGTCTATTCTCTGGACATGCATCCCTGTCGACATGCTTGAATGGCTTCTCATCACACTTACCATGATGCCCTCGCTGTGGCCTACAAAGTTACACAGGAATGGGCCTCTGCCTTCAACTCTAGTTTCATCTTCTACCGCGTGCTCACTTGGCTCATTTGCTATGTCACACTGGCCTTTTTGCTTTTCCTGGAACAAGCCACATTTCTTTGTGTTCCTGACTGGCTGGGTTTTGCCTGCCTGGAGGGGTCTTCCCCTCAAATCACATGACTTATTTTTAGGACTTGCAGGTCTCTGCTCACATGTTATCTTCTCAAAGAGGCCTTCCACCTGTTAAGTCCTCCATGGGACCCTGTTACACTGTATCCCCTGATGAGTTTTTTTCTCTTTAGTGTATTTTTATTTTACTATTTGAAATCATATGTGCTTGTTTATGGATGAGAATTTAGATTCCGTGAGCACAGGGACTTCGACCATCCTTTATGTTACAACAGTCCTTGGTGCCAAGAGGAACTCCTGCCACAGTTGTGAGCAATCTATACACATCTGATAAATTAGATTTGATCAATAAAAGAATGGTTCAATCACTTAATACGTGATGCTGGATTAGGTTAGTTTAGATTAAAATGTGTGAAGCATTTTCTTGAAATCTAAGCTAGTTCCATCAAAAAGTATTTGTTCTCCCTATGATGAGGCCTTCTTTGGTGTACTGGTTTAACTCTGGATAAATTTGAGACAATTTCCTTCTATGATGTTACATGACAGCCTCAAAAGTAAAATGACAATTGTAATATTAAAATGTATGCAGCATTAGTAGCAAACTTCACTGTAGCTATGGAGTTATTTATATGTCCATATGTAGCTTTTTCTTTGTCAAAAGCTTATTATAAGGACCAGGTGTGAATGTTGACAAAGAATTGATTTGAGTCTTAAGCAGAATTTATTTTTTTCACAGCATATGTATTATTTAAATTAGAGAGAAACACACTAATTTTTAAATATTTCAAGATGATGATTGTCAAGTGATAAAGGAAAGAGTACAAATTTATTACATGTGTAGCTATCATTCACTTATCCTTATCATCCAGGCCTGTGTACTAAAAACACATCAAAGTATTTGCTATTCTAGAGAAATTCCATGAAATGTTAAACTTCTGGGAATTAACACAGATAATGCCCTATTCCTTCAATCTACTTGGTATTCAGTCAGATCAGGTTAATTATCATCTCTTTAGTCCTTTTCCCAGATTCCTTGGGCCAACTGAGCTCTTCAATTGTGCCCCATTTGATGGTGTTAGAGTATTTCGTCTTTACCTGTGAATCTATTTATCCCACTGAATCTTGAACATATGGATGATTAGGGACCCCATTTAATTTACCTTAGAATTCTCAGTAGTAGGTGTATCTGACACTTAGTGCTTAAATTATATTTGATGACAGAAAGGAGGAAAGAAAGAGAGTGGAAAGATAGAAAAGGAAAAGAGAGAAAAGATAAAAGGAGGAAGGGGCATTCCTAAAAATTCAATAGTGTTTTTAATATATATTCATCAGAGCATTTAGGATAAGAGCATGGACTCTAGAACTGAATATCTGAGTTGAATTTCAATGCAGTTTCCTATTAGTTATAAACTTGTAATATATTACTTATTTTTGTCTCATATTCTTTATCTATAAAATAAATATAATATTATTATCTAAATAATAGTGATTTTGTGAGGATTAAATAAATTAGCCCATACAAACAAGTTAGAACTCTGTCTACATAAGTGTATTAGATGTTGACATTAACATTGATGAATCTCCCCCTGATATTGCCACCAAATGATATGTGATGACTAATGAAAACTTCAGAGATCAATAATAGGACATTTTAGAGATATTTCTTGTGAAGGAATATTTTGATTAAGCAGTAAACTAATCTCAGTAGAGAGATTATAGAGAATATGATTACATATTTTAGAAAACTGTCCTTGGTAATATTAATTGAGCTTATTGTCACAAAGGACTCTCCAAGTTCATTTTCATTTTTCCTATATGTAACGACACTCTTTTTAGAAAATATACCCTCCTGGAATCCATGGGAAAATTAAAATTCCCCACCCTCTACTGAGCTTTCCTAGAGATCATTGTAATTTGAAAATTAATGTAAAACTTTTGGTCAGATATTTAGTTTGCCTCAAACCCTCTCATAAGCAACAAGTAAGATTAAATAAAATATCCAGAACGTGCCTAAATCCACAGGAATAGATTTTAGTACAGTTCATTGCATCCTTTGCTTTACAGATGCAGAAGCTGTGTGCAGAGGCATGATGAAGTCTAAGACCCCCAGACACTCAGCAGTGCTGAGCCTAGAACATGAGTCTCCCTCTGGGGTTCATAAGACAAAACAAAAATGACCAATTATCAATGCTCTTTCCCATCTTGATATCAATCTACTATCATTTTATTATTAAACATTTTTCTCTTTCTGCCTCAGAAAGAAACATATTTTGTACATTAAATACAAAATAAACAATTCTGGTATTATAAGAGATAAAAACATGGTAGGACATTTAAAATTAGACATGACAACAGATGATGGATTTTATTATTTAGATTTTAGTCTAAGTTTTTCTAAGCACAGATCATTGGAAAAATATGTTTTAAACTAGATTGTCTGGGGGCATTGACTAATATTTAGAAGTACTTGGATTTTGTTTTAAGCAGTAACACTACTCACTACTGCAGCCTCAATTTCATGCCAGAATCCTGATCATTTTATTTTAAACAGCCACCAATGGTCATCTTCCAACAGGTCTGGCATGACCCTGATCTTGTCATAAGTCTGTCATCCCCTAATGAATATCCCAGGCTGTGCAAATTCCACACAGACACCCTACATGGAAGGTAAAACGTGCTCCATGACACTGTGACATTGCCTGGAGAAGGATGTCAATTCTTTATAAATATTCCCACGGAGAAACCTGAACTCTGTTCATCACAAACAGGAACTTGTTCTCTTTAAAAAAATATGGAAACAAGGGTGAGAGAGGAAACAATGTTGATTTCTGGGAGAAGTGGGGTTGGAAGTCCAGTGAGCTGGCTTTGGAAACAATTATGGGAAGCCCACAGAGCATGTCCTTTTTACTTAGAATAATGGAAAGCACTTCCACTCCTCTGCGGAAACAGCAGTTCAAAGACAGGACACAGAGTCCCTAAACTCTGGCAGCTTTTAAATAGTGTTTTTCTTTCTTTTTTTTTTTTCCCCCTTCTTATTGGTAAACTGAAAGAGGACTCTGCATGTAGGTAAATTGGTGTGATGTAGGCCTTTTTTCTATCCCACCATGCTTTCTGTATTTGTTAATGAAATGCATGTCCTATTTGGCCCCATTCATTTATTTGATAAATATACACTAATCAGTATCTCTCCTTTGAGCAAGGCAGTGTGAACACAAAAATGAGTAATGCACTCTCCTTGCGATCAAGCAATATATAATCTAAACATACCCATAAATTTAAAAAGCATATCATTCTGGGGAGCACTTAGGCAATGGGTAATCAAATTGCTATAAGGAAGTAATGTTTCTCCTGCTATCTATGCTTGAGAAAGCCTTAACTAAACTCTCACATGCTTTGCAGTAGTTAGAGGCAATACAGGTTCATCACCATGGAAGCACAATATGGGATGCTCTGCCCCAGTTAAAAGCAAAGAATTTGCTTTAGCAAAATAGCATCAAAACACACAGTGTTGACGAAATCTAAAAATTAGAAACAGAAAATATTCTAAAATAATACCATACATGTAAATCGAAATACATGCACACAAAGCAACAATGCCTATTTACCATACAAATAAAAAAGATAATGGAAACAGAGTTCAGTGGTGATCTTTGGTGTGGAAGGGCATGGGCATGGAGACTGTCACTTAAAGGAATTAGGTAAATAAATAAATAAATAAGATTAAATTTTGTAGATTATATGACAGGAGTATAAATGACTCGATCCTCTGCCAAATTCCTAAACTGAGTAAGAAAAGAAAACAGCTAATTACAGTACAGAACAGGAAGTGTGCTTAGGCTACACTGTTATTGTGGAGAGAGTTAATAAAATGTTTTGGAGGTGACATCTAGGCAGCTCTAGACACCCAACCTCACAGCTGTAACCATTTCCTCCACCACATATCACCTTGCCCTTGCCTTTGAATCTTAGTTTAACTTTATAATTTAAGAAGCCCTCCACCCAAATAATGCTGAGGATATTTCATCTTTTTATTCCAAAGTAAGTGTGTGGCACTGTTGCAGATTAGGAATAGAAATTCAAAAATGAGCTGGCTTCAGCATCTCACCGGATTTACACTGTTGAGACAGAGCATGTCAGCCCAAAGCCCATTCTCTCAATTGTGGCTCCACTGTCTTGTGAAGGGACTCAGGTATAAATCCATGCTGGTCATCCTGTTCCAACTTTGTGCTCTAGGTTCTTGGCACTGTGTGTTTACTTGTTTTTATCTTAAGATATAGCCTTGCATTTCTCTTAAACCAGTTAGGTCTCTGGCTTACTCTACCAATGTCCAGCCAGATGAGAGATGCCATTTAATTCCTTTGCCTCTCTCGGTTGTGTGCTACCTGGGTCTGCCCTGAGTCCTCAGAAACCAGAGTCCTACCATATCCTAGCTATAGAGCTAAGTCTGATGCTTGAGGCTAACAGGTTATCACAGAGAAATCCACTTATACTGCCTTGCTAACTCTCCACCTGCCCTCTTGCCTTTCAATATTGATTAGTTACCTCTCTTTTCACCTTAGTCTCCTCGTGATTGCTCTGTTTGCCAATCTGGCCTTTCTCTGGCACTGTGATGTTGAGCACACCCCTCAGTGTATGTGATACAAGCTAGTAGAAGAGGCATAGTAGTGTAAGTGATTATGCAATGGGCCCCAAAGCCTGGCTTCCTACTGTACTTGCATAGTCAGTTTATTTAACCTCAGAGGATGGGAAAAGGAATATGATATCTTAGGACTTAAAGTTTTTCTAAGCACTAAAAGAATTTATAGAGATTTCCTATCAAGATAGCAGCATGAGAGAACATGCTTCACCTCTTCACACAACCACATCAAAATTGCAACTAAAATAGAACAACCATCACTCAGAACCATCAGCTATCAAGCTAAATGGAAGTCTAACAACTATGGAATTAAAGAAACCACATCCATCAAGACTGGTAGGAGGGGCACAGACACAGAATGGGCTGGTCCCACACCCACATATGGTAGATAAAAATTCAGGGGGGATATCTTAGGAGTGAGGAGTCCCAGCCCCACACCAGGCCTCCCAGTCCAGTTCTAGTGGCAGAAAGATAAGTTCCCACAACTTCTGGCTGCAAAAACCAGAGGATATTGAGTCATTGGAAGAAACTGCTGGACTCCCGAGCAGCTCTTCTTAAAGAACCCACACACACAGACTTATCTACTCAGACTCACTACCTCTGAGCTCCAGTACTGGGATGGCAGCTTGAAGGGCACCAGTGGAATACTGGGAATGGCTGAAGTTTTGCCATTGGGGCAAGCAGAGGTCATTGTCCAGTTCCTGAAACCTCTCATCACAGAACTATGGAGCCATACGGCTTGTACCAAAGCTGAGACTCCCTCAACTTGGGTAACACAGTTTGACCTGCCTCAGAAACCCCAGAGATTCTGCCCCATGCAACTCATAAGCCCACCCAAGCTGCTTTTCCATATGAATGTCTGGTCTTTGCTCACACTGCACAACTTCCTAAAGCCTACCAAACAAGCAACAGCCAGCCTTAATGAGCCCCCACTCCTCTAAACTCTTGCTAAGTAGCCCCAGGCTGGGCACTAGCAGCAGCAAGCCTAGATTCACAGCTTGGCATTGCCTGGGAATGTCCCAATCCAGCACAAGTAGCAACCATCTCACATTACTTTACAGATCAGGCAGGTTGACCTAAGGCAGAAGACAGGTGGGGCTGAGCTTGTTTGTACCAGATAGGAAACCCCAGGGCCAGCACACCCAATGGGCAGCTACAGACCATGTTGGAGAACAACCACCCTGCCCCTGCACAGCTGATCCTCCATGGAGGGAGGTGGTTGTTAGTAAGTGGTCACAGCTCATTCTTGCAGCTGATTGGCCTGAATAAATCCCTCCCATTGACCTGCCAACAGCAACCAAGGCTCAACTATAAGAAGAGGAGGTGTGTCCAGCCCACACAAAGGGCACACCTTGAGTACCCAACTCGGGTGATAGAGGAGGATATGTCACTGGATCCTATGGGCACCTATTACATTAAACCACACTACCAAGACACCAAGTCAAAGCAGTTCTACCCAATACACAGAAACAAATACAGGGAGGCTGCCAAATTGAGGAGACAAAGAAACATGGTCTATGAAAGAATAGATCAAAACTCCAGAAGAAGAACTAAATGAAATGGAGATAAGCAATCTATCAAATGTAGAGTTCAAAACAATGACTATAAGGATGCTCAAAGAATTAGTGAGGTTCTAAGGTAAAATTTAAAAATTCAGTCAGAAATTAAGGATACACTAATTGAAAAAAGAAAACTTTACAGGAAAACAACAGTAGAGTGGATAAAGCGGAGAATCAAATCAATCAATGATTTAGAACATAAGAAACAAAAACAACCAATCAGAACAACAAGAAGAAAAAAGAATTCCACAAAATGAGGAGAGTATAACAGCCTATGGGACAATTCAAGCATTCCAATATTCACATCATAGGGGTGCCAGAAAGAAGAGAAAGAGAAAAAGTTTGAAATCTGTTTGAAAAAATAATGAAAGAAATCTTCCCTAATTTGGTGAAGGAAATAAATGTGCAACCTCAGGAAGCACAGAGAGTCCCAAATAAGATGGATGCAGAGGCCCACTCCAAGACATAATAATTAAAATGCCAAAGGTTAAAGATAAAGAAAAAATCTGAAAAGTAACAAGAGATAAGAAGTTAGTGACCTATAAGGGAGTTCCCATAGGACTGTCAACTCAGTTCTCAAAAGAAAATCTTCAGGCTAGAAGGGATTGACAAGAAATAGTCAATGCCATGAAAATCAGAGACCTACAGCCAAGATTGTTCTACCCAGCAGAGCTATCATTTAGAATCAAAAGGCAGATAAAGAGCTTCCCAAACAAGAAAAAACTAAAGAAGTTCATCATCACCAAACTATTATTATATGAAATGTTAAGAAAAAGACTAAGATCAAAACTATTAGTAATAAAATGGCAAACATATACATCTATCAACATTTGAATCTGAAAAACAAATTAAGCAAACAAGAACAGAAATAGAATCATGGATACAGAGAATGTTTTGATGGTTTCCAGATAGGAGGATGGTGTAGGGGAATGCAAGAAAAAGTGAGGCAATTAAGAAGTACAAATAGGAAGTTACAGAATAGTCATGAGGATGTAAAGTACAGTATAGGAATTCAAGTAGCAAAAGAACTTATATGCATGATCCATGGACATGAACAATGGTGTGAGGATTGCCTAAGGGAATGGGGGGTGCTGGGTGGAGGGGGCAAAAGGGGGAAAATAAGGAGAACTATAATAGAATAATCAATAAAATATAATTTAAAAAATAACATATATGCAAAATATTTATGGCAATACATAACATGAAGCAAGTAGTCTGCAAATAGTCTGCAAATGTTACTCATATTGTTATCTTCAGGTTTTGTCTTGAGTGAATGCTTGTCTTATTCCTAACCATTTCCATTCTGGCTCTCAAACTAACCAGGAAAAAAATAAGATGATACTTTTTTTTTGTTTTTACTAAAGGGAATTTTTTGGGGGGAATGAAATGCAGTATAGTGGGAACAGCCCACACTCTGATTTCAAATGACATAGGTTTAAGTCACAGCTATCCCTTCCCCACTGCATGGTGCTGGGAAAATTTATTTCCTGTGGAGTAGTCTCCTGTTTACAGAATAAAAATACTAACAACTACTCCCTCCCAGCATAGTAGTGAGGATTCAGCAAGGTAAAGCTTGTGAAAGCCTTTTTGTAAATGTTGTTATGCTATCATATGTTACTCTTGTCATTATTATCGATCATTTGTTTTATGCTACTAGAAATAATAATAGTACTTCTTGTAGCATCAATGAGTGACAATCCTAGTTAAAGAGTCTAGGAACAAAGTTGGTCTTTTATGATGGTTGAGTCTCATTTTTAAATTAACTGGCCCAATTCATGTGACTTTACAGAAAAAAATCTGTGCAAAACTAAATTGATTATTAATATATTATCTTTTCAGTATAAAAAACAAGAAATATACACAAATTTAATTTTTCTCTTCTATTTCTCACTTACAAATTACTCTCCATCAGTTAATAGAACCAACGTGACAAAACAATTCACAAAAGCAGACTTTCCCAAGTATATACAATGACTGTATCATTTGATGATTACAACAATCCTAGGAAGTAGAAGACATAGTTTTATACCTTTGTGCAGATGGGACCCAAGAGAGTGGAAATTTCCATTAATATTGTCTGGCTAATTAGTGTTGAATTGAGGGCTAGAAGCCAGGCAGCTGGACTTTTACCCCATACTGAGAAAAACTCTAGAGTTCTTTTTCCATATAAATCACTAATAATTTATATTTATTAGTCCAAGCTCTTTGCAAAGCAATAAACAGAACAAAGTAAGTGGATGTGTATATATGTATCATTTGTTGGGGGAGATTAAGGATATAAAAGTGGTGAATGTGTGTGTGTATATATATATATATATATATATGTATATGTATAAATATAAATATATATGTGTGTATATATATTTCAGATATAGTTTTCTTTCTCCACTGGAATATATTACATGAAATGCATTTAAGCATTATTCCAGGTTCACTAAAATACACTCATTCTCCACATAAATCTATGCCTGGAATCAACCCCTGGATCCTTTCAATCCCTAAGCTATTTTCTTAGATGAATTTATGAAACATAAGCAGTGTTGGGTAGCAGAAATGAAAATCATGGAGCATTTGTGAGTGTGAACCATGTACACCAGGCAATTGATCTGTTCAACACCCTCTTTGTATGAGTTCCATTTATTTCCTTGGGTGCCCCATTTGGGTCTAATGAAAGGGAGATTTTCAATGAGTAAGACTGTATAGGACAGTCAAAGAAAGCAACCCGAATAAAATGAGATGGTAGAAATCCTAAATAAAAAATGGTAATTCAAGAGACTATGATAGCAAAAGGGAAAGATAATGATCATTATGTGCCTTCCCTTTTTTTGACACAATCCACTGAAGCTGTATTTTCTTACCCTTCTCCTGCTGCTAATTACTCAAAGTCTATGTAGGTTCCTTCCTGAAAAAAAAAAAAGATAACATTTTAAAATTGCAATTATTTATAAATAGATTATTTCTTTGGCTCAAATGTTAGTAATTTGTCTCTGAAAGACTCAAGGGTGTGTATGCACGTGGTAAACTTTAATTCCAACTGCTAAATAACACCTTTAGGTTTTGTGTCTGCTTTCATACATTTTTATCGAAATAATGTAAAATGGTGCATGCATGTAGATATTTGTTTGTCAGAGTCTATAGAATATTGGCTTTTCTTCCTCTTTATTTAATTTATTGGGATGACACTGCTTAACAATATCATACAGGTTTTAGGTGTGCAATTCTACAGCATATCATCTATACACTATTGTGTGTTCACCACCCCAAGTCAAGTCTGTTCATCACCATTTATCCCCTCATGTTCACCTCCACCTCCCTTCACCCTCTCCTTCCCTCCCCTTAGCAATCACCACACTGTTGTTTGTTTCCATAAGTTTTTTCTCTTTTTTGTTTTGTTTTTGTTCAATCCCTCCACTACCATCCACCCAGCATTCCTCACTTGTCCCTGACAGTTGTCAGCCTGCTTTCCATCTATGAATCTGAAAGACCTGTAACCACTTTAGACATTCAATGAACACATCACATTTATTTTACCAATTTAATAAATATTCACCCAAGATACTTTTGTTCAGAGTTCTAACCATGACATTATATTTTCTTTTCATCCACAGAGTTTTCAAACAACTGAAGCGTTAAAGTCTGAACAGTGCTTTACCTGAGTATTAATATCTAGGAACAATGACAAATGAGTTTCTTATATTCTTAAAAAAAAATGTAACAAAGACTCAGACCAGACCATTTGAATTCACAATCAAGCTCTGACACTTACTAGCTTTGGGACCTTGGTTAAACTTCTTAAACAATCTGTGCCTTTAAGTTTCTTAATTGTAAACTGGAAATAATAATAGTATCTACCTTATAAGCTTATTATAGCAGAATGAATTAATCAATATATGGAAATTATTTAGAACAATGATTATCATATTAAGTCTAATAAATTCTAAATATTTCATATATGTCTATATATGTGATTAAATATTCAAACATGTGTGCATATATGTTCTATATATGTCAATAGACTATGACATCAAATTGCTCAATGTCTCACTAAAGTTCAAGTAGTCATGAACCTATACATTTATTAATGCTCTGTCTTTTGAAATTTGGTTTTTCAAAAACTATGTAAACAGTATACTTGAAAATCCTTTTTGTCATATTTATTATTAAACACTGAAGTTTTAATTTTATTCTTTATTTTAAAAAATATTTTATTTATTTATCTTTAGAGCGAGGGGAAGGGAGAAAGAAAGGGGGAGAAACACCAATGTATGGTTGCCACTCACACAGACCCCATTTGGGGACTCAGTCCAGAACCCAGGCATGAGCTCTGACTGGGAATCGAACTAGCAACCTGACCTTTTGGTTTACAGGTCAGTGCTCAATTCACTGAGCCATACCAGCTAAGGGTAATTCTTTACTACTAAAATATAGAAAGGAATTGAAATATTATCTTAAGAAAACTTGAAAAGTTCTTTCCCCAAATGACAACCTTTACCTAATCTTTAAAAAATTAGTGAATTTAACCACTGTAGCATGGTTTCATGTATAGAACACTGGGACAAGTTCATGTCTTTTTTTATGGCACCCAGTAATCTACTGTAAAAGCCAGCAAAAAGTTCTCTCTCACCTTCTAAATCTATTCATCCATCAACATGTTGTTCATGTAACTACAATGTTTTGAATCAATCTCTTTTCCTCCAGTTGTTTTGAAACTTATCCTAGTTTGGATCCAGATCATGCCTCACATGAATTATTACAACAACTTTTCCCTCTATCCTTACTATCAGATGGTCACAATTTATCTTGCTGACACACAGATCTAATCTTATGATTTTGTCACTTCAAAAATTCTAGTGTCTCCCTTTTGTTTCTAAAGTGCAACTATAAAACCTGAAACAGTAGGTGAGTTTTACCTAAAACAAACTTGAATTTACATTTTCCTTGTGGCCCCATGCCCCTCGCGCCACCCCCCCCCCCCGTTGATGCCTCTCCCTAACCTGTCACAAGATGAAGTGAGTTGCCATTTTTTTGAGCAAATGATGCATCCTTAATAGCGCCATATTTTTCACCATATTTTTCCCTCTGCTTATGATGTCCACTTTCTTATGTTCAATTTCAGAAAAATCTTAGTTGAACTTTAAAGCTCAGTTTTAAAGTTTAAAATAACTATTTCTTTAAAGATTGCCTTTAAGTCTCTTTTGAACTCCCATATCACTTTACATAAGTTATTTGTTATCACTCTTTTGTACTGTAACTGACATCAAACACATCGTATAACCCCAGAGTCCATGCTAACCGGGTCAGCCTGAATGTCTCTGTGTTTTAATAAAGACAGTGCCAGTTTCAGCTTTGAAGCTTAGTTTTTCTTAGTTTTTTAAAATGACAAGATTCTGTAATAGGCCCTTTCTGACTCTAAAATTTTATGATTAATAAAAGTAAGACAGATAATAATCGTAAGCATATGAAGAATAAAAACACTCCATAAGGGTTATAAGTATTATCATGTTTCAAATAATTACCTTAACAAGATATAAAGCTAAATAGAGATTTCTTCTTTATTATACTTTTTAGAATTTGAAACCCTTCAATGAACTGATTAATACATGTGATGAAAGAAGTGAGGAAGGAGAAGGGGGACTTAATGGGATATTGGGGAGACTGAGAACACCAATGTCAACTACACTGTTAATTTAAATAATTTGCATGATGATTGTAGTTTTCTACAAAAGTTGCATTGGAATGGGGATGTCTAGGGATACTGAGCTTCCACATTCTATAGAATGCTTTCCTTAATTAAAGGTGATATCAGGGGAAATGATGTTTAAAAACTAAAATTGGCAAGTCTCTTCTTTCCAAATAATCTAAAAATGTGTATTTAAAGAAAGCTCATAATTTTGTTTGACTTGAATTGGAAGACAGAAAATAAATTGTAATGACTTATAAATGTCTCCAAATAAGACTCTATGAAGTTTCCATGAGATTTTTCAATTAAGATAAGGTTCATAACAACAACAGAAAATTTTTTTGCAAAACCACAACGCAATTTTAGATGGAAACATTTTTTTAAATCTTATTTTGTAATCCGATCCAAAATATTATAAATAACACTTCAATTTGATATACTATTGTTACTATTATTTTCACCCTCAAACCAAAGATAACCTAGTCCAGAGAAAAAAAAACTGAGTTTAAGGATGTTTCTTTGTATTCTTCTCCTGTTTTCAAAGCATGCTGATTATGGTGAAGAATGCTAAAAAATCTGAAGATAGGATACTGACCCCAGGGAAGGCAAAGGTAATTTACAGACAACAAATAGAAAACATAAGCCAAGCCAAACTAACATACCACAAACATTCCACAAGTGCCAAGTAACACAAAGCCCGTAGCTAATCTCACAGGAAGGACATTAGTCTGGGAAGACATCTAGGAGAAGAGCCTCTAGCAAAATCTTAGAGGAAACAAAGCTCTGGTCATGCAGTTAAGGAATGAGAGCCTTCCAGGCAAAGCAGCAAACTCAGTAAAATGCATCCAGAGGCAGTGCTGGACCACATGTGTCTGGAAGTTGAGAATATCTTGATGAAAGAGAAGAGCCTTGGAAATGTGACTTGGACAGAGATAGGCATTTGGAAGATCCTTGGATCAGTTAGCATTTAGTCCAAGCAGTGAAGGAGAGCCAGAGATTGTATAAACTTTTTATCCCTGAGCAGTCATAATCAAGAATGTATTTTAAGTTCCTGAGTGGATATTGTTGCAGTTTAGCCTTTAAAGTTCTCCGGAGAAACTTGAATTCTTAGCCTAGCATTCAAGACTCCGCACTTGATCCCAACTTACTTTTTCAGTCCAATGTCCCATTTCTCTCTCATATGAACCTCCCACATAGCCATAATGAAACTAAACACAGCTGAGGACATTTTTTGTGTTCTTTCACATAAGAGTGTGCATCTTAATATGTCTGCATTGTTCTCTATTTTCACTTCTGCCTGACATGCCTTCCTTACTCTTATCATTCTCGGTTCTCTCCATCCTTCACAGTCCAGCAGAGTTCTGCATCTTCTATAAAACTTCCTCAGCCTTTCCAGCCCACAGTGATTTCTACCCCTGTATACCTATTGGCACTGAAAAGCTGAATTTATATAGTTATCCTCCCATATACAAGTTATGTATGCTTATAAATAGATAACAAGCAACTGGGGGATATAAATTTCTCTTATATTTGTCACTTTTCACAATGCCTTCTTGTGCATTTGAAATGGTCAGTGAAAATTAATGTATTTACTTCATAGAATAGAATAGGGCTTAGAATAGAGCAAGATTATTTCTCTCTTATAGTATCTTATCTCAACACCTTGTTCAGCTTGTAACACGTCATATTTTATATATTTAGTCCACCTAAATAGATTAATGAGCAAATGATAATATGGTGAAGTGAAAAAAGCACAGGCTCTGTAATCAGATAGGTCAGGTTCAAATCCAGCCCTTTCTATGACAAGCTTTGTGACAACGTTGGGCATATTCCCAACCTCCCTAAACTGTATTTTCCTCCATTGTCAATGAGGATAATACATATCTAACTTGCAATACCTTTGTAAGATAATAAACATAAGTAAAGATATTCAATAAATGTTACCTATTACACTTTTCCACCCGAATTTCCTCATTAATCACTGACTATATCCTTCAGCAGAGAAATCTCTTACTCATTTCACCATTTAAATTATTTCAACATCTCTTAGAAATAAATGCCTTTGCTTTAGCAGACCATGTCTCCTTCCTTCAAAATACCCCTATTCTCTAAATGTTCACACTATGACATTTTATCACTCACTATCCACTTAGATGTCATCGCCTATGGGTATCCAAGTAATCTTCCCTTATTCACAGAAGCCTGGGCCCCTGTCTCACTTTCTCTCTCCCCACTACCATTATTGTTTTTATTTTTGGCAAATCCATTGCCCTTACAGAAACAGACCTGATATTTTCACCTCTCAGTTCTTTGACTTCTTTAATAAAGCTCTTTCCTTTTTACTGCAGTTTGGCTCCCGACACCCTTATTTATATATCAGAACATGGCACATACTCTCCGAAATACTGATTCCAAACAATTATAAATTCCATTTAAATTATTGTGGGTCTCCCACTCCCATAATTATTCAATTGCATTATAACTCATTTCTACTGACTCCACCATCAGCCCTTGCTTTCCTCCTAACCCAACACAGATTTTATGCTTCCTAACTGAGTTCACTCCTTTGCATACACCCTTCATCCTCTTGCCCTTGAATTCTTCATTTGGAACCCCTTGCAAAACTCCAAGTCAAATAAATCTTATCACCTACAGAGCAGTTGAACATGGCTAGAAGAAAAGCACACAACCGTGCTTAGTTTTCTTTAATTTTATAACCCAAAATCTCTTGGGAGCATTAAACATTCTCTGGAAATTTAAGGCTTAACACTCTCCTCCTCTCTGCCTCTCTAATATCTTCTTTACCTTGTTTCTTATAAGGAATGGAATGCATCAAAAATCCATCTTCTGTCAAATCTAACAATCCTACTGCATCTGTATTTATAAATTTTGCCTTCTCCCCTATTACCTCGGATATTCTTAAGGCAGTCAAATCCCTCCTCTTGCACACTAGACCCATCTTCCCTTACTTCATCAAGATCCTCATTTCTACAATTATTTTGCCTTTGTGCTCTGTTTCATCAATCTCCGATTTTGTAGGTCATATTTCTAAATATATTTGTACATATGTAAATAGATATGCATATATTTACGTTTCTCTTTTACTCCTGTTCCATTTCTCTGCTTTACTGTACAGAAAAACTCCTCAAAAGACACGGACTAGTTTTAGGCTGCAGAGCACTACTAAAGATTTTTGTGTTGGCAAGTGGTCTGTTTGAGTGAATTTAATAATGCAATAAATATCACCATGAAAATTGTAAAATTTGATTTAGATATAAAGACAATGTCTTGATGAAGATGAGAAGATGATTAAGATGTTTAAAACAAATTAAATTCAGCACACACGCAAAATAAGTTGAAAGAAGAAAAAAAAAAACAGAGAGACTTAGGTGAACAGAAACAGGATAATAACAAGCAGGCAATAGAAATGAGGAGCATTAAATGAGCAAGCAAGGCTATAAAGATTCTATAAAATTTAGTATTTAAATATGTTTACTTACTTAACAAATATTAATTCAACACCTGCTAGCTTCTGTTTTAGTCATTAATTGGGTGGTAAATAGGGAAATTAAATCTGCATTCATGGAGCTTATCATGTGAAACTGATAATAACTAAACATATAAATTAAAATATAAATAAGAATAATGGTGAGCTGCCTGAAGAAAGTGAGACAGATAAGAAGATGGAAAATTATGTCATCTGAGATGTTTGGAGGAGACTGGCACAGGAGGTGGCTTTTGAGCAGAAACCTGAAAGATGAAAAAGCTGGACGCATGCAAAAATCCAGGGAAGAACATTTCAACTAATAGTAATAATAGGAGTATAAATAATCATTTGATTTTTTGTTTAATTACAACAGGAGAAAAAATAAAGAATTTTTTAAAAAATGGTGCCCTGACCACCATGGCTCAGTTGGTTGGAATGATGTCCCTTAAACTAAAGGTGTGACTTCAATTCCCAGTCTTAGCAGTTATGGGAAGCAACCAGTCAATGTTTCTCTTCCTTCCTCACTCTAAAAAGCAGTGACAAAATGTCCTCAAATGAAGATTTAAAAAAAATTTTTTTTAGGAAATTGTATGATCTCGTTTATGTTTTAAGCAGATCAGTTTTATATAAAGCATAGACTATGTAGGTCAAAAGTGAAAACCAGCTGGTATTTTGTATCTGTAAATATACTTGAATATTATGACAAGCTCTCTATGGTAGTCCCAAATGGTTCAGCTTCTTTTTCCCATGGTTAAACATGGCTGTTTTCATTAAGATTTCATTCATCCTAAATCCCTCTCTGTTCTGAGTTTTTGAAGTGCATTGTGTTCACACATTCAGATGGCCCTTTCATGTCTCACGCTATTTCCTTCTGCTGCTAAATTGCAGACTCCTAGAGGTTAGAAACCATGTTTTATTCATGGTTACGTCCTCTATATTGACTAGCAGAATAATATATTTATACCAGTGATCAGTATACTTGTTTATCTGACCCATGACATTGTTCTTTTCTTTTTTTAAAAAAAGATTTTATTCATTATTTTTAGAGAGAGGGGCAGGGAGGGAGAGAGATATCGATGTATGGTTCCCTTTCACCTGCTTCCAGCTATAGACCTGGCTGGACACCTGGCTTGCAACCTGGTTATATGCCCTGGCTGGGAATTGAACCAGCGACCTTTGAGTCGACAGGCCGGCACCTTATCCACTGAGTCACCATTCAGGGCTTATGATTTTTTTCTTTACATTATTATTACCAAATTTAATATATTTGTCTTAGAATCTATTACTTAGATTTTCACAAAATAGATCTACTCAGGGTAAGGTGAATAAAATTTTGATCTTACCTCCTAACGTGATGGTTTAGATTATGATTGTTATGACAAGTAGTCTGGAGGGACTGTGTATCATTTGATCAAGAGGACAAGTTCTGGACCTAAACTCTCTAGGGTCAAAATGCCAATTCCTGCAGTTATTGGCTCTGTGCTTTTGGCAAGATGATTAACATCTTTTTGTGTATCTCCCTCATATTTAACAAGGGCTTGAAAATTAGTACTTCATAGGTTGTTGAAAAATTACTTGAGGAAAGGTATATAACACTCTTAAAACAGTGGCTTGTGCATGCAAAGCACTCAGTAAATGTGAATTTAAATTAGCCTTCCAACTTCTATACACAAATATTGCTACCTCCTTCACAGTGATATAAGGGGAAACCACTTCTACTTGGTGTTTCTATTGGAATAATCAAGTTCATATTTAGGAAACAGATAAATGTTCTCTATCATGAATAAACTTTCAGAATTCTTTGTGTATAGATCAGCATCCCACACTCTTACTTTAGGATAAACTTTAGGAGCTCAGTGTTGTTTCATGGATGGCACTTTGTATTAAAGGAATAGACACAAAAATTTAGCCAGCTTCTGATGCTTATGTTAAGATTAACATTTCTGAAAGCACACAATTATCTACTTACAGTAGTCATACTTCAAATTAAACTCCATAAAATTAAATTTACTTTCTTGAGAATGCCCAACTCTAGGTAAATAATATGAAGTTTTTTCCTTATGTTAGCATTTGTTAATGGAGAGTTAGGGATTTGACAGAAATATTTATCTTCCTCCCCAAGGAACAGGCTAATGTTCAAGTAAACAAGGATTCAAAGCAGTTAACACCAAAAGACAAACAGCAAAGACCAACCCTTCAGGGTTTGTTATGAGAAATTCATATATTCATTTTTTCTTAACGATTACTGAAGAGAATTTTTAAAATTTTGTTTTGCTCTATGTAATAAAAAAATAATCTCCCAGGATTAGATGCTTTAAAATAATTGCTCCCAGTTTAGATTTTTAATTTGCCTTTATGAAATGAATACCAATAAAAGGAATGTCAATAAGCTATGTGGGTGTGTTCCTTTCTCACAGAACTGCTATTAGGGAAAATGAGGAAATTCACTTCACTTCTTCCTCTTGATCCCAGACTAGCACTACAGTTTTACTTTCATTAATGTGCCCCCCACCCCGACAACCCGAAGAGACTGTTTTAGCACCTGCACTGAGGTTAAACATCCTCTAAGTAAGAGGCATAGTTAGACCTCAAACTAAACAGGGCTTCAACTGGGTTTTCAGGGAAAATAGAAATGAAATATGTTGTGTATTATTTCAGTCTAGAAAATGATAATAATAAGTGAAGTGGGATGGCCCAGCAGAGATTCCCAAATAGTTTTGGTAATGCGGAACCTTTTTTTAAATTTGATTACGTAATCTTCTTTCTTCTATCTCTACCAGCTGCTTTCTCATCCTAGAAAACAATGTATTCCAAATTACATGTTGACTTTGATAGATTTAACCAAAACTTTTTTGGTTTGAAAAGTTGTATGAATTTCTAATAGTGCATATGCTAACTGAAAACTTCTTGGTGTGTCATAAAGCCAGAGCCAGTGATCAATACTTAATAATCAGAGACTTATTAGGGAAACCTGTTGTAGAACTGAAGATTTTACTTCATTGAAAAAGTAAAATTGTATCTGCCTGTCTTTCTACCTCCTGTTCATCCCCCTCCTGATTTTTATGTAAGTACCAGCTCTTTCCTTAGATGCAAAACCAGGTCAGAGCCATCTGAGACCTTTCTTGCTGGCACATCCTTCTAGGGAAGTCTGTTAAAGGCTAAAGCACAGCTTCATATGCTCAGTGGCTTGAAGTCTGTACTCTCCCTTAAGAAAGTAGAAATACATGTACGACACACCCATATTCCTTTACAACAATCCACCAAGCCACATTACCACATTCCCTCACCCTACTGCCAATAAGCTATGCAAAATTTATCTATTCTGATCTGTACAATGTATTTTCTTGTCCAGGAATGCATAAAATGTCATGTTTGAATAGGAAATTATTTACACCCTTGAAGACTTCATAGCTACTAGGCTTGGGAACAAAAATATGCAGAAGAAGAGAAATAGCAACAAAGGTGAGGCAGGATAAGTACTGAATCTACTAGCAATCTACTAGCAATGCGTGACACTGGGGTTGAAGTGAACATCAGCACCTGGGTTGCAATATGTACACATAATTTGTCAGTGTACGTGTGTGCATATGATACCGTGTGTATATTACATGTATAATGAATAAATATATTATGTGTTTTAAGTTAATTCTGAACAACAAGATTTTATTAAGTGGCTAAATTGAATGCTGCAGTGACTTTGCAGGCACCAAGGAAGGCAGGGGGGACTTGGCTCCTGCTAATCTCCACCAGTTCCTTTCAGATTCACCCCAAATCAACACACCTCAAAGTTAGAATAAATGAATAAAAACTTTGCTGTGCTGCTTAGTCTGAATATAAGTGCACTTTAAGACACATTTCAAACCTGAATCCCTTGTTTAGAATTTCTGCAGTTAGCCCAGAACATTTTTCCCATTTTAACCCAAAGAGTATAAAAATAAGGTACAATTTTATTTCAAAGAACTTGTCCAAAATTTGCCTGGTCATACACACATGGACATTTAATTCTATGCTTATAGGTAAAACACCATTTCAGGGGATGATTTCTAAGGTCAACACTACTGTGGACATAGGTAAATTTTCTGAGATGGTAAGTCATCTGGGGGAGAAAAACAGCATGATAGGTCTCTTGAACACATCTGTATTTTATCTTATGAGTGTGGTTGTCCATCACCTGCAAGAAAATGTTGAGCCTCGTTGATTTGTCTTGATTTGGGTTCTCAGAACCAGCATGACCTTACTTTTAAGATCACTCTATCCATTCAGCAACATTGAACTTTAGAATAGTCCATAGTTAGTGAAAATATCACAACTTCTTGCTCCCTATGAGGTACTGAAGTTGTCTGAATCACCCAGTTTTTTGACATTCAAGATTCTTCATGTAAATCCACACAGCAAAATGCTGTTTGTTGATTTTACATCATCAAAATACGGTGTCTCCACAGGAAACTAATTATTAATATTAGTTATCCTCAGGCCCAGCCTTGTAAACTGTACATATGCCTCTTATCCTCTACAAAATACATTTAAGTATAGCACAGCTAGTCTGCTAAGAGTTAACCAGAATAAAGATCTCTGGGCATTCATCCTGGTGACCTGCAACACCCAAGTTAGCCTAGCCCAGTCCAGTCAGAGCTATTCCACAGTACCGCTGCTCACCCCACCCCTAGAAAAGTTGCTTACTTTGTATATTTGAGATAAGTGTCTGCAATATGAGGAAACCCATATGGGTGTTGTTATTCATCCAAACTATTTATGTACCTGCTTAGCCTTTTACCATAAAATCTCTTTTGAAGATAAATAAATTGAATTCTTTCCTCAGATCTAACTAAATGCAGCACAAATTACAGTTCCCATTTTAGAGGATTTAAAGGGGATGGCTCTTGACTCTTTCTTTTGTGGATTATGCCGCAGAAATCTTTCAGGGCCAAATTTAAAACACATTTGTTTTAGAGTATGCCAAGTTGACTATTATTTTGCCGTTTTAGTGCTATTTAATTTCTATGCAAAATAATTTTTCTATCTTCCCTCTGCTTCTTAAAGCCCATTTACTTCTTTTTTCTCTGATATTTGTTTCTAGAAAAGGCAGCAAAAAAGAATGGGAAATATAAAGTTCCTATGCTTTTGTTTGAAAAACGTTATGGTTCTTTCTGTAAAATCTAATCAAAAGCTTCCTGCATTATTACCCATTTTACTACATTGTAATGGGCACCATGTATATTGTTTATGGAGCTATTGGAAGTAGCCTGAGAAATGATTCAAATAATACTTGGTGGTGGGAAGCATATTTCACTACATGTCTTTATGGAATGAATACAGTAATATTGCACTTGCTGACCCAGAACTGCCCCAAATCCACCTATAAAAATAACCTAACACTTCTTTGGAGTTACTTCATTTCTTCTCCTCAAAGGATTAATTGTGCTTTCAATTTTTTTGGATTCATTTAGGTTATGTTAGGAGATCTGCACATGTAAATTGCTCTGAAATGGAGAGGAAACTGCGTGGCCTAACCTGATGAATACCAAAGTAAAGTTGTGATATACTCGTCTAATCACACTTAACCATGGAGAAGGGGCGCCAGTGTGCAGGAGTTGGAAGGACCAAACTGTCGACATGGTACATTTTGCTTCACATCAAACCTCAGGAATTCTTAGTCCTGGTCCATGAATGTTTGCCCAACTGAAATTTATAAGCGATCACTTTGGAAAAAAAGATGACTAACAACTCACTGCTGGACTGAAGACCCACTCAATAGTTTCATTTATTTATAAAGTTCAAAGGATACCTGAAAATTGGGATCAGGGTTTGCTTTAAGTTCACTGAAGATCACTCTTCCCCAGCCATGTTTTAAATTAAAAACTTTAAGAAAAATACAGTAATATTTTTATGATAGAAATCTCAAATCCATTGTGAACTTCAAATTCATTATTTCATTTAACCAGCTCCACAGCTCTGTGGGAGAACTGTTGTCCTGCCTCAGAAGTTTTAGAAACTCGATGGAATGATTTACTATCTTGCTTATTTTCATGTGATCCATCATGTTTGCCAATGTTCTTAAAGAATGCAAAACTCTTCTTGAAAGTTTCCTTGCCTGTAAGATAGGGACAATAATGTTTCTCTCTTAAAGTCCTGTTCTTGTCAATAAGGAACCAACCCCCTAAAAACTGGTATCCAAAAACCTAGAATAAATTATGGATAGAAATATTTTTTTCCAAAGATTTTACAAAAATTATTGTTAGCATATCACCCTTCAAATTTAGCCATGGGCTTTAAAAAGGGTATTGTTGTCTAAACTGATCTTTAAGAACAAGACTTAAAGTTACCTTCTTTTATGATTAACAAATAACAGAATCCCATTGAAAATATCTTATCTCTGATTTGAACCCTCATAGCGTATATCAAAAGCACCAGTGCTGTACAAACTTATGTTGGCATGGGCAAAAGCATGACAGGAATGGATAAGAATGGGCATCATGAGCAATAGATTCTATACCCATCCTCATCATGGCCTAGTTTGTAAAAAAAAAAGCAAGTTAATCAGCTTATATGAGTCTCAGGTCTACAAGAAAGTGATTGACCAGAGGATATTACTTAAAATGTATTCAGGCTCCCTAGCTGTAAGTAATGGTTTTAGGTGATTATAAAGAGACAATAGCCAGGCTGTATGATGGGCAGCAGTCTGTGCTGTGGTGACTCTGTTAAATATAGAAGTTCAGCACATGTTAGAAAAGACAAGTCACAGAGGCCTGAACTTGGCAATGCACCTCTGAGTGCCACAGAAGAACATAGTTCAATTTTTTCAGTTTTATTTATACGCATACTGAAACATCTTTAAAGGAACACTTCAGATTTCTTACGAAGAACAAGTAAAAGGCTAACTGTGATCTTGAAGGCAATATTTAAAGAAAAATTTATATTCTCAGATTTCTTTTAAAAATCAATGTTTAACTATCTTTGGCAAATGGAAATTTGTGTTTAATATGCTATGCAGCTGTGTATGGAAAAACTAAAAATAGAACTGTAATTTGGTCTTAAATTAAAAACACATCTGAGTTTTGTTAACAATTTGAGAGGGATATTAAGTTGTTTCTTTTACTCCTTAATTGTATATATGTGTGTCAAAGAGAAGAGAGAAGGGAGAGAAGGAGGGGTTAGAGAAGGAGAAAGAAGAAGGAAGAGAGGGATTAAAGACTAGAAAGGGAGAGAAAAAATAAATAACAACTAAGCAGAGATATCAGAGTTCATTTGTGCACTTCATTCTGCTTATAATTAAGCTCTCTAAGATAGGCGGAAGTACTTTGCCTTGAAAGAGAAAATTCCTGAAGTCCTTCCAAAAAACAGTATATTTGCCCTGCTGGTGTGGCTCAGTGGATTGAACATCAGACTGTGAACCAAAGGGTCGCTGGTTTAATTCCTAATCAGGACACATGCCTATGTTGTAGGCCAGGTCCTCCACTTGGGGGTGCATGAGGGAAAATCACATATTGATTTTTCTCTCCCTCTCTTTCTCCTTCCCTTCCCCTCTCTCTAAAAATAAATAAATAAAATCTTTTTTTTAAAGACAGTATATTCAAATTAAATAAACCTATGGCTTCTTAGCTATATAATCTAATAGTTCCCCAGCTTTACCGGTGCTTTCAATAACAGACACACAAATACAAAACCAAAAAAAAAAAGAAAGAAAGTCCTGTGAGATATACAATGCAAAAATATACTAGACTAAATTATAGACTGTAAGAGCATAAAATGTGTTTATTCTTATTACCCAAGCCTACTAATAAAGATTACTGTTTGGCCATAAATGTTTCTCACTTAATCCATACCCAACTGAGACAAGGAGCTTCTCATGCAGAATCAGGGACATTATATCTATAACACAAATACAAGTCAATTTCATGGTACTAATCTAGGAATCTAACACATTCATGGAGAAATTAATTTAATGCTAAAAATATGAGCACTGATACTCCCTTGTGCCCTTCAAGTCACACAAAATCAGAAAGAGAGAAATTTAAAAATGCATTAACTCTTATCATAGCCTCAAATATTATCAAATTAGTCCCTAAATTGCTTCTCAAGCCCTAAGGACTCCAAGTTGACTCCATTTTTATTTCTATTTCTAAATTGAAGAATTGTGCTATTGTAAATCAGCAACATTAATTTGCATAAGAGTAATTGTTGACAAGAATAATTTATTTACCATATTCACCTGATTCTGATTCTGTAGATCTGGGTTGGCACCCCGGAATATATGTTTTTAACAAGTACCCTAAGATATGGAGTCTAAGAAACTTCATAGGCTACCCCCTGAAAAGTGCTGGATGCTTCATTTCTAAGATTCCTTCCAGCTATGAAATGTTTAGGCCACGTTGAAAGAAAGTGATAAAAAAGGCAAAGGATTATATGTGAGTGATGATACAGAGGAAGAGCACAATATAAAAGGAAGTATGTGATTCATTCATTCATCAATACATTGCCAATATGCCAAGTACAGTACATGTATCTGACGATAGGGATGAAGGGGAGTTTTCAATTTGCTAGAGGTAACAGATAATAAATGAATAATTATGAAACAGTAATTTAAGTACACTAGTGAAGGTAGGTCCACATGGAGAGGAAAAGCTGAAAAGTGGACGACTCTGTCAGAGAAGAGAATACTTGTTAGATATTACTCAGCCATGAAAAAGAGTGAAATCTTGCCACCTGCAACAACATGGACCTAGAGGGTATTATGCTAAGTAAAATAAGTCAAACAGGGAAAGACAAATGCCTTGTGATTTCACTTACATGTGGAATCTAGGGAATAAAATAAACAAACGAAACTGAAATAGTCTCATAAGAACACAGAACAGACTCATGGTTACCAGAGGAGAAGGGGTTGAGGGACTATGTAAAAACGATAAAAGGATTAAGAAATACACATTGATAATTATGAAATAGACACAGTGTAAAGTACAGGGAATATACTCAATAATATTGAAATAACTGTGTGTGGTGCCAGGTGAATACTAGACTTATCAGAGGAATCAATGTATGTTATATAAATATCAAGTCACTATGCTGCCCAACTGAAACTAACATAAAATAATATTGAATGGCAACTGTCATTTAAGAAGAAAAATTGAAGATAAGAAGGACTCCAAAATGAGTAGGAAGACCCCGTGAAAAATTGACAAGGCTTGAATTTTGCTCTGGGTCCATTGATTCAATATACATTTAAGGCTTTAACCCCTTTGCCTCTTTCTCTCAATTGTTTTTCCTACAGAATACTTACCCCTTTCTAAGTGAGTTATTTGAAGCAATGAAACTATTTCATTTTGTTAAAGAAGCTAAATTATCAGTGTGTCTAGGTATCTAAATCATAATATTATTATCATACCTTTCTGTAGTTACTGGCTTCCAAATATTGAGATTTTATGGGTTGTTTGGAATTACCTGGAATCTGTTGTTAATTTCCATTTGTTGTTTTCTCCTTGGATGCTCCAAAACAAAATTCTTGGACAGTTTTTAACCACCTGACAATCATTTAACCTAACTCCATTTTCCTGTACAGTAAACTAAATTTAAATGAAAACAGGGCCCTGATATACATCATTTGTGCATGTTGTTTGTGTGTACTTGAAAAAGCAATATTGATTGTTAAATCCATGCATGAAGTTTAACATCTTAAAGTCTTTAATAATGTATATAAAAATTCTATTTACTCATTAAAACTTTTACTGCAGCTGTTACTTTTATTTCTTTTTTCCAAAAAAAATAACTAACACTTTGGCTCTAACAAATTTAGAAGCATCATATAAGAAAAGTGAAACGATAAATCTTACTTTTTCTTTATTGTAACATTTTTAATTTAATTTCTTTATACATTGTTTATATAGAGTTTACATGTTATATAAATGAATAAGTGTGCTCATATGCATGCTTGTTTTAAAATAACCCTGTTTTTTCTTTTTTTAACTTTTTGTTTCTCTTTCTCCTTCTCCTCCTCCTTATTATACTAACACATTCCATTATCCCCCTACGGAATGACCCATATCAAAACCTAGTCTGTCCACCTTATCTCCATTGTCATGTAGTTTTACACAGATGCATAACATTCATAAACAGATATATACAGATATATGATTTTTTTCATTGTTTATCATATTGTGGCAGACAGACTGTAATGAGACCCCCAGCACCCCCACCTCTTGTTGGTTTCACCCTTATATAATTCCCTCACCTTGAGTAGGTGTGAGATAGAGCTATAATTCATTTCTAATAAATTGAGTATAGCAAAGATGATTGGGCATACATAAACTATATGCATATAATTATGTCACATACAATTATAATGCCTGTCTTGATGAAAGACTGTCTCTCCCTTTCTCGTTTTGAGGCATCAAGTGGCCATACTGCAAAAGTCCACAGGACAGGACGAGAGACTGAGAACAGCCCCCAGCTAACAACCAGCAAGAAGGTGAATGCTGCCGGCAACCACATGAGCTGGGAAGGGGATCCTCCGCTATTCAAGCCTCAGATGTAAACCCAGCCCCAGATGACAACCCCAACTGCAGCCTCGTGAGACCTTGAAGAGAGGACTCAGTTAAGCTATGCTCAGTCCCTTGATTTGCAGAAGCTGTAAGATATATGATGTTTTAAGCCACTAAATTTGTGGTGATATTGTCATGTAACAATAGATAACTAATATACATACAAAGTGGGATTATATCAAATACATTGAAAGGTAACTATCTCCATTTGAGGTCCACCTACTTGATTATCTAGGCAGGATATGCAAAGTAGAGAACTAAAAACCAAATGTCAGACCATTCCCCAGATCTTCCTTCAAGCTTGGAAAGGGTTGCAGTTAAAGAGGGCAGAGTTGGAGACTGAAGAGAAGACTTCATGGAAGAGCTGTCAATTTGCTGAGGGTTCCAATGTCTTTTCCCTTGGGGAACTGGGTGGAAGGGTTTACCTAGTGAGAGGAAGTTAAAAAAAAAACTTTTTGGCGAGCTTGACACATGACCCCAGTGCTGTCTGAGGTAAAGGCAAGAGAATTGCTAAAAAAAAGACTGGATTAATAGAGTAAAAGGGCTTTTACTGGGAATGAACTGTGGTCTATCAACAGAAAGCCAAAGGTGTATCCATCTCTCCTATGGACAGGGTGTGGGCCACAGAAGAGAGAGTTGGTATGAAGTTATCAATCTTACCTAAGAGGCTTAAAGGAGTGGTGAAGATGACTTAGCAGAGGGAGGCTGATGTGTACCAGCAGAGGCTTACACTACCAGGAAGAATTTGGAAACTACCAGACAAAAGAGTTGCATCAGCCCAAATGAAGTGACTTGCACGGAGACACGTCCAATAATGAGAAGTTCTCCAAAGAACCCGCAAATGATCCATTAGAAGAAGAGTTAGCTTTAAACAGATGCCAAGTACAGAGAGTGCCAACTCAGAGTAACTTAGTCATAGAAAATCTTTCCTGATCCTTTACATATTTTTCCTCCTCTCTTCCTCCACCACCACTCCTTTGATGCTGGGGGAGTCAGAAACTATGGTTAGCCAGTTGTGGGGAGAAGAGAAACACAGGCAAGCTGCTAGCCAGGGCTGGGGGGAGGAAAACCTTTAACCTTGAATGAAGTCTTTAATTATTACACTGACTGGACATATTAATTACTGAATGCTGCAAGCCAAAATGATTAAAAGGTGTTTTATTATCTAATAGTGAGCTTTAAAGTGTGAATTTGCTCTATATTTTATTCAACAACAGAAATTCTAGAGCTCTACTAAATAGCTGTATAAGAGCAGTCGTGGGAGAGAAATGGTGTTTATGATGGTAGGATTTATACCTGCACCATCAATGCCTTTCTGAGCTTTTTTCATGCCACTAAACCTCATGAAAGGTCTCACAAGTCATTTCATATAAGTCTGACATATTTACTGAAAATGATTTGAATGAATTATAAATCCATTTGACCAGCTGATAGGCAAACTCTTATTCCCCTTCAGCTTTCATTTGCTTGTTTTGCTCCTTTGAGCAGTAATTTTTATATTAAACACGCACCAACTGACATTGGTGTACATGCACATTTAAAATATTGATGCTTTGTATTTCTATAAGATATTCCTAAGAATAAAATTTTTGATTGAAATATATATATTTCACATTTCCACCAATAATAAATGAAAGTGACTTAAAATTTTTAAGATAAATAGACATTTGAGTACTTTACTTATTAGTAACAGCACTTGCTAGTAAAACATCATTTGTGTCACTGTCAGAGATAATAAATTTATCATGTATTATGGTTCACACACTATGATTAATATCTTTTAATATTTCTGGTTATATTTTTATGACTATAAAATGTATGGCAGTATCCCACCCTCAACTAAATTTTAAGCTCTGCCAGGTCAAAGAAATATATATATCTATTGTGCACATTTTTATTATTTAATGTATCTAACACCTACTTAAGTGTAGGCTGTCTTTTAAGTATAGTATAACATCTGGAATCAGACTACTGTGATTCAAATTCTGGGTCCAAAATTGACTATTTTTGTCATTTTGAGCATGTTATTTGACCTGAGCATAACTTTCAAATCCACCAAATTAGAATAGTAAAGTATCTACTTCAGAGGGTTGTAATAAATAGTAACTGAGATGATGTGTGGTATGGTGTTTAGTAATTTGGTATACTAATATAACATGCCAGTTGGTAGTGTTAGAGTAGTTAAAACATTTTAATGTAACGTAAGTCCTGAAATTGAGAATATAAAAATCAGGACAGAGTCAAAATTCCAAGCAATAGATAGGAATTTTAGGGAAACAAGAGCAAGTCATTTAGCTTTAAAGGACTTTTTTTCTCATTTGTAAAACTTTAAAAAATAGAATAACAGTTTTCAAAAGTTCACTCATATAATATTGCTCTTGGATTCTTTCACTGAAACAGTGCTCATGCCTCAAATCACAGTCATTGGCCCCCACTCTAAGGAGACAGAACACAGTTAAATGACGCTTATGAAAGAATAGGTTATTGCCCATAAACAAGGCATTGTTTGTTACTGAAGGCAAAATATTGACATTGAAAACAGATAGGTAACTGTCTCACAAACGATTTGGTGTTACTCACTTGGGATACATTTGCTAAGGCAATGCTCCTATCACAGCGATTCAAGAAAAAGTAACTGCCGAACATTTTCTCACGCACTTAAAAAAATGCTCCATGGAGGCAGATGTTGGCTAGCATCTGACCTTTCCTTGCCTTTCACATCTAATCACATATATCACAATTTTAACTTTACAGTGTTAAACCTTTTAACATTTTTACTATGAAGAAAGGATGATCATTTCTTGAACCACTGTAGTCTGCAGGAAGCTTTCCCCTCATAAAATGCATTTGAATCGTTTGTATAAAATAAATCTCGATCTAACAGATAGTAAAGGATGATAATAACACTGTTATCTGGATCTCATTTCAACTGCTCTGCTCAGCTTAATTGCAACAAATTCCATCATTGTTTCCAATTTGATTGTCTCTATCAAATGTTTTTAAATCCCAATCCGTGCCTTGGAGGAAAACCTTATTTATTGGCCTCAATATAATTATCAGCAGTCATCCGTGAAGCACAGCATGTATTGTACAAATATTTGGACTGGCCGTCTCGTTGTGCCAAGAACTTTAAAAACTTGTCTTGTTTCACACATGATTTGTCTTCTAAAACTATTGACAGACGCTGTTAACTTGACAAGGAAAGAAAAAAATAATAATAATTAGATGTGGGTGGGTGAAAGGGAGTGGTAGTCAGTGTTTGAAAGGCAATTTTAGACCATCAGTATTTACAGAAAAATAGGAACTGTCAGAAGCAATAGGAATGTCATAATTCAGCATTCACAGAAATACAGAAACAGGGATTAAGAAGCAGAAGGCCCTCTGATGATTCCTCTGGGCATGTCTGGGTTTCCTTTCTTCAAAGCTTATCAATGGCAAAGAAGCAATGTCATTTAGAATCAAAGAAATGAAGCTTGCTAGCCTTTTCTTTTTTACATTTTTATTGAATTTATTGGGGTAGCTACGGCCATACCACCCTGAACGCGCCCGATCTCATCTGAATTTATTGGGGTGACATTGGTTAGTAAAATTATGTAGGTTTCAGAGGTACAATTCTATAATGCATCACCTGTATAGTGTACTGTACATTCACTACCGTAAGTCAAGTCTCCTTCCACCACCATTTACCTGCCCTCTCCCCTTTCCTACCTTCACCTACCCTCCCTCCCTATGGTAATTACCATATTGTTGTCTACTATGAGGTTTTGTCTTTTCTTTCTTTCATTTATTTATTTTTTACATTGGGGAAGGATTTATTGGTACAAAAAGTTGCTGTGAAAAAGCAATAAACTGTATTATAAATAAACATTTGAAATTGCTGATATGCTATCATTTTAACCTATTAAAATGACCTTATATCACTTATGTTTTTCTTTTGTTTCTCTTATTTCATTTCTATTTTATTACTTAAAAGGGGAAGTTTTGTCCTGTGGATAGGATGGAGATGGAAGATGGCCAAGTAGGTGGAAGGGGCAAGGAAGGTCACTTGTCCATGACCCAAGCTGATCTTCTGACAAGTAACCTGAAAAATCACCAGAATCTCAGCTGATACCATTTTTTTAATTTAATTTTATTGTTGTTGTATCACATCCATCCCCTTTTTGCTCCCCTCTGTCCCCTTCCCCACCCACCCACCCACTCCCCAACAAAGTCAATCCCATTTGTTGTCCTTGTCTATGGTTCTTCCATACTAGGTTCTTGTCTAAACTGCTCCCCTTCTTTGCCTCTTCCTCCCCCTCCCCTCTCCCTTCCCCCTGCCCACTGAAGGCCTATTCACTGTATTCATATATCTGGTTCTGTTTTGCTTGTTGTTAGTTTTGTTCATTTTTGTCCTGAAACAGGTGAGATCATATGGTATTTGTCTTTCACTGACTGGCTTATTTCACTAAGCATAATACTTTCTAGTTCCATCCATGTTGTTGCAAAGATTAGGAGTTCCTTCTTTCTTTCTGCTGTGTAGTATTCCATTGTGTAAATGTATCAAAGTTTTTTGATCCAATCATCCACTGATGGGCACCTAGGTTGTTTCCAGCACTTGGCTATTGTAAATAGTGCTGCTATGAACATAGGGGTACATAGGTTCTTATGAATTGGTGTTTCCGGAGATACCATTTCTGACGTCAAGGAGTAGGAGGATGCTTTGCACTGCCTGGGAAGAGATTGTCAGTTGAGGGGGAAATGCCCTGTGCAAAGTGCCTGTAGCAGAGGACAGACCAGACAGAAAATGCAGCTCAGTGGCTCCCTCCCCTCCCAGAGTGGAGGACTGACACATAGGAAACTCCAACCCTCATCTGGAGAGGCTGGGAGGCTATAGGAGTCTGGGAGGCTCAGGTGTAGACACACCGTGAGCAGCAGGTCCAGTAGCTGCAGCGCCATCTCTTGAAACTGGCGAGGCACCGGCAGGCTGCGCCAGCCCTGACCCCGAGGGACCTTTTGCTTCGGGAAGAGGTGGCGTGCACAGAAAACGAGTTGGTGACACACACTGCAGTGTGGGTGCTAGACTTTTTAAAAGGTGAGCGGAAGCATGGGCAGGTAGGGACCCTGCACACAGACACACGCACACATAGCGCTGCCAGCAAAGAAGCCAGATTGAAAGTGCAGTTCATTCCCGCTAAATCCAGGTGCACAGGAAGAACAGAAGGAGGCACAGCAAACAGATTGCAGGACAGCAGGACAATACCTGCTGGAGAGCAGGGAACCGCACGGAAGGGAGAGTTCGAGTCTGAGTCTCCTGCGGGAGCAGCGAGGTGGGAGCTAGACAGTCTGGAGCTGATCGCCTGAGATTCTTTGCAGTAGGCTGGTCCCTTCAGAGGCAGGTGTGCACAACCCCACCTGCAGGGTCACAGGCTCTGCAGATCAGTGAGGCCTGGCGCAGGGCCACAGGGGACAGGCGAAGCTCTAAAAGGGCCGTTTCTGAACTATTATCAGCCGCCTCAGGCTATGTTTGTTCCTCCTACGGGAATCTTTCTTTTAGGAGGGTTCTGAAACCAAGTTAGAGACAGGCTCAGCAAGGGGTGTTCTGGGCCCCACCCAGCCTTGGCTCTTTAACAGAACTGCCATTAGCATCAAGCAGCAAAGAGCTGATCATTTTACACAGATTGGCCCCTTACAGGAAATGTACAGCTAATTCTTCAGAAACTATACGTTATACAAAATAACCTGGGACAGACCAACCTGGGTGAGGGGTGGGGAACACCCCCATTATCTTCCATAAAGACTGAACAGCACCTCCTGGGGGTGACACAGAAATCCCACCTTCCCAGTTGCACCAGAGGCCCCCTCTGAAGGCAGGTAGAGGTGGTACTTGTGGTGCAGTCCTCTCAGGTCATAGATGAACTACCCCCGGACTTGTGCTGATGGGTGGCAGTGCAGAACAGATCACGCCTGAAGGAAAAAGCCACCAACTATGATTGCTTGTAGTCTCAAAAAGGCTGCCTAGTGCCAGACTGGGACACCAACGGACATTACCAGGGTCAGATCCAGAAGGATGGAACAGTGGCAAACACTAGACTGTTGAGATGAGTTCCACCTTGTTCTTCATTACTATTTACATTCTTTTTTTCTCCTGCTTAGCTTTGAAACATTTTTCTTTTTCTTCAGTTTTATTCTTATTATATTATTTCACTATGTTTTTTATTTTAGTTTTATTTTAAATATCATGTTTTACTTCTCCCTTCCCCTACTCCATTTTGTCTTCTTCCTTCCTTTTCTTAGCTTTGTTTATTTTATTTTATTTTTTCACTTTCTACACCTTGTTTCTGTTCCTCACTCTTACTCTTTCTCTTCCCTCCAGCCTCTCAAAACCATTTTTTCCATTATTCATCTCAGATTCTTTTTCACTTTTTTATAATAACTTAATCTTTCTACATTTATTAACCTTTGCACATCTGTTGTTGATATTGTGGTCATTGTTGCATTTCTTCAATTTTATTCCTAAATGTTCACTATTTTTGTATTTCAATCTCGAATTTTACTGTTCCTTGTCTTACTCCATTTTACCTTCCTCCTGTCCTTTCTTATTTTTATTTTAAATTTTATTTTTTCTCTCTAAACTTGTTTCAATTTCTTACTCCTATTATTTCTCCTCTCTCTATCCTCTCAAAATCATTTTTCTTTCCTTTAACATCTCATAATCTTTTTTTATTATTATCTTATTCTCCTTCCACTTTCATTAATCTTTGTTCACTTATTGATATTGTTATAGTGGTTGTTTTCCTTCAATTTTGTTTCAATTTCTTTACTATTTTTATATTCTAAAGCTCATATTATACTCTTCTTATTCCATTTTGCTGTCTTCTCTCCTATTTTAATTTACATTGTAAATTTTATTTTCTCCCTTGCTTCACCTTGTTTCTATTCTCTACTTTTATTATTTCTCCTCCCTCTACCCTCTTAAAATCACTTTTCTTTCTGTTAGTTATCTCATATAATTTATTTCCTTTCTATAATATTCTTACTCTCTTTCCACCTTTATTAAACTCTTGTCATTGGTTATTGATATTGTGGTTGTGGGGTATTTTTACTGTTGTGATTTTTGTCTGCTGGGTTGTTTTATTTTGTGCTGGCACTACCTGTACAACAGCATTCAAGACATGGTGGGCAGTGTAACTCTTAGTCAGCCAGCTGGAGGGGAGAACTCACCAACAAATGAGCCAATAACAATGATAAACCAATTATAAAAAGAGAACCTAAATGGCATAAAGGGTATTCCTAGAGCTTCCAGCTCAGGAGATCAAAGAAACTGAACCACTGAGTCCCACAGGACTCTGATCACAGAAGGTCACACCATGAAGACAGAGAGTCAAAGCAGATCAGTCTAATACATAGGAACAAACAAAAAGAGTCACCTAAAATGGGGAGACAAAGAAAAAACTTGAATTGAAAGAAAAGCTGGAATTCCCAGAAAAAAATGCTAAGTGAAATTGAGGCAAACAATTTGTCAGACATAGAGTTCAAAATAATTATTATAAGAATGCTCAGGGAACTTGGGAGAACTACAAGGAACTTTATGGGAGCTACAAGAAACAATGAAAACTATATAAGCATGAATAAAGACATAGAAACCAAGAAAAACCAGGAGGAAATGAAGACTACACTATAAAGAATTGAAAGCAGGCTAGATGTAGGAGAGGATCAAATTAGCAAGCTGGAAGACAGGGTAGAGAAAAACAACCAGTCATAGCAACAAAGAAAAAAAAGATTCAAAGAGAACAAAAAGAGTTTAAGGGAGCTTCAGGACAACGTGAAACATAACAATATTCACATCATAGGGATAGCAAAAGGAAAAGAAAAGGAACAATTGATAGATAACCTGTTTGAAAAAAAAATGACAGAAAATATTCCTAACTTGATGAAGAGAAAAGTAATACAAGATCAAGAAGAATAGAAGGTCCCAATCAAGATGAACCCAGAGAGGCCCTACAAGTCAACATTTTATGAATAGATTTTATATGTAGTTTAAAGAAAAAATAATAATGAAAAAAATCAATACATGTCAGATTTTGGAATGTGTACATTATTAGACCCCAAAATCAAGCAAATAAATGACTGGATCTTCTTATTTTGAGACTACACTTTTGGATGTATTCCACTTTCCTCCTTTATAAAGGAGTAAATAGTTTTGTTAATTTTTCTAGTTCTCATCTTCAACTTACCGTTATTAATCTAAAAGATTTAAAGATATAACTAAAGATTCAATTATGTTTCATTCATAAAAGTTTAATACATGAAAGTATTTAATCACTACACTGTTATTTATCTTAGTGTTTATGTTCCATGACTTATTAGGAACTATTCCCATTAACTAACAAAGTTGAAATTAAAAGTTTCCACAAATAAGACACACACAATAGATCCTTCCAATATAAAATGTTCAAACAATAGGAAAAACTATTCTTCTTTCTCAGCCTGCATTTACCTCATCGACATATAAGGTTCCATTCTTTTTGGCACAATATTTCTCATCTAACATTCTTGGATTTTTCCATATGTTCATGGACATCAACCTTTCTCTTCTTTCATGACCATTACCAATGCAAGATTCATCAGTAGGCTGGAATTCCAATCTACGTTAACATAAACATATCATTCAATAATGTCAATATTAAATTAAGCCTATAATGAGTCCACTTCTGCATGGGAACATGATTTAAATAATAAAATATATACTTGTATAGATAACAGATATATTTATTAAGATATATATATATATATTTTTTGGCTTTTTTTTTTTTTTTTTTTTTACCTGTTAGGATGTAAATAATAGATGTGCACAGGGAGGCTAAAATAAGTCTAACTAGAAAAAGATCTAAAATAATCAAAAAGAAGGAAAAAATAATATGAATATTTTCTACATAGGTGGATTTCTTAAGTTCCCAGGGAAAAACATCCCTTAATTATAATTCCCATCTCATGATTTTTCCTAGGATCAAAGTCTATCTTCTAAAAATTTGATATTCCTATCTAGGACCATCTTGTTAATTTTTATTTTAAAATTTAGAATTAAACCTAATTATTACTATGTAACAATATGGTTTTTGTATCATAACAAAAGGTAATACTGAACCAGTGAGATGGATAGCTACCACTGGTGACAGTTGAACGTATGTGTCTTAATTTTTTATTCATCTATTCTTTGTAGTGGTAAATAAGTGTTCTAAAAGATGTATTGGGTATTAAGAGTTTTAATTTTATATCTATCAACTGTTTATACTATGGAGTATAAATGATATTTCATACTATATCAAATGCTTTGTTTCTTTCACAAATATATACTGCTGTTACATTTACCAGTTTATCTTTCTAAAAAAGTTTTTGAATTTGAAGTGATATCTCATCAAAGTATCTTAGAAATCATCTAATTCAATCTTCCATCCAGTATCGTAATCAAACTTACAACATGATTTATTTTTGAATCATATGAAAACTCCATAATAAAAGAGGAAAACTAGAAATGAAAAAATGAGAAGATAAATAATACAGAATTATCAGAAAGTGCCTACTCTAGTAGAAAATAGATGAATTCAAAAGAGATTAAGATTCTCAGATCATCTTTGGTCTTTGTGAAATGATCTAAAAGTGAAACGACTTACATTTAGGCTCCAAAAATAGCCCCACACATCCCAAACCAGGGTTGGTAACAACACATAACTTCCTGACTACTTACTGTAAATTACCCTTCACAAATTTCCAACTTTACTAGTAAATTAAATAATAATTATCTTCAAGCCTTAAAATTCACTTGTATGTTAATTAGGGGAAAAACAACTAGCTCTCAGTAATGAGAGTTAATTGTTTCAAGATTTAAGTTGTTTCCTGGATTTTATATCATGATTACAAAATTTCTTAGAATTCCTTTAATAGATATGTTTAAGTGCTCTCTTTTTTTAATCCTAAAAATATGTTTAGTCTTTGTCTCTGATTTGCTTCATGCCTTTACCTTCCTGAAACATTGATCTTTTTTTTTGTCTTTTTAAAACTACAGCATAACAACTAATGGGTGGGACAGTTAGAAACAATCTTTTGCCATTGGTCTTAATATAATATAAAGACCAGTAATATTTAAGCACATTTTCACATTAGAAGATAGAAAAAGAATGAATGACATGAAAAATAACGGAGAATTTTTATGAAATATAGAATATGACCAGATGTGTTTCATGTGGATAAGTTGGCTTACTTTTAAAGACAAAGATACATCACTTCTGTCTATGTTAGAGTAAATGTTCCTGGACTTGTCCATACCCCCAACCCCAAACAACTCAAAACTGGACAAAATATAAACTATTTTCAGGTACTGAACAACAAGAAATTCAGTACTCTGAAAGGTGAGTTCCATGTGCATTTTAGTTTTCTGCTTGGCTTTTCTGGAGTGGTATAAAGAAGTTCAACAAAGCTGAACAGAGCAAAAGCTCAGCTGAGGCTTAGATTGAAGTTCTAAGCTGCTGAAAGTAGTTAGAAATTTCAGCGTAGTGTTCCAGACCAAAGAAAGCTGTAGTAGTGGCCAGAACTATAACTTATCAAACCAATGGGAGCTCAACAACAATTGAATAACATCTTTGAAGAACTGAAAAGAAAAAATAAAATCATATTGGCCACTTAAATATCTATATACAGCAAAAATCACATTAACAAATGAGGGTAAAATGAATACATGTTATATAAATGAAAGCTGAAAAATTCATCAAAAGCATACTTGCATACCTAAAAAGATTCTAAACAAAGTTTTTCAGCCTGAAGTGAAATAACATAAGAAGGAAATTTGGATACACTGGAATGAATGAAGAGCACCAGGAATGGCAAGTACACATGTAAGTATAAATGATTAGTTTTCATTAGTCTTTTCATAATTTTTTGAAAGGCAAATTGATTATTTCAAGCAAATATAACACTGTATTATAGAATTTGTTATACAAGTATGTAGATATAAATTATTTGACAATAAGATGAAGGATGAAGATAATGATTGAAATTTTATATGAATAACTACAAAATAAACATTGAAATGTAAAAGAACAGAAAAAGATATACATAAACTCACACAAAAATTAGAGGAGTGAACAGTCTTTACCTGGGTTTATGGTGGCAGCATAATTTTGATACTAAATCTTAAAAAATATATATATTATGCCAAATAAAATTAAGAATCAACATCCATTGTTAATATAATCACAAATATGATATAAACTGTTAGCTGATTGAATTTATCCATATATAAAAAAAGAATACTACATATGATCATGTTGGATTGATCCCAATACCGCAAAATTTAATCAATATATAAATTTATCACATTAACAAAGTATAATCAACTCAACAAATGGAGAGAAAAAACATTTGACAAAATTCAACCTCTAATGCAATGTATATTGGGATAGGTCATATTGAAACATATTAAATATCTGGAGAAAGAATGCATGCAAAATAATAGAATGTTTATAATAGAATGTGTTACAGAGTGATTGATGGACAAATGTAGGCTTCTAAAATCTGGTGAATTAGTCATTTTTAAAGCAGTTCAGAATCTATAATCATGGTTCTAAGGTTAGCACTTCTTAAAATCCAAATTTGTCTTCCATTAAGGAAAAAAGTTTGAAATGTTTGCTGTCAAATATTGATTTCATAGCTTTCAATATCAAAAATATTGCTATTTATGTTCTCATGAACTTGGAGTAACTGAATTATCAAAATTAATGTTTGAGCAAACTGACTCATATTATAAACTAAAATATTAAAATAAGGGTGTTCTATTAACAATTAATACTAGAAGCCTTTACCATGAGAAATATTCCTAATACTTATAAGCAATAACAAAAACTTGAAAGGTAACTGAGTTCCTGCAATAAAGTTTAACCAAAGTAGGCTCTCAGTGAAAGTGTTAATTAGTAAATGTTTAAGTAAATGAATTTAATAAAATTATACTAGAATGAGAACCAGAAGATTCAGTTATGAAAATCACATCTTTTTGAATTTTTTTTTTTTTACATACACTTAATTTATTTACCTCAGGAGGCTGCTATACATATCAAAAGAAATATTAGATGGGAAAGCAATGTAAAACTGGGATGTACATACAAGCTAACCTTTTTGAGGCTAATAGGGAAAAAAGCATATTTTTAACTACTTATAAACAACAAGCCAATAGTAACTTTATTTAGTTAAAACACCCAGAGGTCCAAAAAAAATTGCTTGTCAAATGTTTACTTTGTAGAGGTGAGTGAATACAAGTCTGGAATGTGAGCCTCCCACAGACCTTTTTTATCAAATAGGCAAAGAAATGACAATAGTTTATTTCTTAGATCTATTGTGCTAACTTAAACAGCGTTGTTTTCTGCATGCGAAGAAGGAAAGGATTCTACAAGAAATGTGTTTAACCAAACAACGGAATGATCCTTAGTGTTTTTTATCCAAACAAACAAAAAACCCCAAAGCAATTGTGAAAGGAAACCAAAGAAAATATCCCCTCTATTATTTTTATTTTAGGTCAAGATTTTTTGGAAACAAGTGCCTGCATTTTGGCTCAAGCCTAATGATCTCACCCACTGAGTTTACCAGAATGGGAAATGCTATGGTTAGCATTCTAAATATCCACATTTGCTTTTCCTTTATATGGCAAATGATCCCTGACCTAGACCATAATCTGGTAGTAAAAAGGATGGAAATGAGCCTAGTTTATAAAATAGGTGGATACCACTATAGAGACTAATCAAGTATTTTTATTTCAACTTTTCCAAATATTGGAGATTCTTAAAGGAAAACTTTTTAATATCTATTACCTTAAATTATTAAATTGTTCTTAAATAACCAAAATAGTAATGCTATTAACCTATCTAAAGAAAAGCATCCCCAATACAAGGGACTTTGATTTTTTTCTAGAAAAGTTGTATGTGTCCCTTCATTTGACAGAAAAAAATATTTAATCTGAGGGCTGCCTTACCAATTCTGTATTAACCAGAATTACTATAAACTCTTTTCTCTGTGGTTCCCACTAATTCAGCACTGAGCATATTAGAGTATACTATACATACGCAATTATAACGCTAATAGAGGCTCAATAATTATTTATTGAATGAGTGAATAAGTATTTTAAATAAACATTTAAATGAATATTCTAAAGTCTTTCTTTAGGTTGCATTGAATCTGAAGTAAATCTAAATTAGATTAAAAATAATCCACCATATTAACAGGTTAAATGTAAAAACCTCACCATCACAGAAAATAATGTGAAAACAAGATTTGACAAAATTTAACATCCATTTATAATAAAGATTCTCAGGGAAAAAAATGTGAGTAGGAGAAGACTATCTCAACTTGATAAAGATCATCCCCAAAAACCTAAAGCTAACAATTGACCTGATGGTTGAAAATTGAACTTTCACCCAAAGATTGGTAAAAAGGCAAAGATTTCTGTTCTTACCACCCTTAATTAACAGAATATATTGGCAGTTCTAGTCAGCAAAAAAAAAAATTCAAGAAGCAAAAATAAAAGACACATAGATTAAAAAGGATAAAATAAAACCACCCTTTTTTGTGGATGACATAATTATCTATGTAAAAAATTCTGTATCACTAAAATAAAAAATCTTTGAACTATTAAGTAATTCAACAAGGTCACAGATTATAATATAAACATACAAAAATCAATTATATTTTTATATACTCTCAAAAATATGTGGATACCAAACTTTAATTTTAAATTTGTTTTTTGTTTGTTTGTTTTAAGTCTACTGTAAAAAAAGACAACAGAAAGCTTTTGGTCAAGAAAAACTTTTGGAGTAGTAAAACAGGTGCTGGCATCTTCTCAAACTGAATGAAAATTACAACTCAACTACAGAACCACCAGCATTGAAAACTGCCTAAAATCTAGGTGTATAGATGTCCTATAACTAAGGCTATACAGAAGCAGCCATATTAAGATTGGTATGAAGAGCTAGTCCCACACCCAATTGTGACAGTTAAATATCAGGAAGGATATCTTAGCTATGCAGGTCCACCAGGAGCTGGAGCAGCCCCTTCTACACCAGGCTGCCCAGCCCAGGGTTCTAGTGCTGGGAATTGAAATTCCCCACAACTTCTGACTTTGAAAACCAGCAGAGATTGTGGCTGAGTGAGACAAGGGCTATCGGAGTCCCTGGCATTTCTCTTAATGGAACAGCACAGAAATTTTCTTGAACCAACTCTGAGTTTCAGCCCTAGGGCAGCAGCTCAAGAGGTGCCATGGATGAGGAGAAACTGAATTGCCCGGCTTTAGGGTGAGGACTGGAGGGGCAGTCTTCTTTCAGACAGAAATGCTAGAAGAAGGCACTAGTCCTGCACTGAGCCCTCTACCTACACATATAGGTAGTCATATCTGAGTCTCCATCAACCTGGCTAACACTGTTCACCATGCCTTGGTGAGTTCCTCCCCACCACAATGTATTTTTTTCTGTCTTGGGTTTCTTTTTCCTGATGCTGAGTTTCCATAAAGGCTATAATTTTTCTCACAAATAGATGTAATTTAGGCCAAGCATTAATATCATTCCTTTTTCACCAGATAAAAAAATAAAAGCTTAGAAAATTTATTTAGCTTTTCCAAGACCACACAGCGAGTAAGTTTTAGAGCTGAGGTTTGAACCCAAGCATTCTGATTCCAGAATCCATTTGCCTAACCCCCTACTAATTTTTTTTAAGTTTCTGATTGTCTAACATCATGATAGATATGTATTATGTCAATGGTTAATTGATTACGTTAGTCACATTCCCCAAAAGGAAAAGGAAAAGCCATTTCCCATATGGTCTGCAGTCGTATTCAGGATGACCCAGAGACTCAAAATAAATATTCTAAGTAATTCAAGTTAGGAAGAAAGAGCTAAAGTGAGAAGGTCAATCATATTTCTACTGGAAAGATTATTCATTGAAGGGGAAAAAATGTACTTTAGAGAAACAATGACTCATGCCGCTCATGATGTGGATAGGAAATAGGCTGGAAACAAATCATAGTTCTGAAATAAAAAGCCTCTATTACTATTTTTCAACTTAAGTTTAAACTTTTTAAAATACATATATTTTATTGATTTTGCTGTTACAGTTGCACCAGTTTTTCCCCTGTTGCCCCCCTCCAACCAATATCCCCCATTCCCTCTGGCTTTGTACCCCTTAGTTTTTATCTCAAATTTTCTATATAAAGTACTTATATCTATAAACTGACACTTCTTATTTTCTGTCATTTAAGTTCATTCTTTTGAAAACTAAAAAATAATTGATAATCCAGTAATAAAAATGAACTTAATGATGAACCCTAAATCCTTCAAGGATAATTTCCATTTCTCTTTCCAATTTTGATTCAATTGTAATGCTGGTCTTCTCACTGAGAGTTTATGTTGTTTTTGTTATTTTGCCAAATTTGATGAGGTCTTACCCTCTAACTGTACTTGTATAATTTTGGCAGTTAGCTGTCCTAAGTATGAAATTCAACTTCCATTTGAATTTAATGGGATCTAATAGATTCCACATGAATTAAATGGAATAAAATCTAAGATATTTTTACTAAATGATTAGCTATTTAAAGAGATGGAGAAACTACAAACTAATAGTATTGTGAAATAAAATTGACTGAAAATGTTTTAGTGATTCATTGAAGAATTATGGCTTGATTGTTCTACTTAAAAGAGAGAAGTAATATGTTTTTTAAAAAAGCAGTTGAAGGTAATAGAAATTGAAAACAATATACTCAGTCTATTATCCACCTTTACAAATCCCACATGTATCATCTATTAATTCTATTATTATTTTTTTTCAATGTATGGTTGCCTTTCACCTGCCTCCAGCCACCAACCCCAGTGGAGACCTGGCTTGCAACCTGGTTATGTACCCTGGCTGGGGAATTGAACCAGAAACCTTTGGGTTCACAGGCCAGCACCTTATCCACTGTGTTACCAGCCAGGGTCAGATATTTTTAAGTATTTAAAACAGTGATCATAAAGATGAAAAACTTAGTCACAAAAACAACCTTGAAAATATTTTTAAAAGATGTTTTCTTGACCATTAGTCGATATTAGAGTCTAATAATAATAATAATGATTCTCTCTTATGAAGTTGAACTGGTTTTAGCTTCTTTTTTCTTATGGCCCCTTAGGAGAAATTGCATTATGTTTGCTCATTTGTGTAAATGAGAGAAAGAGGAATAGAGTGCCACTAAGTCTTCAATTATCACTTCATTCGTTTCTTAGTCACTTGAAGGGTGATACAGAAACATTTGGGTGTTAGTGAGAGGTGATCTGACTGGCTCTTGTAAAGGAAACTGAGCTAGAAATAGTGTATATCTATTCTAGTCACTAACAGTTGTAAGTTTGTATAAGAGTGACAACTTGCCCTACAAAATACTCAGTAATTATAACACTCATGTGTTTCCAGGTGCCAAGCAACTGTTGCTGGTTTTATTAGAGAGTCACTCACTGCCAGTTTATTGTGTTTCAAACAATAGATGAGCAGACCATGGGAACCTCCAGTTAAAATTATTCCCTAACTGTGTCCGGATGTCATACATATATCTCTGGTGAGAAAATCAGGTAGATAAAGCTGTGTCATTGACCTGAACAAATAATATTTAAAGTTACTTAATTAGCATGAGGAAGCTTATGCTAAATTAGGAAGCATGTTTATTTAGGGCAGGAAATGCTATATATATATATATTTTGAATGTGAAAAAAATAAAAAAATAAAAAACACAATTTCTCCTGTCTGGAAATTTAATAAACAAAACACTTGTGTTTTCTAGGTGATTGTCATAGTTAAATTGGTTTCCCGTTCTCCTATTCTCAAGTGTTCATTTCATTTGTCTCATTCTAAGGGATGACTATAAAACATTATTTTTTTAACATCTAGGTAGTTTTTAAGTTACAAGAGGTGCTAGTTAAACTTACTTGTATATTTACCCCAGGATATTATTTTTCAAAGAAATAAAAAAATTATCTCAATCTTATGAAATCCTATTATGCACAGAAATGAAGGATTTAAAAAGGGGTTAATTTATCAAGAGTAAATGCATCTAATTTCTCACATTCTTATTTGCTACTATAGAAAGAACAGTAGACAGATGTAGTTGACTAACATAATGCAAGGAATTAAAATTCTCACATGAAAAGAGCAGACAATTTCATGTCACATTAAGATTTCTGCATAAAAGTTAACTAAAGTATTTTCAAAATTTATTCATACAAAGAAAACCATGATGTAACAGTTAACTTTAAGGTATTTAGTGCTTCTGAAGATGATCTCTTTTTATTTTTTATATTGCTTGGTCCCTTAATTCCTTATGAAAAATAAAACCATATCCACCTTACATCATTATACTCTGTGTACTCAAAATAAATGTGTGCCATCTGAGCTCATTCACGTGGTCACTTCATTGAATGCTAAGAAAGAAGCTACCAGCCCTGGCTGGTTGGTGGCTCAGTGGATAGTCCCCGGCCTGTGAACCCAAAGGTTGCTGGTTCAATTCCCAGCCAGGGCACATAACCAGGTTGCAAGCCAGGTCTCCATCCAGCTCTGCAGCTGGAGGCAGGTGAAAGGCAACCATACATTAATGTCTCTCTCCCTCTCTGCCTCTCTCCCTTCCCCTCTCTCTAAAAATAATAAATCTTTTAAAAAAAAAAGGAAATGAGGAAAATACAGGAAGGAACTGAAGCGTCTGGCATCAGCACAAGAGCTGAGAGGGCAGCATTTTTCCAGACAAAAGTGCTAGCAGAGGCCATTGTTCCTTTTCTGAGACTTCCTCCCACAGAGCTAATAGGTAGGCACCATATCCAAGTCATACTTAGATGGCTCACACTTTCTTGCCTTGCCCTGATGACTCTCGCAGACCCTGCTTCACCCAATCTGTGGGCCCATCTAAGCAGTTCCTAGTGGCTTTTCCATATGAATAACCTCTCTACATACTCTCTACCTCTTGCTAAGTGGCAGCAGGCCCAGCTCTAGCAGCTTCCAGCCTTGCCTCATAGCTTGGCCTCTCCTGGACACCTCTAAGGTGACTGCTACAAAAGTAGCAGTCATTTGCAGATCACCCTGTAGCTCTTGTCAGGGGCTCAGGTGGAGCACAGGCAGTGGCTGACTTTGCACCCCCAGGAGGCCCTAGATCCAGTACACCTGGTGGACAACCTCAGAACACTTTGGACTACAACCCTACCACCTCCACCAGTGACACATCTAAGGAGCTGACTAGATAAGCATCAAAGCCCCAATGAAGCAAGTCCTGGTCCATAGGATTGACTCCAGCACAGTAGTTTCTCTGCTGCATTGCAGCTGGTCCTTGAAGCTCATCCTCACAGCTGATTGGCCTAAAGATTGATTGATACCAGTGATAGCAACAGCAAATGGGTGATTGGGGAGACTGATCCACTGGCTCATACAAGACACCTACTACACAAAGCTACCCTACCAAGTTGGGGGAATGCAACAGCTGTATCTAGTAGAAACAACATAGGGGAACAGCCAAAATTCACGGACAAAAAAAAAAAAAAGATCCCAAATGAAGGAACAGGAGAAATCTCCAGAAAAATCACTAAATGTAATGTAGGCAAGCAAGCTATCCCATACATAGTTCAAAATAATGTTTATAAGGATGGCCAAGGAGCTAAATGAAAACTTCAATAGCATGAAAAAATACATAGAAACCATGAAAAAAGAGCCCGTCAGAAATGAAGCATATACTGACTGAAATGAAGAATAATTTACATGGAATCAACAGTAGAGTAGATGAATCAAATCAGCAACTTGAAATATAGGAAGCAAAAAATACCTGATCAGAATAGCCAAGTGAAAAAGGAACCCAAAAATATGAAGACAGTGTATGGAGTCTCTGGGACAACTTCAAACATACCAATAGTCACATCAAGGGGATGTCAGAATGAGAAGGAGAGCAAAATTTTGAAAATGTATTTGAAAAAAATAATGACAGAAAACTTCCCTTACCTGGTGAAGCAAATAGACATATAAATCCAGTTACACAATGTCTCAAACAAGATGAACTCAAGGAGGCACACACCAAGACTTTACAATCAAAATGCCAAAGGAGGTCAAGGTAAAAAGAGAGTCTTAAAAGCAGTGAAAGACTAGCATTTAGTTCCCTACAATGGTGCTCCAATAAGACTATCAACTAATTCACCAACAGATTTTCAGGGATTGGCAAGAAACAGTCAATGTGATGAAAAGCAAGGACCTACAAACACTATTACTCTACCCTAAAAGCTATCATTTAGAATCAAAGGATATATAAAGAGCTTCCTAGGTAAGAAAAAGCTAAAGGAGTTTATCACCACCAAACAAGTATTACATGAAATGTTAAAGGGTCTTCTTTGAAGAGTAGAAGAAAAAACATTAAAAATATGAATGATACAATGGATATAAATATATATTTATCAACAATTGAATCTAAAAATCAAAATAAACAAAGAAACAGACTTGTAGATGCAGAAAACATTTCGACAGTTGCCAGATGGGAAGGAGCTGGGGCAGTGGGTAAAAAAAATGAAGCGATTTAGAAATGCAAATTGATAGTTACAGAATAGCCATGGTTATGCAAAATACAGCACTCGGAATACATTCAATAATCTTTTAATAACTATGTATCATGTCAGATAGGTATGAGATTTATCGAGATGATAAAGTAATATAATGTCTAATCACTGGGGTAGGTATACATGTGAAAATAATATATTATTGTATATTGACTGTAATTGGAAAATAAAAATGATTTTTAAATAATTTAAAATAATTAAAATTCTGGTGTTTGGTAAACATAATTGTACCATATAGATCATGAAAGTTGTTAAGGATAGTAGATGAAAATATCTTTGATTATAAGTGAGAAAACTATTCTGAATATGACTCCCCACTATATTTATGTAAGTGAATTGTTGAGAGCCTTAGTTTCATCTTTAATAAAATTGAAATAAAAAATAATAACAATAATGCTGAAATAATAATATCTGTCCTTCCAGACTGGGTTTTGCAAAATCTGAAGTCGATGATGTGGAGATGGTGTTTTATAAACTGTAAAGCAATGGACAGACATCAGAAATGATTGATAGTGAAAATATGATGTGAACTCATACTTCTGCGCTGATCACAAGTTATAGAAATTTATAAAGGTTTCTTCAAAATATGCACTCAACCTGTTTTTAATTTAGAGAATGCTTTATCATATACATGGTAATAAGGCAAAGGAATAACATCAAAATACTTATATTATTAGAAGTTAATAAAAAAAATAAAGCTCCCATCTGTGCTATACAAATGAAACTATTTTAAATTCCAATAAGTAAAAACTAATTGCCAATTTTTCTATTCTTGTGTAACAATTTGATGATAAGGCATCACGGCAGATTTTATGGTCTAAGCAAAGAAGAATCTCAGCAATTTGAGAAAAGCAGAGAATGCAATGTACGATAAAACATAGGAGAAACGATCATGCCCAGGAGTCATCTAAAGTTTTGCACTCTCACTTTGTATAATGAAATGTAAGTTTTAGCTAAGAAAAAGTAGACCATCAGAGATGATAGTATCAATAGTAGCTATTGTGCACCACTTTTTTGCATGTATTGTTATATTTAGGTCTAACATCAATATTGAGCATTATTCTATCTTTGCAAAGAATAAAATAGGTTTATAAAGGTTACATATGCTGAACCATGCCACATAGTTACTCAGTGGCAGACTTAGTCTTTGAACCCACCTCTAGCTACTACAAAAGTGCTAGAGATTGTGTGAAAATATTTGAGGTTTCAATCATATTGTTTATTTAGAAGCATCCTACTCTTTTCACTAGTTCAGCCTGATGTTACATTAAGCTATATTATACTTACATTAAGAGAAGAAAACTATTCCTCCACTTAAGAGAAGGTAATTGCTTATAAAGAAAATGAAAAGTTCAAAGTAGTGAGAACTATTTCATAACCGCATTAAGTTTGCATAGAATTGTCAATAAGTTCAAAGATTTACTTGAGCACCTGTCAGTTGCTTCACCAGGCTCTATAGCAAATAGAAAAACAAACTATATGAATTACCAATTCTCAAGGAACTTTGAGCTTTCTTAGCAAGGGGGCATGCACAAATCATAACAATGCAAAATTTCCACAGTAAGTTTTTTAAGTAACAATTTAAAGTAAAAAGTAACAAGTTAATAATATCAATAACAAAACTTTTCAACTTAGTGCAAGTAAAAAAGAGAAAGGGCATTTAAAGTGAAAGGTCAGAGAAAAGAGGCAAGTAGGGAAAGAAGGGATTCTGCAGGGTTGGATGTTCATACTTGAACTCTCACAGACAGAGATGTGAAAAGCTTACTCCATGTTAAGGATTTGCATGGACAGGACAGATACTGAATGGTGAAAAATTCTCATTCCTCAGGTGGAAGAAAAACATTTAGTAAACTTGGGAAAGGTAGTAGAGGTGATTAAAGGCTATGTTAGGACATTGTAATTGTATTATTTTACAATGACAGGCTTCAAAAGTAGGTCCGAAAGAACAGAGCTGTGCTTTAAAGAGATTGTTGGTGTACATGAAAAAGGAGGCACTGGGTATGAGGGGCCAAGGGAGGAAATTCTTGTAAGGGATCTGTCAAGAGATCATTAGAATTGTTTCAGAGTTGCAGGAGGGAAATACAAAGAAAGAGAAGCCTGAATATGTAATATGAAGAAATTGCTGAGTGAATGGATATTAGCTTCAAGAAAATATGCCTAAATACTAAGTCTTAGCTCAGTAAGAAAGAAAGGTCTAAGTTGGGATTAAAGATAATGGGATCACTTAAATTTGAAATAATATAGAGGCTTCCAAATGGAGATATTAAGCAGACATTGAGCATTTGGCATGTGGTGCTTGCACAGTAATTGGAAATGATGAAGATAGAATTTGAAGTTACATATGTAGTTGATTTTTGAACTCTTGGAAGTAGATAATGAACACAAGAAAAAGAAACAGATAAAGATTAAAGAGGGAACTATTTGAAATGCCTGCATTTTGGATGTGAGATGAAAAAGCAAAGTATAAGATTCTGCATTGTAATGGTTGCAGCAAAAAAATGTATTAAGAAATAAAGTTAGTTATTATAAAGTGCAATAGAAATGGCATTAAAAATAAGAGTAGAGACTGGATTTCATGTTTAGAATTGGTAACCTTTAAAGGAATATTTATAGTGGAACATCAGAGCCAATTTATATTTTTAGTTATTAAAGAGTGAGGAGAGAAAAGGAAAGGACTTCATATAGAGTGAGTCAATCCAGGTAATTTAATCCACTAATTGGAAATACTGTAAGACTTTATTACATTGATAAAAATCAAATGAATGGTTTCCAAGACATTTCTCTTTAAACCATGATAAGACTTCAAAACCAGCCCAAGGCTTCAAACCTAGCTTGGTCATATTTGAAATAATAAAAATGCTTATTCTTTGACAAATTAGATACAAACTTGCAGTATTTCAAAATAGAAACAAAAGGGAAAATATTCAAACCAAAAGAGTTTCTAACATGGAACTTTCTTTACTAGTTTCCTACAGGGAAGGAACGGAACAAAAAGCCAGTCTTGTAATGTGGAAATAAAGGAGGAAAGCAACATGCTTGGTAGGGGTGGATGTCACAGGAAACCCAACAAAGGTATGTTAAGATTTATTGGAGGAAAAGAGAGATTATAACTTCGTGTTTATTATGGAATGTGTAGCATTTATCTGAAATAAATTTTTTAAAGAAATTCCTCTTGCTCATTTGAAGTGCAAAGGCCAGAGGAAATTACAGTAAATTGGGGAAATTGTAGGCAGCTGCCCCTGTTGATCCCCTAGTTAGGAGTGCCTGAAAGTAAACAAAAAGAAGGAGCATGCCAATACTTCTTGTCCTTCTAAGGCGATCACAGGAGTCTGTGAGTACAACAGCTTAAACCTCTAAAATAAGCTTGCATAGTGTCCAAGAAATTCACAATGTAAAACAATCAGCTATGTTCAACATCAAAATAGCACTGGGCTTCAAGTTGATGTTTCCTCTGGGGTCTAAAGACCAGAAACAAGAATGTGCTTGTGACAAGGTTCACACCTGACCCGTGCTCCACTCCTCACCTGTTTGTGCTGCCCAATAACAAGAAACACAGCACACCCATACCTCGTAAGTGATGTTTCCATGGTGATCAAATGGATCTATAAAGAAAAATAATTTTGATGAATAAGTTTTCACTTCTTTATCAGTTGAGAAACAGTTCTTTGGCTGTGTCATCAGTAAGTGTCAGAAAATCTAAATTAACGCAAGTTAAATATAAAGTAAATCTATTCATTAGTATTTAAGAGTCTAGGTATATATATTTAATTTTAGATGAGGTTTGATCCAATGGCTCAAATGATATGACCAGAGACTCATTCTTCTTCAGCTCTCTGGTTTGCACTCATCAGCAATAATTTATCTTGGGTGAGTTGGTCCTACCTCTTCAGGTAGGTTGCATGGTTTCAGCAGGTCTTGACCTGAACTCTTCATGCCAAGCTTCTCAGAGGGATGAAGCTAATTTTTTCCTACCAGCCTCAGCAAATGTTATCTGTCATCACATGACTCTGATTAGATAACAATCCAATCACTGAGTCAATCACTGTGGCTGAATGTTGAGGTAAACCAGTGGTTTAACCAAGACCTACTCGTAAGATATAGAGTGGAGAGTGGAGTCAATCACACAAGTAACTTACCAAGAGAATAGAAAAGAATAATTCCCCACAGGATTGCTGTGGTACTATTGTACTTCTCTCTCCTCCAAATAGAAATAAAAGTAAGGAACAAAATAATGCTGAGTAACAAAAATACCAATTTACTACAAACTTCCCTAGACTCATTACTTGAGGGAGGACCTAAATAAAACAGATTAGCACAAGCTGCTGGTTTATTTAATATACCAGTCAAATATGAATATTGAATCAAAAGGAAAAATGTTACTTGAAAAATAAGGTACCATTTTGTTGCTATTTACCTAAGAAAAAAGTTCCTATTGGCCAAAATAAGACTCTAGTAGGTATATCTTTGTAGGGAGGTATGATTTTTCTGATTCTGTATCCTTTTCAGTAAAGCCCTATCAGTATAATTTTAGATTCCATTGAGTCGGCATTTCGGAGGTAGATATCCTTAGTAGGAAAGATATTTGTCTCAGTGTAGGTTATTACATTTGTTCCCTGGGATAAGTCAATCTCTAGAAAGGCTGGCTGGCATACGTGGTCACAAGGCCTGAATCAGTCCTTCAGATGCCATAAATGAGTAGAAGGTATTACTGAATACTCACTACAGCATATGCTGCCCATCAGATTTTGTGATCTGCATGGTGAGAAGCTGGACGCTGTAAAACTCAGATGAAGAAGAAAACATGGTGCTTTTCTGACTTTTAATCTTCATGTAGCACTACTGCAAGAAAAGTTCCACCTCTACAATGGGAAATATGCTGAAAATTTCAGAAAACAGGAGGGTTTATATTTCTAAGCCAAATTTACTCACCCACTTGTGAATTCAGCAAATATTTATGAGGAGAAGGAATGGTTAGTTGATAAGTGATGGTAACACAATTCCAAAGTAAAATGAATCTTTAAATATTTATTTTAACTGTAAATATTGCTGGAGAAAGATGAAGGAGAGTGAAAGTCTTTCTGCTATTATGATAACCTGAGCAGAACACTTCACTTTGAAAAAATATTGATTCTCATTAACCCTTGGGTTGTAGAATCCATGAAGGACTATAGAGGTATTTTAGGTCTTTGTTGGTAGAAAATAATTGTAATTTTAATACCTGTTACCTTCCTTCAATGATGGTGCAATAATAAAATAGATTTCTGATATATTTATAATATTTAAGCATGAATAGATAAATAGTATTTAATGGTGAAAATCAATAATGAGGATCAATGATATTTCAAGATAAGTTTTTTTTAAGATTTAAAGAAACATAATTTCAGGGTTTATTATTTCTAAATTAGATAGCATTCAATGTAATTAATATCAAAGAAAAGCAAGAGAAACTTGGCTATATTTTGACAAAGTCCTTGTAGAAAAGTCTTTGACTAAAAAACTCTTTTCTATTAAAACAAAATGAGAGTTGTATATAATTGACAAAATCTCCATTTTTAAAAAGATTTTATTTATTATTTTCAGAGAGGCAGAGGGGGTAGAGACAGCAATGTATGGTTGCCTTTTACTTGCCTCCAGCTATGGATCTGGCTGGAGACCTGGCTTGCAACCTGGTTATGTGTCCTGGCTGGGAATTGAACCAGTGACCTTTGGGTTTGCAGGCTGGTGAACCAGGGCAAAATCTCTGTGTTTTAGTAATAGTGATTATATTTTACATTTTGTTCAAATAGTTATTTATTAGCCATAGTAACCATTATTTCTAACTATGCCATATATAGAGGTAAGAATTTATTTCTGAACTTGATTATATCCCATTGACCTATAAGTCTATTCTTAAGCTAGTATCAACACTGATTTGATTACTGCAGCTGTGTAATAAGTCTAGAAATTGAGAAATGTGAGCCACCCAACTATGTTTTCTGCGTCTTTGTCTTTTAACATTTTGTGTATGATTTGTGTGAGTACACATATCTTTGAATTAATCTATATAAAGTCCTTGGATGTGTAATTTAATGTTTTCCATTAGATTTCAGACATGATCAGCCATTAGCTCATTATTACATCATTTCACCCATTATTCGTGCTCCTTTATCTTTCTTTCTTTTTTTTTTTTTTTTTTAAGATTTTATTTCATTATTTTTAGAAAGAGGGGAAGGGAGAGAGGCAGAGAGGGAGAGAGACATCAATGTATGGTTGTGTTTCACCTGCCTCCAGCCACAGACCTGACTGGAAACCTGGTTTGCAACCTGGTTATGTGACCTGGCTGGGGAATCGAACCTGCGACCTTAGGGTTCGCAGGCTGGCGCCTTAACCACTGTGCTACCAGCCAGGGCCTCCTTTATCTTTCTTCCTTTTCATACTCCCATTATGCTTATTTTGGTGCACTTAATGGTATTCAAGATTTCTCTGAGGATCTATTCACTTTTTCTTCTTGTTATCCTCTTTGCATTCAAGTTCCATAATCTCTACTGATTTATATCAAAGTTGCCAATTCTTTCTTCTGCCAGGACAAATTTATTGGGTGAGCCTTTCTTGTGAGTTTATTTCAGTCATTTTACTTTTCAGCTCCAGAATTATTTTTTCTAAAGATTTTATTACTTTTCAGAGAGATAGGAAGGGAGAGAGGCAGAGAGGGAGAGAAACATCAATGTATTGTTGCCTTTCACCTGCCTCTAGCTGCGGACCTGGCTGGAGACCTGGTTGGAGACCTGGCTGGGAATTGAATCAGTGACCTTTGGGTTTGCAGGCAGGCACCTTATCCACTGTGCTACCAGCCAGGGCCATCTGGTTCAATTCCCAGCCAGGGCACATGACCAGATTGCAAACCAGATCTCCAGCCAGGTCTGTAGCTGGAGGCAAGTGAAAGGCAACCATACATTGATGTCTCTCCCTCTCTGCCTCTCTCCCTCCCCTCTCTCTAAAAATAATAAACAAAATCTTTAAAAAAAAAAAAGATTCTAATTTTAGTGAGGCTTCTGGCCTTTGTTGACTCATCTGTATACTGCTTGGGGACGTTGTCATTTCTGCCCCACTTGCTGCTACTGGTGGTCCTGAACCTGTCAGGCTAAAGCTTGCCCACTGCATTCACTAACAGCAGGGTAGAATGTGATCCCAGGGGGGCTCTTCTTGGTGCTTCTTTTTTTGGTCCTCTCTATTAACAAGAGGCCTTTTAGTTATACCAAAATATCTATACTTTTCAACAATCCCCTTAGGTTAGACATAGAATTCTCCCTGCTCCTAAGTTATGGAGATTTTGTCTTGAAGGCTTTCCTCTCCTTGAAAATAGAAACTCTCTAGCACTGCACAAGAGCTGGAGGCAGAGACAGTGGCCCTCTTCTCACAGAGTGACACCGCTGTTTGACAAGCAAGCACTGGGAGCCTTCACTGGGCAGAGTGGTCCCTAGTCTTCTTGGTGCATCTTCCCAGAGTGAATTCTGCCCCATATCTGACCTGATTAGGTACGATTGGGGGCCTGCTTGTAATCAGCCTGCCATGCCTGGTTAAAATTTCTAGCTTATGAATGGGGTTTGTACAGAAAGAAAGGTGTGATGCTTTCAGTTACTCTTACCTAAAAGAAACTTTGCGAAAGGGACTGGAGGAAACGAGAAAAGTTGGCAGCTTGCTCTTCGAGTTGACGATATAACCATACATAGGCTGGGACCACAGGGGAGAGAAGCCCCTTCCTGATTATTACACTCACCAGAATTAGAGCTCCTGTACTTTTCATCAGAAGGAGCTGGGCTGGTGGTGCCGGGTGGCAGGGGCGGGGGGTGGGGGGGGGAGCAAATGCCACAGAAATTTTGTAGAGTTTCTTGAATGAAGGTTTCTCCATTTTCTGTATACCCTTGGGGAAATTTCCAGAATCTTTAAATGGTTGTTTTAATAATTTTCTCCAGTTCAGTAGCTGTTTGTTGGGAAGACAGCCTGCTGCTCACTCCTTTATTCCAAACAGAGCTCGCAAAAACACTTTTTACTTTGAAAGTCAAGAACATAAATATTCTAGCAACAATTTTTTCTCAAAGGACATCAATGAGACTGTTTGGAATACTGATTTATCATAGGTCATACACCAGGATTTTCTCTAGCTGTCTGGGTCGAGTTGTGTTTGATTCTTGAGGAAAATTGGGTAAACATTTTTTTCTAGCATTAGTTCGCTGTTCAGCAGTAATATTAGAGGCAAGAGAACAATCTTACACTCCATTTCATCCTTAAGAAAGGGTTTCATCTAGACTTTGTACTTGTGAACACATACCATCACATAACAGTGTCTTTCTTCTATGCATGAAACCACTCAAGAATCACAAAGAAGTTCTGCCTGTGCTCTGTGCACTTCCATTCCAAAAATTGCTAATCAAGAGGCCTCCAGTCATCTGGAAAACTGGCTACTGTGTCGATGATATTAAGAATCAAAGTATTCCAGGACTGGAGTTTGGCTGAGGCCTGGTTGGAAAGACTCATCAGTGTCAGATACATTTAGTGCTTCGGGGGTAGGTGGGATTTTTGTGGGACACTAAGAGGATGCCATGAACTCTGACAGCCTTCAGGCTGATGCAGTTCCCTGGGACTTGTCTGAATCCTTTGTAATAAGTCAGGCTTAATGGCATTATCTGCCACATCCATAGGACTTTAGTAAAACTAAAAATGACTGTAAGGAATAACTTTGAATAATAGCCCTCAAATAAATGTTCTTGTCCTAGGCCCTGGAACCTATTTATGTTATTGGAAAAAGGAATTAAGGTTTCAGATGGAATTAATGCGATAGCCATAGGCCCTTAAAATAATTAAATTATGAGAATTATCTAGATATACCCAATGTAATCACAACGATTCTCTAAGGGACAGAAGACTGGGTGTCAGAGCGATGTTATGTAGAAAAGACTTGACTCACCATTGATGGCCCTGAAGATGGAAGGGAACCATGAACCTCGGAATGTGAGTGGCCTTTAAAATTGGTGGTGGGGAGGGGGTGCGGGGGGATGGCAGGAAAAGTGATTCTTCTTTAGAGCAGCAAAATAACAAAAAATTTGTAAAAACACCCAGCCCTGCTAATGTCGTTATTTTAACCCAGTGAGACCCATTTCAGATTTATGACCTCCAGAACTGTAAGATAATACATTTATGTTATTTAAAACACTAAGTTTATGGGAATTTGTTAGAGCTACCATAGGAAACAAAAGCAAGGTCACTGATCTCTCATTTTACACTCTTATTTTACAAATGAGATACTGAGGCTCTAAGAAGTGAGGTAACTAGTTATAAACTGCACAGAGAGCAGAGACAGATCTCACTTATTCCAGTTCCCTACAGAATTCAGACAACTACCCGCACATTCATCTGTGGCCTTGATAAAAATGAAATGGCAACATATGGCTTCCAGGATAAACTATGGGTGAAAAGATCTAATCCTGTGACTGGAAAAGACCTTATAACCATCAAATATTAACCTAGGCATCCACTAATCAGATCTCTCCTTTTTCTGCCACTGTTATTTTAACAAAACATTTCCTTACATCAAATCATCATTTGTCTCTCATAGTTTGTGCCCATTGTTCTTAAGCCTACCCTTTCTGTAGTAAAGTAAGTCTCTATGTCTGTGAGATTTTGATACTGAAATCATCCTGACTCCTCTTCTTGAGGAGAAATATCCTGGATTTTATTCTTTATCTGGCATGACCAGAATCCCTGTCTCCTTGCTTCTGTTCCACAAATTAAGCACTACTTTTCTCAGAGACATCTTTCCTGGAAGTGACATCTAGATTCACATGCAATATTCACTTACCTGCTGACAAGGGTAGAGCTGAGCAGAACCATTTCCTACACAGTTCTATTAATGGTTCCTAGATCTCACACTGGGCACCCCCAACTCCACCCCACCATCAGGTGACTGTGTAGTTGGCTTGAGGTCCTCAGTTCTTCAATAACTTACGCAGCATTTGCCCATGTTAAGAATGTATCTTGTAAAGACTGGCCCATCTTTCCAAACTATTTTATAGATTCTCATCTGTCATCCTTATAATATGAAGCTCCATCCACCTACCAGCCTGATGTAATCTTAAATGTAACACAGCACAGCTAAACATGTTAAATACAACAAAGGTGAGCATTAAAAACCCTAGAGCACTCCCAATATAGTAGAGCTGTATTTTTGGATTTTCTGATGAAAAAATATTGAAACAAAATTTGGGGGAATGACTAAAGTTAATGACCTTACATTTTGACAAAAGAGTTATTCAAGAAAATAGAAGTATCATAATTTTAATTTTAAAAAATAGAAAGAACAGAAATCTTAAAATTAGCTCCTTTTAAAAAGGACAGTAGATATTTATGCACATATCACCTAAACACAAATAAAAACATATGCTTCATATACAATAATTGTCTATATGTTTTTCATTTATCTACAGGTCAATGAAACTTTTTCAAGGCTGGCACATGTCCTTGGAACCATTTAGTAACCATTTTTGTGAATTTGTCTTTATATCCACCATCCTAGATATATTTTATTCATTCATTCAAATATTCACTAAATACTTTGATGATTATTTAATATTATTCCCATACTCTAGGGTGTGCTGTATCCTGGTATGAAAGTTCAAAACTCTGCAGGAACAAGTGTTTCTGAAAATTTCTCATCCACATTGCACTTCAATTTTCTCTTTCCAATATCCACTTTATTCTATTTAATACAAAAATATTTTCATTGGCAGGGAAGGTATAAGCAAAAATGATACCATGTAGCCATCTTTTTTTAACCACATGCATGTCTGTAAAACACATAGGCTCTAGGTCATTTTAATTTACTAAAATAATATGAAATAGGAGGAGACATATTGATCTATTTATCAATATGGGAGCTACTTGGGATTAAAAGATCAAACACACAGTTGCTGTCCTTGAATACCTTACAGACTGTGCTGGCATATAAGAACACTTAAAATTTAAACTTCAGGCCCTGGCTGGTAGCACAGTGGTTAAGGCACCGGCCTGCAAACCCAAAGGTCGCAGGTTCGATTCCCCAGCCAGGGCACATAACAAGGTTGCAAACCAAGTCTCCAGTCAGGTCTGTGGCTGGAGGCAGGTGAAACACAACCATACATTGATGTCTCTCTCCCTCTCTGCCTCTCTCCCTTCCCCTCTTTCTAAAAATAATGAAATAAAATCTTTAAAAAAAATAATAAAACTTCAGCCCTGGCTGGTGTGGCTCAGTAGATTGAGTGTTGGTCAGTGAACCAAAGGGTCCCCAGTTCGATTCCCAGGACGCATGCCTGGATTGCAGGCCAGGCCCCTAGTTGGGGACACATAAGAGGCAACTACACATTAATGTGTCTCTCCCTCTCTTTCTCCCTCCCTTCTCATCTCTCTAGAAATAATTACCATGGACATGGACATGTGGGAACTTGGTGGGGAGGGGATGAGGTGAATGGAGCAGGGGGAAAACAGGACAAATGCAAAACAACAATAAATTAATTTTTAAAAAGAGTAAATTTTAAAAATCTTGAAAAATAAAATATTCAGTGATTTCACATTTTACAGCATGACTTGAGATTGTGGAGACTCTGTTACCCCAGAACCCAGAGTCTTATGTGGCAACGCTAATGTAGAGCTAATTGCCCCACCCAAGGATGAGACAAGCTCATTCCAGGTAGCCCCAACCCCTGCCATCCCAAGGGTCATCAGCACAGTGAGGCTGTTAGCTGCACCCCCCATGTGATGCACCCATGTCTCCACTAGAAGTGAAAAAAGTAATACTGACCGATTTTTCTTACACTTGACCTCACTTCACTCACTTACTGTACTTGTCTAGAGGGTAAACAGATACAGTTTACTAAGCCAAGAGGAGATTGCAACATCAGGAAAATATCTGCAGTAATTGATGTAAGCATCATTCCATATACATGACGTGTACCAATCAAATATAGCCACATCTTATCACCTACTTTAGTGTAGGTGTGTTTAAGAGTCCAAGTAATGCTATGAATTCTGAGTGCCTGGTAAACTACCTTCTTGCCATGGCTGCAGTGCCAACTAAACTGCAGCCTTGTCCTAGCTCAGCCTCAATGATATAGCATTTGCTTTGTCCCAGCCCATATTCTGGCAGGAGATACTGCGTGAAAGTTTTCAAGGCTGAAAATATAACTAAGAAAAACATGCAAACAATGTGTTGTTGTGGACTTGGATTTCTTCTTCTGGAAAGAATTCTAACATTTCTGCCACATTCCCAGCAGGAAAGATTATTTTTTCTTTCTTTCTACTCACCGACATGGTATGTGAAGCACTCAGAAGAACCAACAGCATGGGTCTGCCAATTTCAGAACCATGATCATGTATAGTTTCTCTGGTTGTTAAGGTGTGATTGACTAGTATGGCAAAAGAGAAGATAATCCTTCATCGAGTTTTAACTTTTCCAATGTGCTTGAAGCAAGCTCAGATGCAAAACCTTTGCAGCCTAGAAAATCAATACTTATACACACTCAAAACCAAGGCTACCTACCCATTAAGTAAGATTATCTTCTCTGAAGTATGAACTTTGTTGATAGAACAAAACTGAGACCCTTGTCATTTCTGTGAATCATAAGCAACAGTAAAAGGTTATCTGTCAGTCACAACTCTTTTCTAAGCCCTGTTCAAATGACTAAAATAGTAGCTACTTTAAGTATGTATATTAAATCTATGCCCATGAAGTAAGCAGGAGAAGAGGTTCTCTCTCCCCTCTGCATGTCCCTGTTTGGGAAGTTCAGCTTTTTACTCAACTCAAACTGATAATTTAATGTGATGAGTCAGGACTGTGGAAAGGCTAAGCTTAATCAGTCCTGGATTTTAGTTCTGATTGCCATTTCAGCAAAGTGTAGTCAGTGTTTCTTTTCATGTTCTAGTTCTTAGAATAATCACACATCAACCCTGATCTGCTCATCTAGGTGTAAGAATGACCAAGTATGTCCTATCCTAGAGGCAGAGGTCATCATTATATTGGCTATTTTTATTCCACCCAGATTGTGAGTTTCCAAGGAAACCACCTCGTTTCCATCACAATGTCTGCGACACTGGTTTCTTAGGACAACATTTGTGAGATGAGCAAAAGAGTCGATAGAAACCTCTGGACTCTCCCCCCGCAAATGGACCCAATGATTCAACAACAATACACAGAACAATTTCATCTGTGAGAAACCCAAAACCCAGTTAAGAATTGCCCACATCCCAGGTACATGCAAAACCAGCCACATCAAAGCCAGCTGGAAAGTCTGAGCTATTTTCTACCCACAATCCTGCCTCTGGTGCAGCACCATGTAATTGGGAGAAAATTGCCTGCACCTTCTCTACGGGGAGGGAAGGGAAGGAGTGAAAAATACATTAAACATTCTGATTTTTCAGAGGGTTGCTAGAAGGACTAGTTTCTGTTTTGCCTGGTTCTGAGAACTAGCAAAAAAGGATTCCAGAAACAAAGACAACAGTTTAGACTAGCATGGAGTTCCTTGACATAGTCTATCACATTGGATAAGGGCAGAGGGAGCAGGTTAAAAATAAAAATACCACAAATCCCAAACTTCTTCTGGAGAAGGAAGGATTGAACCATGCATCATCCAGTGTTCCAACTTTTCCAGGGGCTGCTGAAGGATTGGCTTCTGTCTCTTGTGTCTTGGAGAAGTGATGTGTCAAGTATGGTCTGAATCTACTAGATGACAGGAATATATGAACTAGTCAGCATTCATAAACCAAAGCCCCTTCACCAGTTCAGTTCAACTCAACTGGTCACAATTTCAGTCTTTGGCTTGTCTCTCGGAGGGGAAAGAAAAGAGAGATACATATGCCCAAACTTTCCTCTAAAATCAGTAACAAGGCAGGGATACTCACTCTGTCCACTATTGTTCAATGTAGTTCTGGAAGTTCTAGCCAGGAAAATTGGACCAGAAAAGACAAATAAATAAAAGGCATCCTAATCAGAAGAAGTAAAATGATCTCTGCAGGTGGCATGGTCTTAAAATGTAGAAAACACTAAAGACTTTAGTAAAGAAATCTGTTAGAACAAATAAGCAAATTAAGTAAAGGTGTAACATACAAAATTAACAACAGAAAAATCAGTTATGTTTTCATACACTAACAATGAATTACCTAAAAGAAAAAAAATAATCCCATTTATGACAGCATCAGGAAAAAATAAAGCACAAGAATAACCTTAACCAAAGATGTGAAAAACTTGTATACTGAAAACTATAAAACCTTTATGAAAGAAATTAAGACACAAATAAATAGAAAAAATAAGCATCATGTGTTCATGGATTGGAAGATTTGATATAATTAAAATATTCATATTACTCAAAGTGACTTACAAATATAATGTAATTCTTATAAAAAATTCTAATGACATTATAAACAACAATCCTAAAATTCATATGGAACTACAAAGGACTCTAAATAGCCAAAACAGTTTTTTGAAAGAACAAATCTACATGCATCACACACCCTGATCTCAAAATATAATGCAAAGCTACAGTAATTAAAATAGTATGGTACTGGCACAGAAATGGACACATAGACCAATGCAGCTGAATAGAGAGACCATAAATAAGCATATCTAAGTCAAGCAAGAATAAGCAATGGAGAAACTGGATCCACACACAAAAGGATAAAGTTGGACCTTTACCTTTTAACATACAGAAAAATCAACTCAAAATGGATTAAAGACATAAACATAAGACATAAAACTATAAAACTGCGAGAAGAAAACACAGAGGGAAACCTTATTGATATTTATCTTGACTAGGGCACCCAAAAAGCACAGGCAACAAAAGCAAAAATAGACAAGTGGGACCACATCAAACAGAAAAGTTTCTGCACAAGAAATGAGCCAATAGAGTGAAAGGACAACCTACAGAATGGGAGAAAATATATACAAACTATGTATCTTATAAGAGATTTATTTCCAACATACATAAGGAACTCCCATATAGCAAAAACAACAAAAATCACTACCAATGTCAACAAATAATTCCAATTTTAAAATGGGCCAAGGACTTGAATAGGTATTTCTCTAAAGAAGTCATACAAAAAGTGAACAGTTATATGAAAAGATGCTCAATGTCAGTAACCGATAAGAAAAATGTAAAATCCAAACTACAAAGAAATATTTCACACCTGATAGGATGCCTATTAATAAATAAATAAACAGATAAATAAATAAATAAATAACACATGTTGGCAAGAATATGGAGAATTTGGAACCCTTGTATACTTTTGGTAGGAATGTGAGATGATAAGGCTGCTATGAAAAACAGCATGGGGTTACCTGGAAAAATTTAAAACAAAACTATTATATGATCTAGCATCCCCACTTCTGAGTATTTGTCCAAACAAATTAAAATCAGCTGAACTCCCATGTTCAGTGAAGCATTATTCACAATAGCCAAGAGGTGGAAACAACCTAAATGTTTATAGGCATGTAAATAGATAAAGAAAACATGAGATATACATACATTGGAATATTATATAGGCTTTAAAAAAAAAAGAAAGTCCTGCCACATATGACACCATGTATGAAACATGAAGACATTAAGTAAAATAAATCAGTCACAGAAAAACAAATACTACTTGATTCCACTTATATGAAGCATCTAAAGAGTTAAATAGAGACAGAGTTGCAGGTAGTTACTAGGGGCTGGGAGAGAGGGAAATGCAGAATTGTCAATTGGTATAAAATCCACAATTAAAAATAAATAATTGAGATGAAACTCAATTTTGAACTAAAATTTGTTCAAAACTTTTGAACCTTTGAAAATTTGAGCTTATGAGGTTATTATAAGTGTGAGATAACATAATGTTTATTATTTTATGCAAACTGTATTTATAGTTTTGAAATATTTCACCCAAGAGAAGATTCTTGCAGACATATTAAACAAAAGTTTAATATCTTAGGTATTACAATGAATTATATAAATACATTGATAGGCTATATGGTTATAAAGATAAAGGAGAAAAATTCCTGACATGAAGAAACAATTGGAGGGGAATACAAGACTCCCAGCGTGGAAATAAAACGTATCCTGCACTTTCTTTGCGCCAAGGACTGTCCCAGTTACATGACCATAAAGGTGCAGAGCTTAATAGAAAATCTTTGTTAAATAAAACAAGAATAGAATTCACAATTCTTTGGGATTTTGAAAAACTGAAGTAAAATTTATGGACATGAAACATAAAAACCATTCTTTACTCGAGGAAACAGCAGTCTGTTCCATTTCCTCCTCTATTCTACCCCTTCTTACCTATCACACCCCACCCCCGTGGACACAGACACAGACACAGACACATATCTATCTGTGGAATGAATATTTGGAGTTCTTTGCCTCAGATTTTTGGTCTTAAAATATACAAATTGTTTTCTTTTTCTTTCTCCTAGTCTTGCATTTGATTCTTTGCAGCTTATCTTAAGAATTCTAAGACCTTAGTAAAATTCTGGATAAGGAATGATGGTTGCCTAGGAAATGCCTGAGTTAGCTAGGTAGCTCTCATTTCAGCTAATTTGATAACAAAGTAAACAGCATGGAATGCAGATGTGTGGTTTGGTCTGTTTTCATTTTCTTCCCTTTGTGATAACAACAATCAGCTATGTAGGTACAAGAAGCATTTTTCTTTTAACAATGACCGTGAGAAGCTTAAGTAATTCTGCAGCTGTACAGTCCATGCAATTTTTGAAGTTCTCTAGATACAACACTCATAAGCCCTGGCTGGAGTGGCACAGTGGATAAGGTGCTGGCCTGTAAACCCAAAGTTCACTGGTTCGATTCCCCAGCCAGGGCACATAACCAGGTTCCAAGCCAGGTCTCCAGCCAGGTCCATAGCTGGAGACAGGTGAAAGGCAACCATACATTGATGTCTCTCTCCCTCTCTGCTTCTCTCCCTACCCCTCTCTCTGAAAATAATAAATTAAAAAATAAATAAAATAAATTTTAAAAGAATTGAGTGTTTAATTTGACCTGGAGACAGTGATTATTTTTCATCTTCAAGAAATATGCCAGAATCACAGCATTTAGTTGATTTACTCTTGTTTATCTTGCCAAACAAAGGTTTCTTATGAGTCTCAGATTAACGTGCCAGCCCAGCCCACTTACCCTACTCAGATAACCATTAACGCTCACTGAAAGCACTTGATGTAAAAGTCTTCATTCTTCCTGGTACCCAGTTTCCTGTTGGTCAACTATTAAGGGGCAGTGCAGACATTTTCTAACCATTGTTCAGAGTTGCCATTAATCACTACAAAATAGTTTTAAATTTAGGCTATGATTGTTTATGTTTTTTTGTGCGAGACAAACAGCCCTGAGTTAACTTACAGGAAAACAAGCAGAATCTATTTTCTTAAACTTTTTCCCTGTCAACAGAAGACTTATAATTATCAACCATTATATACTGACACTTTCCACAATTAGGGATCAGAGAACACCAACAAGCATAAGACCATATAAACTCAAGTTCAAGTTTGGTAGGTGAAGCATCTATGGAATCTGTGTCTATATTATACAGGGTACCTTATCTTAACAATAATGTTGCATCCCCAACTGGCATTAAGTTATAGGTCACAATAATTAGAGAATAAAAGAACGGAGAAAAGGAAAAGAAGACAAAAGCAGGTGCACCAGTGACATTTAATGGAAAAAATAGGACACATGCTTGGATATAAAAAACTTTTTGGACTTAGAAATGTACAGTTGAGGATGTAAAGACTTATGGGCACATAGTTTACAAATAACAATGTAAGTTAAATGGGCCTGTGGAACTGTTGACTAATATTTTCAGTATGTAGTTCAGTCAGGCATAGACCATGGTAATAACTGTAGGCAAATGTAATGTGTTAAATGGTATGTCAAGGAAATATTGCCAGCAAAATATTGTGCTAAGTTCTAAAAGAGAAAAAATTCCCTGTGTATACTAAGACATATATTTTGTGTGAACTTTCAGCTCAGCAGCATAAAATAATTTGGACAAACCCATGGTGTTATCCTGGACAAAAATAAAACAAAAATGTTAAATTCTATTAGATTATAGATAGTATCCTGAGCACTTTTGTTGTCGGAGAAAATAAAAACAACAAAGGGGAATAAACCATCTTTCTCCTCTTCACTGCTTTAGCCAGTCAGCCTTCTCAGTATGAGCATAGAAATGCAAGAAAGGAGGAGGAGAGAGGGAAAGCTATGGGAGAGAGATGAGAGACTGGGACCAAAGGACTCTTTGGTAACCAGAGTAACAGGACTGGCAAGAGCAGGGATAAATCTCACACCATGCCCCATGCCTGAGATAAACCGGTTCTGTCACTATTTGAATTTCCTTTACACTCAATTTTGGTTGATTTCCAATAAGTCACTGTATGATTTTATTCTAGCTTTTGTTTAATGTTCTTAGACATTTTAGCCAAAAATATAGATATAATTATAAATGTCCAGAAATTGTTAAGCTATTTATCCAAAGAAAGAATAAATCGAAGGCATAACGGGAAATATATTTCCCAGAAAAAAATAAGACCTTATGAGACTTGCAATAAATTTTGTATTCACCGTATTTTAGGTGAAAACAAGAAGTGTTTCCAGAAGAAAAATGAATCCAGTAACAATGTGTCAAATGTTTTAATGAGTAGTCTAAATCTATGGATACATTTTGAACTCTCATATGTATTTTTTAAAGCATAAATAACTTCACTTTTTCCCAACTCATTGCAAAGCTTCTAAGTGTTCAATGGCTGAATTAGAACGCAGGGGAAAAAAAAAGTGCTAAGTGTGCTTTGAAATAGTAGCATCAAAGACTAAAGAAAAAAAACCTTTCCTTTCTTTTGGCTCCACTTCCCCACACATTTTCATCTGTCATACAGAAATAAATAAGAGGGCCAAGGGTTTCTTTCTCCCACAGTACTGTTTGTGGTTAAGGAAACAATAAAGGATATTGTTACAAATAGGTAGGCAATATAATGAGAAAAAGAAGGGGTCTGCAGTCATAACTGCAGCTGCCCAGGCAAGGCATAAAGTTTTCAAGGGTGTAAGAAAGCAGCTAGAAATACCCATTAAAGAATAAAGGGATTTTTTATGGCTGTGTACATTAAGATTATTTGGAACATATTAACTATGTCTAAGTTTAAAGTTCTGGCCATAGACTTTAAAGTTTATAAGTGTGTTTTAAAAATATTTTTAAAGGTTTTATTCATTATTTTCAGAGAGAAGGGTAGGGAGGGAGGAAGAAAGGGAGAGAAACATCAATGTATAGTTGCCTTTCACCTGCCTCCAGCTGGGGACCTGACTGGTGACCTGGCTTGCAACCTGGTTATGTGCCCTGACTGGGGAATTGAACCAGCAACTTTGGGTTCACAGGCCTGCATCTTATCCGCTGTGCCACACCAACCAGGGCTTATGAGTGTTTTTTCAATTTACCTTTTCTGGAGTGCTTTTGCTTTACTATGTGTTCCCACTCCCTATGTTTTTCAGTCTTTTGCAGAAAGAATGTATGTTATATAAATAATTTGACAAAAGAAGCATGACTGTGTGATCCTTGTAGAAATTGGATCCCCACGAAAGGTGGCAGAATATATACCAGTGCAGGAAATTAGAATAGTAATTTTCTTCATAAATCTGCAATGACCACAGAATTCAACATCTCAGTCTTGAATTAATCAACTTAGGACATGACCATAAGAACCAATTAAAATGCAGCAAAATTGGAATTTGTAATCATGCCAGTGGGTGTTGGTAGTACAGCATTCTGTACAACCAACTGGCATGGCACAGTGGGTAAGATGCTGGCCTGTGAACCCAAAGGTCACTGGTTCGATTCCCCAGTCAGGGTACATAACCAGGTTGCAAGCCAAGTCTCCATCCAGGTCTGTAGCTGGAAGCAGGTGAAAGGCAACCATACATAGAATTCAGGAACTCAATAGTCTCCAGTCTAGGGTCCTTAAGAAATATCATTGCAATACAAAATGAACACCCCCCTCAATAATATGACTAGAGTTTCAGAAGGTAGAATTATTAATTAAACTAAGGTTTCAAATACTACATGGCTTCTTTATTTTTTATTGGATTTACTGGGGTAACATTGGTTATTAAAATTATATAAGTTCAGGTATACAATTCTATACTATATCATCTATATGTTGTATTGTGTGTTCACCACCTCATCAAGTCTTCTACTTCCATTACCATCTATCCCCACTGACCCTTTTCTACCTCCCCCACCCCACTTTTCCTCTGGTTACATGACTTCTTGATCATTTGAATCAAGAAATAAAGAATATTAGTTAAGAGTATAGAACCCCGTTGGAGATGTTTGGCTTGAATGCCTGTATGTTGTGCTCAAAGTCTCTGTACTTTGGGTTCCTACTTTGGGGTTAAAATGGCACTAGTGCCATAGGTTTGCCTAGAGGTTTAGACAAATAAGTACATTTTTAAAAAGATTTTATTTTATTATTTTTTAGAGAGATGGGTAAGGAAAGAGGCAGAGAGGGAGAGAGACATCAATGTATGGTTGCCTTTCACCTGCCTACAGCTGGGAACCTGGCTTGCAACCTGGTCATGTGCCCTGGCTGGGAATCGAACCAGTGACCTTTGGGTTTGCAGGCCAGCACCTTATCCACTGTGCCACCAGCCAGGGCTACAGATAAATACATTTTTAATAAAATATTTTTGGAATAGTTTTGGACATAGAGAAACACAGACTTCAGATATAACCCTCACCCAGTTTCCTCTAATGTTATCCTCTTACATTCCCATAGTACATTTGGCAAAACTAAGAAACCAATATTGGTACATTGTAATTAACCAAACTCTAGACTTTATTCAGCTCTCACCAGTTTTCCCACTAATGTCCTTTTTCCATTCCAAGATTCAATTCAGAATAACACATTGCACTTATGAAAATATGTTTTATTTTTCAAAACAAAAACATTTAGAACAGTATCTGGCTCATACTAAGCACCTCCTATGTTATTCATCCTATTAGATTGTTTTTATGTAGGTGAAATGGAATGTTTCTAACATTGTTATATATTAACAAGATTTTACGCCCAACTTTTATATTGAAGGTTCACATGTAAGAAAATAAATAGAATGACTTTACCAAGATATAGTAAAGAAGCTATTAATACAAAACAAGGAATAATTTGTGTTTGCACTAAAAACAATTACAAACTAGTTGTTCTCAGAAGAACAATTCATCTGTAGGATGTCCTCTAAAGGTCAGAAAAACAAAGTGTGTCTCACTTTTTTAACTCCATTAATTGAAGCATTCATCCAACAAATATAAGCCTACAATTTTCAATGCAGTATGTCAAGGCTGAGGTACTGTGAATAAATCAGACCCAGTCCCTACTTTGTATGAAGCTACATTTTACAAAACTAACATAGTATATATAAGAAAAACTAACATAGTATATACAGACTTAAATAAATAATTGGTATGGAATCACCATGAAAAAGAAAGTATTATAAGAATCCTCCATCTAACCCCACTGGTAACAGTCATGGTTACAGATACATTAGGTGAAGGAGGGAAAGGGGCACAGTTCACTCTAGTTCCAATTACCCAGGTATGCAGGATCTAAAGGGAATTTAGACAAAGACATAGGGCAGAGGAAATCTGTGCCTGACTCCAGATGTGTCCACTGCTTCCTGGAAGAAACAGCCTTGCTTGTGACTGGTAATATTAGCTAAATGCTGTCAGGTGCTCACTCTATGCCAGACACTGTTCTGAGTGTTCTACATGCATTAATTCAAGTAAATCTCACAAGCACCACATGAAATAGATAATATTATTCCCCAATTTATCAATTAGAAAATAAATCAGAGTGATCTAATGTAAGAAAATATGACTAAAGCCCAAAGTATATTTTTGTATTTTTATAACTTTCAGTTCACAATACAGAATACAGAAGCAGAAATTGCCCCTGAATATAAATAGTAAAGTGAGATTTATTTCCACTTCATTAAAAAATAATTGAAGGAGCATTTGCAATCTTGTTGCCCTGCATATGTCATCGATTTAGCTGAAATAATCTTTCATAAAATGCTTTAAAAAGTAATCGAAATAAATTATCTTGACTTCTAGATTCAGAAATAAAATATTCTTTAGAACTAAAATCTTGGAATATTTCCTAAGCTGTTTCAAATAACTGCTGAGCAGATTTAAGTTTAAATGTTCATGTACTGAAAGCTGTTTGTATCTTCTTTTCCCAATTCAGTAAAGCATAAACTCAGTAAAGTATAATACATCAAAGATGAAAAATGAATAAGGCAGCCCGTTCCCTGACACACCTTATATGGAAATACATGCATTTTCTCTTATGTCACATTCGAGTAGCTCAAATGTACTAAACTAAAACACATCCTTAAATAGCTTAAGTACAAAGCGGCATAAATTAGCTACCACTAGAAACATACAAACATAGTGCCATACAAACAAAAAGGAAATGGAAGAAATCACACCTGGCTAAAAGGCCGGCCTGTAACATTTGAAGACTCAGTGGAATTTCAACAAGTTGAGTATATGATAGGGTGGGATATCCTTCATGAAAGGAACAGTGTTGACAAAGCCACCCAGCTGAGTCACAACATCCAGAGTGGAGTAGCAAAAATATTTTGTTATATTAACTGGGATCAAAATGATAATGGCCTGGAAGAAGGGTCAGACAGAAGAAATGGAAGAAAGAGGATAGACATGGTAATAGGGTGGCTGATTTAGGAAAAAATGCATAAGAGAGACCAGGACTAGACACACAGGCTATGAAATCATCTCTATAGAGGTGATAATTAAAGCTGTGGAACGAAACAGAGAAAAGGGAATATTGTGGGAACACCTACATTTAGAAATTAGGAAGTGGATGTGGACAAAAGAGATGAAAATAATCCAACAAAAACAAAATGGGAAAACCTGACAGGTAGTAGGAAAACCAAGGAAGTGCTGTATTGTGAAAATCAAGGAAGCCAGAATTTCAAGGAGGCAAAGTTAGTTTGTAGTATAAGAAGCTTTATAAATATAAAGGCCAGTTTTCTTATTTAAAATATCAATTTGTTTTATTCTGCTATGCTTCATGAAACACTGGTTCATTTAAATAATTATCAAGTAAATTTCAGAAAAAAATTGAAAAATAAATGTATTAAATGGCATTTATCAATCTATAGAACTCTATTAAGCAGCAATTAGATAAAAATACATGTCACGAAAAGAAAAGACACATAGGTCATAAAGCTATTTGAAAGCTTTTGCTAATGATAAAGTATTTTTGTTGGAAAAACCATCTAGTCTCTTTGGGTTTTGCAGGAAGTGTTTGCAATGATTTCACCACAATGCCTAACTGCAATTTGTCTTCAACCTGAAGGCTAGAAAGAATAATTTTAATTTTTTTAATTAAAACATTTCAATTTCAGTATAACTCTTTGGTCATTTTCTCTCTATTTCCCCTTTTACTTATTTATTTTTTTATTTCCCCATTTTAAACTTTTTAAGTGGAAGAGGTGAGGCCTTCTTGCAACCAAAATCATAAGAATCAAAAGAACAAACAATATAAACTATAACAAATAAAATAACTAGATGATGGATGGTGGGTGAATGGCAAGAGATTGAGACTGATTAACTTGAAATTTCCCACAATATGGTACAGTTAACTTTTAAATCCTTGTCCATTCTGATTTAGCATGCTGAAGAGGAACTTGCCTAGAGAAATGGCACACACATACACACACAGAGGAATCTCTTCATCTTCAGTGTTCACCCACCTCTTCCTTACTCAGCCTTTGAGCTGTTGACACTACCAGACATAAGTAAATAAACAAAAATATGTTAGTACATCTTAAGTTGAAACTAAAGATATATTTTTCATAAAGTAGCTATAGGTGAAAGAACATTATTAATATTTGTTTTAATGAGCACTTTAGATTAAATAAGCTTTTATATAATAACATTCCAGGGTCGAACGGCAGTCATAAAATATTATCTATGAAAAAATACACCCTAAACTCAAAATGATAAAGCTATGGGAATCTTCTAAAATACAGTATGTTCAGTTGTAAATATTAAATTGAACATTTAAAGACATATGTAGGTGTACATATAAATATACATAAAAATACTAGAGCCCTGGCTGGTGGCTCAGTGGATTGGAGATGGCCTGTGAACCCACAGATTGCTGGTTCGATTCCCAGTCAGAGCATGTCACCAGGTTGCAAGCCAAGTCTCCAACCAGGTCTGTAGCTGGAAGCAGGTGAAAGGCAACCATACATTGGTGTTTCTCTCCTTTTCTTCCTCTCTCCCTGCCCTTCTCTCTAAAAATAATAAACAAAATATTTAAATATAAAATAAAAGTACTAAATGTTGTCTTAATAGTAAACACTATTTATATCATATGACTATTGAAATTAGTAGTTATTAAAAAACACATTTTATGGAACTGACAAATTCTCTGGAGACTATGCATAGTATTCAAAACTTTGGAAAACTTAGAAATATTGTGTTAAGAAAATTCAAGAGGCAGGTGAAAGGCAACCATACACTGATGTCTCTCTCCCTCTCTGCCTCTCTCCCCATCTCTCTAAAAATAAAAAAAATTTTTAAAAAAAGACTCAAAATCTTAAAAAAAACAATGAAGGAACAAGGCAAATCCAATAAATGCCTATTTGTTTCATCATTATTGAAACCAAGAAACAGAGGCTAATTTTTATTTTGTATATACAGTAGCTTTAGAAAGACAAAAAACAAACAAACAAAAAACCTTTTTCAATAGCCTCAAGCAACTTTCTGATACTGATACAAGCGTGCTCTCCAATTCCGTTGACCCATGTTTTGGTTTAGTTAGTACACTGATTCCTTTAGAGCTTTGTGTCTGCCCCTTTTTACTAACACATTGCCCTGGACATGCATAGCATTGATAAGTTCAATAAGAGAAAGTTCAGAGAAACAAGAAATGGAGAACCAGGTTTTTCTAGCAATTTTTTGTGATACCCTAGACTGCTGTGTAAGATGAAACATTTCCTTATGGAACAAAAGGCTACACTAAGTAAAGCAGGTCTAATATGGACTTCGGTCATCTTTAAAGGGTATGATAGGAACAATTCTTTCCATACAGTAGAACCCCCAAACCTTGTGGGTGACCAATAAAAACTTATCTATAAATACTTATTTTGATGGCTTGCTGTTATCATCTACCACCCTGGTATGTAAGACAAGCAGTACAGAGATACTGATCAGAGACTAGTAACAGAAGACAGCTTAAGCAGGTAACTGTCACAATCAACTTCCTAGACAGGAAGGGATGGAATTCATTTATAAGGATTTTCCAGGTCACATAAATCATACCACCTCCAACCACATGCCCTTCAGACTCTCTCACACACACACATACACACAATTTTATGAAATAACAGTGGTCTGTTTAAAATGAACTACAATTTGAAGTTGCATTATGTAATCTCTGTATTTACTTCTCATGTTTAAACCATGCTCCCCTCCCTCTGGCTTGTGATCCAAAGCAGAAAGGTGGTTGATGACTATGGAATCCATTAGCCTTTCTAATTTCATGTGCTTACATTTTAGATTAGCTATGTTTCTTACTTACATTTTTTTAATGGAAACAACTGAATGGTTTGGTTGAGCGGTGCATGCATAAGTGTGTGTGTCTATCTGTGGTAAATGGTCCTTCTAAGAAAATTTCCCCAATTCTTATAAACTGGTTAAAAACAACAATACTTTTCCATTTTATTCTTTGTTTTTATATACTTTTCCATATCTCAGTTCCTCTCTCACCTCTAAGGACCATCACTCTTTCCCACCAACCATTTAACCAAGACTACCAAATTCATTTAACCTTGGAAATTCAAGAACATTCTTTCTATTATTTAGTTTTTCCTACAACTTGGGTGAAAAAATAAAAGGAGAGAAATTTAGGGCAATTGATCCGTACTACAGTGTGGCTTCTTTTATTACAAGCTAATTTTAATTTAAAAAGGTAGTTTGCAGCAGTAACCATTAAACAGGGCTTCTAAGACTCACCTTTATTTCCCTAAATTATGTGCATTCCCTAATTAAAAGGGGAACATGTTGGCCCTTAACTTCTTTTTGCAGGCACTGATCCAAAAACAGTTCTGAAGTTGCTTCAAGGTACTTTGAAGGTAAGAAATGTATTGCCATTTGTCTTATGTTCTTTCAGGGTCTCACCTTCATAATGATTTGTGAGAGAGTTTAAAAATTTCAGAGCAGATTTTTGTTGATCTGATGTGCTGATCACCAAAGATTTAAGCTGCATTTTACACTAAGTGGTTTGTCACCTTTTACAGCAAATCTATAGTAGGTGCAACAGATCTCTTGTTTTGAAACTTATCCATGCTTCCTTCCAAAAAATTAGACATATTTATCACCAATTCTTAAAAAATGAATCAGGAGTTATTTCATTTTATTTTTTTAAAAATATTTTATTGATTATTTTCAGAGAGAAGGGAAGGGAGGGAGGAAGAAAGGGAGAGAAGCATCCTTGTATGGTTGCCTTTCACCTGCATCCAGCTACGGACCTGGCTGGAGACCTGGCTTACAACCTGGTTATGTGCCCTGACTGGGGAATCGAACCAGCTACCTTTGGGTTCACAGGCTGGCACCTATCCACTGAGCCATCAGCCAGGGTTATTTCATTTTTAACAACCCTTGGTCTTCCTAAAATGTAAGCTCCTCTCCATCATTTGTACATTTTGCTGTGCAACTCATCTCTCCTTCCCCATCATCATAGTCAAATGGGTAGGCCAGACATAAAATGGAGTTTGATCAGAAAGTGGACATGAAAGTAACTGGTAAAATATTAGTGCTCTTACTTTAAGGGAAAGAGTAAACCACAGAGAAAAGCTAACAAAAATCAAAAAATATTTTTTTCTTAAAAAAGCCATGAGGCCCTGGCTGGTGACACAGTGGATAAGGTGCCAGCCTGCCAACCCAAAGGTCATTGGTTTGATCCCAACCAGGGCACATAACTGGATGTAAGCCAGGTCTCCAGCTGGGTCTGTAGCTGGAGGCAGGTGAAAGGCAACCAACCATACAATGATGTCTCTGTCCCTCTCTGCCTCTCTCTTCCCCTCTCTCTAAAAAGAATAAATAAAATCTTAAAAAAAAAAAAAGCCATGAGATTTCACTTTGCGATTTCATACATTTGCCACATAAGCTATGGAAGCACAGCTTTTGCTATTTATTTATTGAAAAACTAGAATAGGAGGGACATATAGATAGTGGCCAGGTGCTAAAGAGAAATTATTCATAGAAAAGAAAAACTAAATAAACTGAAATATAAATATGTGAAATCAATTATGTAAATTGAGAAATGTGTTATGGTTTCATTTTTTCCTGCAATTGTATAAACATTAAAGATTTTAAATATTTTAATTTTAAATAAGTTAAATAATTTAAATTTGGAACCCAATGTCCCAGGAAGAAATAGCTAGAAGTATAAAAATAGATTCAGTCATAGATGGGGCTGCCTTGTAACTTTTTCTAGCTACCTGTGTCAGTTATGCAGAGATCCAAAATAAAATCAGTGTGAGCCCTAATAGCAGGACATATCAATTTTACCACTTGGGGAAAACCCAATTGTATCCCCTCAACTAAACTGACTCCAATATTTTAGACACACTAGGACTATGGAAACAAGCTTTCGGGGCTGTATGATAGTCATCTAATTTGCATATCATTAGTTCAATATTTTTTAAATATTTATTTAACACTTCAAGAAAAGGCTGTGAGCCACACGGAGGTTAAGTCAGTGATTAGGTAGAGCTGAGTTCTGCGCAACCTACATAACAAATTAAATGGCCCTTTTAAATTGAACTAAATTGAACCAATCTTCCCAGGGAGTCAAGTTTAATAACCATCTGTTTTTACTCAAAACACTCTTTGGGGGACAGGATACAATTCACCTCACAGTCCATTTAGCTTATCAAAATTATTTCCTTCCAATTTACAGACAAGCATGTTCTCTGAGAAGAGAGCTGGTATTTTATTCTTCATGCTGTTAAAAGTCCTAGGATGGCTTCGCCACCTAATAATGTCTAGTCCTTCCATGGGCACTTCCTTCAGGTCCTGGCCTGAGTCTAGGGCAGGACCTGCAGTGGACAGAGCTCTCAGGTTAACGTTTCTGCAAAATCTAAATGATTGGACCCCAAATCTATCTTGCAAAAGAGGACGCATTTGCCCATTTCATAGGTGAGAAAACTGGGTTTTAGAAGTTAAACTAGGAGAGCTGAGGTCATATAATTCATAAATTGTAAAGCCTGGATTCAAAACTATGGCTTGAAACAGCATGATTTGCCTGCCCATAGCCTTTCTCTATATACTATGAAAAATACTGTACCAGATAATACAAACTCTTGATTCTGAGACCTGAAAAATAAAGCCAGTGAAAGGACACAGGGCGAGGGGATCTGGATTTGTGGATTGAAGGACCTACCTGTTTTGCTTTAGTTTGCTTTTTCCTTCTGGAAGCAAGGTGTGAAGAGAATAAAGAAAGAGGGGAACTGAATGGAGAACAATTTAAATGAGGGAACTTAAGTTGGGTTTCCAAGAATATACATTAATAGACACTGATTTTGTGTCATTATCATGTAACAGATGTTGAGTATTGACCCGACGACGTGTGAGCTGGTACTATTTTCGTCACCATTTCGAAGGCAGCTGGAACATCAACTGTTCTTCCCTTAGATGCTTAGACATGGAAGGAGAAGCTTGGGAAGGTCCATGCGCAGAGACCACGGACCTGTAAATTTATTTACAGGTCCGTAAATTTATTTCTTACCTGTAAATTTATTTCTCTGAGAAGAGGATTAAGTTTTATCAGATTATTAAAAGATTATTCATGGTTAAGAAAAACAAAATTTCTGTAGCTTCACATTGCACCCCCTCAGGAGTTTTATGTTTTCTCCTGATTGTAACAACCCTATTTTCTGTTCAGTCCCCGGCTGGTTCTCTCCGTAGGATTTCAGAGCTGGAAATGTAATCTCCTAGTGAATATCAACCTCCTCAAGGTTCGCCTGTAGAAACTTAACAGGCCTAAATGCATGCTTTCCTGCTGGGAGTCATATCTCATTTGGTGACACCACCCCCCTCTCACACATCCTGGAAAGCTGCAAGTCATCCCAATATTCTCTCCTGGTCCCTGCTAAAATAAGATCTGCAACAAGTTGGTCTACAACTTTCCTTCTGTCCCTTTGTTGTTCCTCCACATCCAAACTTTATATGCCATTTTCAGAGCTACCCCTTTTTCTGGAACAAGCACCTCCATACTTTTTAAAAACCGCTCAAGTTTTATAGAACAGGCATCCCAATTTTCTCCTCTTAAACACATTCCTATCCAAAGTAATGACTTTTCATTTCAGAAGCTATCTCTGACTGCCTGAGAATTAATTCAATTCTCTACTCTGTACTTCAGAGTAGAGAACAGTGGTTCTCAAATTTTAGCATCATAAAAGAATCACCTGGGGACACACTAAAACACAGGTTGCTGATATGGTCTCTTATTCAGCAGGTTGGGGTTGGAGCTAAAAGAAAGTAGCCATCCAGGATTGAGCCCCATACTTACTGACACAGCTCAACTTCTATGTCACCTGGGGTTCAGCAAAAGCCCCTGCCAAGATGGATGATGGGTAAGCATGTTACCAAGTAGCCATTTAGGAATAAGGTTCATTCTTCATTAGCCACTCTTCTCAGCAGAGATTCTGGAACTGGCAGGCACATGGAGGCGCCACTGCCTATCGAGCACATGGATCCCAGAAGTATTATTGGTCTATCTTGCTCTTTTTGTTGCAAAATCAGCATTTCATTTCCTGCAGCTGAGGCCACTAGTTTCATACATAGTTTTACTGATTTGATGTCCAAAATTTTCAATGACTTACTTTAAGGAAAAATGACAAAGGCTTTTAGAGTTGTAAATTCTTAGACCTATATAATCACCTTGATTCAAACTTTTGTTTCCTAGGTCTTAAGAAACGGTATCAAACTGGAGAATTGTTTGGTTCTGCAAATAATTCTACGAGTTGCAGCAATGAAATAATAGTTTTATAGCTATTTGGAAAACTAATAAATTAGCAAAGGTAAAGCAGCCCATTGAACTGCTGAGAAATATGCCTGTATAAAAAGAAATGATTCAAGTTTCTTCTTCCTTCATGAAATAAATCCAAGAAAAGTCAGGCATTTACCTATCTGAAAAATAAATACACAAGCAGGCTTCTTCACAAGGGCTTCTTCTTTGGTGCTCTCTCTATCAGGGTCATAATTATGTTGCAGCATCTAAATTGGATAGAATAGCCACAAAAAGTCACTTTATCTTGGTGCCCAATTCTCTGCTTTGAGCCTCTTTAAAGATCATTTTACCATCTCAGTTTAAGAAGTCAAAAAACTTACACTATACTCCTTTAAAAGATGACTTTTCTGTGACCCTTGAGAAATATGGGAACCCAAAGAAAAAAGATACCTTCTTTCTCTGCCCTTCCCCCATTTGAAGATACTCCTCTTTTTTGTTAGCATTTATTAAATCAAACATTCTTTCACAAGCTCTCTTCAACGTGTTTCAAATTATGAAGCATGTTTAAGACATTACCTACTTCATTCACATGGATAAATACACATCGCTTACATGATCTGGTCAGTATCTGGTGCCTGATGAATGTTAAACATCCTGGACTCTATCGAAGGACGGGCTTGTCATTTGCCCTCTCAAACAGGGATTAGAGAAAAACCCCAGCAACTCCTTCACCAGCAATTGTTTCTTCCAGATTCCTTTTGATCAGCACCAGAGTCCTGAATTGGCAGTCTCTCCAGGCACTCCTTCTGACTTTACAGGATACAGTAATGCACTTCCTGAGCCTCCTGATGTATTGGGCACACCTGAACAGGCAGGCTCCTGTGGATTTATTGCAGGTATCAATGCCTCTATAAAAATGCCTTTGAATTATATGTGTAACTGGACCTTTTCGTTTAGTTTTCTCTGTATAATGCCACACACAGATGTTTATTCAATGCTTTCTCATGATTGGAACCAAACTGGCAACTTACAGTTTTTCAAACTATATTAGTGCCAAGCATAGAAGGTTTTAATGCTTTTTTTAAAAAAACCTAGTGGGATACCGACCCAAATTGCCAACAGCTTATCTTTTTAAATATTTTCTTCCCATCATCTTCCCCACCCCCAGCCTGCTTTCCATGGCAAGCTGGGTGGAACCCAGCACTTCTTCACAATGGTCAGAGAGAATGGGATGAAGATAAAATCTAAATCCTGGGGTCTGATATGTCCTTGGTTTCAACCCAGCTTCATGCTATGATTCTACTCATCAGAAGACTGTTGTGAGAACTATGATAGTCTTTTCTTTTCTTATGTTGTTTTTTACATTTTTAAATTACTGTTGACATATAATACTATATTAGTTTCAGATGCACAAAGTAGAGAGTAGACATTTACTTAACTTACAGAGCGATCACCACAATAAGTCTGGTACCCGTCTTGACATTTCTTATGTGATGGAAAAGAAACTCTGCTCTTTCCTTTCTATATTTCGAAGTATTTTTTGCCTACCAACACTTATCATACCTATATAGTTCAGGGTCTAAAATAATCTATATTTACTTGTAAGTTTACTTTGAAAAACACATCATGTTTCCCTCAAAGTTCTTTATTTTAGATTATAAATAGTCTTAGATTAAAAGCAGGATTCAGGGCATCTATCAAAAAAGTAAGAAGGAATACCTCATGGAAAGTTATTAAAGACATTTGATTATTTGATTTGATCAGCATGAAGATAAAATATTAAATGTTTATTTTAAATTATATTCTTGACAACTTACTAAAGTAGAAGCAAGGCGAGCCAATAGGCTTCCAAATCTCATGTTCTGACACCTACAGACATTGCCTACTACGCCTCAATCAATACACTTAATATTTTGACAATTATTATTTCATTTAATATCCACAATAACACAGAAATAGATACTATGGCTAAGTTTTAGATACAAAACCAATGCTCAGAAATGTTAAGTGATTATCCAAAGTTTCATAATAATCTTGCAAATAGGACTGATAGGTCACATAGGAACAAATTTCATAATAGTAGCATCATTAGAAAGTTATGTATATTATGCTAAAGCACTTGGGACCTGACAGCAGATTGTATTTATAGGTAGATTTCTTAGTTATTTTCCTCTTTCTGCCTTCAGTAGTTTTAAGGTCATCCTCCAATCATTCATTTACTAAAGCCAAAAGTTTGACTCTTGACATTACAAAGGAGCCAGTTTTTTAATTTATCATTGGTATCTGTACATAAGACAGGAATAACACTATTGGTGTTTAAGGGATGTTTCTGAAAAGGAAACAAAAAGTTATTGTTCACAAATTTGATCATAGTGTTTGAGGTCATCAGAAATTACTTCCAGCAAGGAAGTACTTGTTCCATGTTCCTTCAGTGCTCCTTTATTTATTTATTTATTTATTTCATATCATAAAAATATAAATTCAAGATCTGCCAAGTCATTCCATAGTTTCTTCACATATTCTGATAATGATCTTAAAAACAATAATTACTGCCAGTTGTTTTTTTGTCTGTCTGTTTTAAAGTGCTTTACTCCTCACAAAAATCCCATGAGGTTATTAGCCCCCCATCCTCAGCTCAGCAGTAACTACTGAGATAATGGGAACCATGAAGAGACCTTCAGTAATGCAGAAAACTAGGATTTGAACATGAGATGCAAAAACTCATGATTTCCAGTCTACAGTGGGAAAATCTCAGGCAGCCTCTTGCAGCTGACAGAATAGAAGACGTTAATAGCACTGTTTCACATGCTGAGGATTAAAAAAAAAAAAAGAATACTTGCAAATTGTTTTTAGACTAGATTAGTTAGAAGTTATGGAATTCTTTCCCTACATAGTCAAAAGCTGGATATATACTTGTTTGTGCTGCTTACAACAGTGCAGACTTTTGTGTACCCATCTTTATAACCCAGCACACTTCTCCTCACTTCCCTATCCTCTCATTAGCATATATGTTCATATATCTACTCATTTTCTTCAAGTATCACCATTTATGTTTCTTCTGTAATAAAATGAACTTCTGTATGTATGTATATGTTTATATTTACATGTATTCCATTAAAGAGTGAATGTGAACATAATTTGTGTTTGAGAGAAGGTGGCAAAAAATTTATTTGGGTTTATTTTGTTTTCAAAAATAAAATCCCAGAGTTGGTTGCCTCCCCAGGTCTGCAGGTGTCTCTTAATGCTGCTTTAAGACAAATGTAATTGAGTGACCAAGAGAGAGAAACTGAGCAATAGGCAAGGAGTTAATATTTGAATAGGGAAGACCTCAAAAGTTCAAGGTAGAAAAAGATGAAAGTGACATCAGAGTTTCTGCAAACAACAGGTCATGTTTGATGTCACCACTCATTTTCAGAATTACTTGGCTCTTGTTAAAAATTTCCTTCAGTGCTTGCTTTCATCATTTTATTTAAGAGACAGTCTTTTACCAATGGTTGATGTTTATACATGCATCTTCTACTGGGTGATTTTTCTGCTTCCACTGCCATTCCTTATATTACCTTCAATCTTACCTTTAAGAAATCTGCCATGATACCTATGGTAATGATTAGCAATAATCACTTTCTTCCCCAACAGAGCTGGCACTCTATCAGATTGTCCCTTATGTGCCTGGAATTCAGAACACTTTTTATTGGCACATAATTTTTCAAATCAATTAAAAATTTTTAAGGGGTGGGGGAAAAGGATCTTTACCAATATCACAGGGGAAAAAAAAAAGGAAAATGGAATCACAATGATATTTTACTGTCTTGAAATAAAGGTAAACTTACAAATCTTATAGTAAGCACTCTTGAATGGATGAAAGGCTATATGGAATAAAAAGAAAGCATTGACTCTTAAAATCAACCAAGTGACTTTGGATTTGCACCCCACTAAGAAAATGAGAAAAATCCATTTAAAAACTACCTGATTTCATTTTTTTAGTGATAAAATAATTATGATAATAATAACAACTCCCTTAAAGTTGTGAGGGTTCAAGATGAGTTGCCTAGCATTCAGTCAAGCACAGAGTAACACCTTAATTTTAAAATGTAAAAAAACAAAGCAAAACAAGAAAACCTTTTCATTGTATTTTTTCCATTACAGTTTATCCTCTTCCTACCTCCACCCCACACCCCACAATCACCCATGAACCCATAAGTCCTTTTTCCCTCCACCCCTCATAACCCTCCCTACCATAGCCATCATCCTGCTCTATATCTATGAGTTAATATCTCTTTTGTTTATTAGTTCACTTTGTCTGTTAGATTCCACATCTGAGTGAAATCACATGGTATTTGTCTTTCTCTGACTGGCTTATTCACTTGACATGATGTTCTCCAGGTCCATTCATGTTGTCACAAAGGACAATATTTTCTCCTTTTTTTACAGCTGAACAGTATTTCATTGTGTAAATGTCCCATAGTTGTTTTACCCACTCATCTTCTGATGGATGCTTGGGCTGTTTCCATATCTTGGCAATTATAAATAATGCTTAATGAATACACAGGTGCTTATGTTCTTTCAAATTAGCATTTTGGATTTCTTTGGATATATTCCCAGAGTAGAATTGCTGGGTGAAAAGGCAGATCCATTTTTAATATTTGTGGTATTTTCATACTACTTTCCACAGTGGCTGCACCAATCTTCATTCCCATCAAAAGTGCAAAAGAGTTCCCCTTTCTCCACATTCTTGCCAGAACTTGTTTATTGATGATAGCCATTCTGACTGGTGTGAGATGATATCTCATAGTGGCTTTAATTTTCATTCCTCTGATGATTAGGGATGTTGAGCATCTTTTTATATATCTATTGGTCAGCTATATGTCTTTCTGGAGAAATATTTATTCAGGTCCTTGGTCTATTTTTTAATAGATGGTGTTGGAAAAATTGGACAGATATGTGCAAAAATGAAACTAGACCACTTTCTTACACCACACACAAGAATACATTCAAATGGATTAAGGACTTAAATGCTAGTTCCAAAACCATAAAAATCCTAGAAAAAAACACAGTAAAATCTCAGACATTGCTTGTAGTAATATTTTAGCTGATATATCTTCTCAGGCAAGGGAAATGAGAAAAAATAAACAAAAGGGACTACATCAAGCTAAAATTTTTTGCACAGCAGAGGAAACCATCAACAAAATAAAAAGAAAATCCACAGAATGGGAGAACCTATTTGCCAATACATCTGATAAGAGATTAATATCCAAAAATGTATGAAAAACTAAAAAATTCAACATACACACACACAAAAACCCACAAACAATCCAATTAAACTATTATTAAATTATTTGATCCACATAGCAACCATATAAAGGGAATAACCAAATATTTATTTTTCAATTTTTTTCACCAGGGACCTAAAACTCTCCCTCTCAGTGCATTTAATCATTCTTACCCTCACCCTTCTGTGCACTGGTATTACTGTGTTTATCACCTTGCATTGAAATTTTGTGTTTGCATGCTTGGTTTCCTTCTCTAGACTATGATCATATAAAGAACAAGGCAGCCCTTGTGAGCATGGCATTTCCAGGGGCTATGCTGTGCTAGAACATATTTGTGGTGATTAATTTTGTGGGTTAATTTGACTGGTCCACAGGGCTCCCAGACATTTAACCAAACATTATTCTGTATGTCTGTGAGAGTGTTTCAGGATGGTGTTAGTATTTGAATCTATACACTGAGTGAAGCAGATGGAATATCTTGGAATTTCTCAGCATCCTTAATGACATGAATTTCTTAAAATAAATCTCTTTAGATAGAGAAATACGTATCCTGTTGGTTCTGTTCCTCTGGAGAACTCTGACTACCACAATGTTATAGTGCTTAATTAATATTTGGTGAACTGATCTTAGTTCTTGAAATGGAAAAGCATTATAACAGCACTTAGTTTTTGCCTTTTGGAAAACACAACTTTTCTGACACTTCAAGTGTCCCCAAATAAAAGTCCCAAATCCTATTGTTGAACAGACTTAAATTAGCAAAATGTCTCCCCATTTTTTCAATTCTGTAAGAGGGACAACTCTTTGGGCAGATTTTAAACATTCATCTCAGAGGAATAGATTTAAAGTTTCAAATTGAATTTCAGTCTTTGATCCTCAAATCAATTTCTGATGGAGAAATGAAGCTCTGGTTTTGACTAGAGGAAGCTAAAATATCAAAATGACTGTTTTGACATTAAACAGCTGTTCTTTAAAATTCCATGATTTCACTGTAAGTGAGTAAGACACATGTGGATTAAATTTTCTTAGAACACACAAGGTTTGAAAAATTAAGAGAACCTGGTTTGGGTTTGATTGACTGAAAAGTATTTGCAATCCAATGCTATCTCCTTCCATGTCTCTGACTGAGTTTTCTTCTTAGAATGCTTTGCCCTTATGAACTCAGCATGCAAAAGAGTGATCTCAGAAGTGTGAAAGATGCTGAAAATCAGCCCCTGGGAGAAGTTGTTTCTTAAACTTAATGAACCCAAACAACCACTTTACACAACTCCTGAAAGTTTCCTTCCGAGAACTTCATGATACCAATAAATATGCTATTTTTAAATCACTTTAAAATTACCTTTTTAAACACTATATCATTAAAGACTGGTCATTTATTCCTAAATCTAATATTATTCATATATTTATGAATTGTTTGATCTTTTATTTTTGAGGATCATATTTCACATTGTTAGAAAGAAACTCAGCATTTTTCCTTCTGGCATAAGACACATTCTAGGAGAGAAAAAACATACTGTTGTTATGTTCCAGAAAAAAGTAATGAATGTGTGCTCAAATGTCCTTCTCTGAAATGGTGACATTAGTGCAAAAATTATAAATTCCGATTTTGGAAAACAGAGGGTTGACTCAGTGTTGAGTTCAGAGGCAAGATTCACATTGTAAACATTTAGTGAACACTTTTCCTCACCTTTATTTACATGGTTAAATTTTGTGTCTCTCCTCATGACACTGCTATTGTTAAATATTTTGGAGAGGTGTGTATTATATTACTTTTAAGGGCTCAGAAATTAGAAAGACAAAGATTATTTCACCACTGATCAACTTGGCAATGAGTTGGTGAAAGGTCACATGGGGTAACTGGAAGACCTGGATGGTCTCAGGGTAAATATGTCTAGTCAATCTTACCACCAGACCACTGTGGTCTGCTCTCTGCACAGACATCCAGCGGTTTGCTAAGTCAATAACTGAAGCTCCCAAAGCTTCTTCCCCACCAGAATAATATGGGTTCTAATAAAATTGACTGACTAGTGTGTAAAGGGTAAGAAAGAAAAAAACAATCAGCGCAAGAGTAATGCAGACATCACATCACTGCCATCTACAGCAAACAATTATTAAGCAAAACAATATACCAAACATGTTGGATGCAGAGTATAAGATATAACCGATAACCTGTACAGAATATACAATTTAATTTGGGAGATGATAATATGTAGTCTCTGTCTCTGTCTCTTTCTGTCTGCCTCTTTCTCTCTCTGTATACAGTGTCTGTCCAGGAAAAGTTTATATAACAAGAACGGTTTGTGGCACATTGATGTAACCTGGCAGCCAAGGAGGATGGACTAGAATGTGCATGTGTGAACAATGATGACTTCACTGTACTAGACTGTGGGGGTGGTAGGCACCATTGAGTGAATATGTGTACTGTGTAGCCATCACATTTTAAATGACCATGAAAGTAGAGAGAAATTAATCTGCATCAAATTTTGTGTTGAGCTTGAACATTCCTCAGAGAAACTATTCAGATTCAGAAGGCTGTAACTATGGGCAACTAGTGACTGGCAGCTTCATCATGACAATGTGCCCACTCATGACTCTTGTTTCATTTGATTTTTCTTGCCAAAAAATCAAATCCCCAAAGTGATTCAATCTTACTACAGCTCAGACTTGGCATCCTGTGACTTCAGACTTTTCCCAAAACTAAAATCACCATTGAAAAACCAGAGATTTCAGACCATTGATGAGATTCAGAAAAATATGGTGGGGCAGTTGATGGCAATTGGGAAAACTATGTGAGGTCCCAAGGTGCCTACTTTGAAGGGAACCGAGGCATCATTGTCCTATGTGCAATGTTATTTGTATCTTGTATATTCTTTAATAAGTGTCCATATATTTCAGATTATATAGCTGAATAACTTCTAGATAGTCCTCATATGTCTTATCTCCTCCAAAGAGCTTGTGGTCAAGTACATCAAGCTGTGGAAATTTCGTTTTAGAATAAGTATGCATCATAGACTCTGGCTCATTTACCTGTTTCTCCAATAGAAACTAAAAAAGAAGAGAATGTTCAGGGTCCTAATTCCAATGAACTCATTCCTAGCTGTGACAAAGGAAAACAGGAAGATGACAATAAGCTAAGAATTTTTTAATTTGTATCTCAATTCACCAATCCAAAGTCCAACAAATTGCAGCCCTGGTACACCAGTCCATTCTGTGTACATCCCATTTGCACCCTCTCAGAATCACATTTTCTTTGACAAATTGGTAATCCAACATGAGCAATCTGATACTCATTGTTATAAATGCTTTAAATGGTACTTTTGCCTGTCATCAATGAAGGCATACTCTTAGGTTGCAATTAACTTTGAGGGTAGGGAAGTAATAATTATGGTCTCTCTGCACTGGAAGCAGATGAGTCCATTTATCAGCATTAGAGTTGCAAATGATTAATTTTCTAAAACCAGTGCAGTGACAATCTCAGACATATACTTCTTTAGGCTTGAAAGCACCTGGCTTTTACTAAAGAAGATCAGTCCAAATACATGTATGTATCCCATTTGGGACAAGAAATAAATAGGAAGCATCAAAGAAGGCAGAAAAAAATTTTAATAAAAAGAATTTTACCTGAAATGCACTAAAATCACACAAATGTTAGGGAACATAAAAGAGGGTAAAATGTTAAAGTCAAGTCACCAGACTCTATCATTTAGAGCTGAAATGTAATGTAACTATGTAGGGGAGGAAATCTTCATGAAATGGCTATATATGAGTATGTGTGTGTGTGTGTGTGTGTGTGTGTGTGTGTGTACTGACACACACATAAAAGCTCAACAAATTAAGACATTATGCAAGAAATATCCAAAAGGTGATACAAATAATAACCATTCCAGAATTTTAGAGAGAGGTGGGAGATGTTCACCCCCACCTTCTTCCACACCCAAAGGTGGATTCAGAAAAAGAAACAAAAGATGCAAAGAGGAAGAACAATTCCCTGGCTCCTTATACTTTTGCTAATGGCCATGTTACAAGTGATTAGGCAGTGACTGTGAAGATCAGAACACAGAAACATTAATTTTGAAGATATCTGAGACAGGAGGCTACCATTCTCATGCTGTGTTCCCCTTCCTTCAAGAGCTTTCTCAACCACCCTTCTACAGAAATGCTTCTAAAGTGGTGAGACTAAATTCATTTTTCCCAATCCATATTGAATTAACAGTTATATAAAAGGCAATAACAATTAATAAAAATTATATGGAAAATAAACTCTCAAAATAAAGACCAACTATGTTATTACAAACTCCATTAAACATAGGAATACATTTTAGTACATATAATAAGAATAGAACTAATATGAAAAAATAAAATAACTGTAACTGTAGTTCATTTGAAGTGTATAGGTAATAGGTAATAGGTAATGCATATAGGTAATAAATATAGAGAATTGCTACTCTACTAATAAGTTTGTGTTGATTTCAATTATGACTAAATAGTGTTAGCAAAGTATAACTTCCAATAATAAAAGCCTATTTGCACACTTTAAATAACCAGTGCATGTACCAATATTTAAATTTTTAACATGGTAAGTGAGCTTGTTTTTTGTTTGTTAATTTATCTAATCTAGGTTGATGACAACTCTATTTTCAAGGTTTGACATGGTTTCATTGTATAGAAGACTTATGCATAGCTCACACTACGTGTGATATGAGTATGATTGTCTATAGGCTGTTTAACCAATCCCTAATCATTAACTTGACTATTGCACCCATGTAAAATTGCTAAAAAAGTTTCCAAACACAATGTCTATATTTTTCTTGTTGCAGACAGAGAATAAAAATTTTTTAGGCTGTACCATCCCACAAATCACAGTTTGCATATCCCTGATGTAGAGCAGTAACTTCACCTCAGTTCCTGTTCTTCTGTTTCAGCTTCATGTGTATTTTATTCATAATCTTTAACATGTTTTACCTGGTAGTGATTATTTGATTGTTTACTTTTTCTACAACAGTTTTTTCCATTAAAATGTACCCCCATTAGAACAAAAACAATGTTTATCTTGTCACAATTGTGTTCTTAATACCGTGTTAAGCACATGAGGGGCTAAATGAGTATTTGATGAATCAATTAGGAATTAATTTAAAGGCACAAACTTAGTCACCAGAAGTTGACACTGGTATGGAAGAAAGATTGAAGGAAGAAAACTAATATCTAGTAAGTCTTATGCTAGGCACTTTACTTACTCTTTCTCATTTTTCCATCACACAAATCTGTGAAGCAGATGTTATTATTTCTGTTTTAAAGATGAGGGAATTGAGGTTCAGAGAGGTTAAGAAACTTGCATGAGGTCACATAACTAGTAAATGACAGAGTAGGGATTTGAAGAATTTGGCTTCAACACTGACAAGATTTGTTGAGTGATTACGTGCGTAAGAGTCTGAGCAAGGGAGTATATGATCATATACTAAGACAAATAAATAAAAAACATGAATGAGGAAAATTTTGGCATTGTAGAAGAGGTAAATATGAGTTCAGTTTTGGCAGGTTGAGTTTTTGATGGAATCATTTGCATATGAACCTAAAACTGGGGTACAAGCTCTGAGTTGAAAATAAAAACCTGAAATTGGAGTGGCTATCATGTCTATAATTGACTTTAAAACACTCACATATGCAGCATGATATATTACAAAGGATATTTGGGTCACAATATAAGCCAGCTTTCATTCAACTCTAAACAAGCATGCACAATCCAAGAAAAGTAGCTCAACTTCTATTCAAGAACTCCATTATTTTTAGTGAAATAAGTCAGACAGAGAAAGGTAAATACAGTATGTGAAATCTAGAAAAATTAAACTCATAGGAATAGTGAGTAGAATGTTGGTTATCAGGGGCTGGGAAGTGGTGGGGGAGTGGAACATGTTGGTCAAGGTGTACAAAATTTCAGTTATAAAATGAGTAAGTTCTGGGATCTAATGTATAGCATGGTTACTATAGTTAATAATAATGTATTATGTACTTGAAATTTTCTGAGAAAGTAGATCTTAAATGTTCTCACATACAACACACACACATGTAATATTAGGATGTGTTAATTAACTTGATGGTCATAATTTAAAATGTATATGTGTATCAAATCATCATCTTGTACACATTAAATATATTTGATTCTGTCCATTATACCTCCGAAAGCAGGTTGGGGAAAAGAACTACATAGTCCAAAGGCATCTCTTATGAGTACAAATACTTCTGTCACGTGGATCTCTGTCAAAACCATTGCTTTGCTAATTAACATAGTAATTGTCAGAAATAGGTTTTTATTGGTGAAGTGACTTATTTTAATAAGCTGAGCTTTCAAGGAAAGTAAAGGTATTAACAATATATGAATTGGCTAAAATATTACAGAAATACTCCCTACCTATCCATATGCATGCATCGACACAGAGTAAGAAACCAGCTGAGCCACTTGCTACACAGTGAGTGATGCCATAGGCATCAGCCATGAACTTGAGGAATCTGATTGTCGGATACTAATAATAGAGACAATGAAACCACTAACCCTGGAATGTTGGTATTTCCTCAGGTTTGCATAACAGATTGCACAAATGTGTGTGTGTGTGTGTGTGTGTGTGTGTGTGTGTGATTATGCTCTAATAAATATTTAGATAAATGGTTTATATGTGTTGCTGGATTTGCTTTGAGACTTGCTTTCACTATTAATTGGTAGTGAGAGTGGGTTATAGCTAACACCTACTGTCCTCAAAGTTTCTTCTGTGGCTATCATTATCAACCAAAAAGAACCTAAGTTTTGTTCAAGTCAGCTCATAAGAGATGTCTGAATATGGTTGGTAGTTGAGATTATTCGAGAGAGTCTAAAGAATGGGCCCACAGGGCAGATACCTGAGGATGGTTAGTATTGAAAAGTGCTGGGGAAAGGGGCATCCATAAAGAATTTGAAAAGAGATCTTAGTGGAAGAGGAAACCCAAAAGTAAGTTGTCACCAAAACCAAGACTTAAAATTGTCAGAAAAGGATGATGAGCTGTTTCAAATGTTTGAGAAGTATCTAGCTTCAACCAGACTGAAAAAAAAAAAAAAAATGCTGATTTAAAAAATTAGTACTTTACTGATGACCTCAATTAGAGATGAACCAAAGTAAAAGGCAGATAATAGGGACTGAAGGTAGATTTCAGTGTACCGGATGGAGTATGAGCAATAAGAAAGTAGAAACAATGAGTGTGACTTGAGGAATTTGGCTATTAAAAGATGAAGAGGGAGTTTGGTAAACAATCACATAAAATATAAGTGGTTATTAGTTATGAATGAAGATGTTATAAACAATATATGTACCATCTAAAATATCTTCCATTGACTTTCCCGTACAGCTAGCCCCAACCAAAAGCAGTTATTAATGTATTGCTTAGCTTTTCTATCTTTCCAAAAGTGATTGAAAGGTCAACAATTATAATAAGCACAATGGTTACAGCAATATAGATCCTACTAAATAGTAAATTGCCATAATGATATAACTTAATTCCTATAAAATTAATGTACAGAAAAATCTGCACTTAAATCACTCAAAAATATGTTTCTATATACTGCATAGGATTATGAACTCTTATTATCTTTGATCTAAAGAATACTCAGGAATACCTAGATCAATCTCTTTTTGGTTTAATTTTTAATTTATCATCATAAAAATGAAGTGCTGCTTTAAAATAAAAAAAAAGAAATTTTATGTGTGCTGCATTTGGAATGTTTGAAGGATGTCCTACAATTTTATTAATGTCCCTAGCATAAAACAGGATCTTGTGTTTGGGACACACATAGAACATATAAAGGATATCTTGAAAAGAAATAATATGTTTTTTATTTTTACTCCAACAAAGGTTCACCATTAATACCTTTAAACCTTTCCTGTCTCCAGGGAGAGAAGCACTGTGTCCATAGCTATTACTGAGCATCCTGTTTACAGCTGATAGCCTTAGACTTGGAAGTGTTGTGCTTCCCACATCACAGTAGCAGATACATGCCCATGCACAAACATCCTGTGTGGAAAGTGTTTGATTTTCTAACAGCACAACACTGTGTCCTCTGACTAAGTGGGAGAATTCTTTCAAACAATTGGCCATTACACCTTTTTGAAGATTATAAAAATCTTTTTGGTTTTCAAAGACGCTCCCAATAAAGGAACAAGAAAGGCTAGAATTTTTACACAATAGTTTGTTAGATGTAGACAAGCACAATAGCTGTTTTATCGTAAATTAACATTTTATGGTATTTAAAAGCCTTTGATGGAGATTTAAAGAGAACAGTAAAAGAAAAAAGGAGAAGCAATGATCTAATTTTATTGTTCTTCATTTTCTTCAAGCCAAGTGGTAGAGACCCCTGTTCATTTAGAAAGAGAACAAGAGGAAAGGAGATGAAGATAAATGCCTTTGAAAATGTTTTTTTTTTTTTTAATTTATGCAACTCAATCTTTCTTTTTAAAAGGTAATAAAATATATGAAAACCATGCAAATGATATTGTTTTTACTAAACAAGTCAAGACACAGCAGATACAATGTATAAGATTATCTTTGTTATAAGTAAGCAAAACTATGAGCAATTTGATGAGAGAATTCATGGTAAATGTTTGTCTGATACAAATTTTAGAAATATGCACAAACACCCACGTTTTCCCTATACTGCCTTCAGTGTAAGTATCAGTTACTCCAAAAGCATACTTTTGTTAACTCTTTCAGTAAATTACAGCCTAATTAGAAAAAGGTTTGGGCTCAATAAACCAAGAGACTAAGTGAGGTTGTGACTCCAATTAGAAGTGGTAGACAGTATCTCTCTTGTTCAAAACCCAGTTTCAGTGCCTTCCCACTACTGCAATGAGAGGAAGTAGGTCACCATCATTCTAGCTAAAATTAATGTGCCAATTCCTGGCTTTACACTTTATCAGATGTTTGGTACAAATGCTGATTGTTTTAAAAAGTCTGTCTAAACACAACATATTCCCTAAAAAAAGTTAGCAAACTAAACACTTGCTTCTAGTGACAACATCCTAAATTTTATTAACATAGCTGAGAAAAACAAATAAGCAGACATCGTGCTAGTCAGGATGCATATTTCTCAAGAAAACTAAACTCATGACAAAATGTTATTTATACTTTTTACTGTACTTTACTCAAAGATTTACATAGTGCTAAATTCTTGAAAGTGGGAAACTTCCAATTGTGAACATAAAGCCATTAACCATCTTTTCCTGGTTTCTGATAAAATTATTTATGTAATAGTAAACAAAAACCAATGATTTTGATTAAATATGTTGCCCCCTATCACTCCTTAAACATACTTGTGGTTTCATTTTTTTTAGTGAAGAACAATTTTTATTCATGGAAACTTGTGTAAAACATATTTATTTCTTCCAAGGTTGTTTTTATGCTGTAAATTGAAAAGGAATCCACTTTTCTGGATTGAAGTTTTTGCTTTTAGGGATTACAGCAGCTTTACTCTAAATTTTCCCTTTATTTTCAAGTTCCTCATACATTAAGCCTCTTCATGAAGGAAGAATAATTTTTTGGATGAAATTTATTTTCAGCACATGACTAAAATATCTTTTGAAGAAGTTCAAAATAACATAGAAAATACTGAAGAGTTTATGGTTCTGACTCCTACGGTTATTTACCCTTATGGATGAAATTAAATAGGTCACTGTGTGTGGTAGGGCTCTTCAGATTTTTTTTTTTAATGAAATAGAAATTAGTCAATCCAGCAGGTAAACACACCATGCTGAAGAGTATTTTGGAGAAATATTTTAATAATGTGGGCCAGCGAAGCACTATTCCATAGTACTTTGGAGTTGGCTTGAGGAACTGAATTTTTCAAATCATCAGTTGTGCAATGCTGCTGCATCACTTAGGAAATGATGAGTCTGAATCCTGTAAGGCACCATGGGTTCTAATAAATATTACATTTTCTTCAATTTCTTTCAAAATGTATAGTTCCCTTGGTTTGAAGGTCTTCCAGCTGCCATATGGGGTGGGGCAAAAGACGGTTTACAATTGTGAGTATATGAAACGCAGCTCACTTTGTATTATTATTTATTGATTATTGTATTATTTTCCATATAAGCAACTGTAAACTTACTTTCGCCCCACTCTGTATGAGTAGCCATTGCTAATCTTTTCTATGACTGATTTTAGCTTTCCTCTCTGTTTAATTAATAATTCATGTGGAATTCTGATCTTTTGTTCACTCTGGTTTACTGTGTGATCTGATAAGGCATTGATCACACAGCTTACAATTTGGGAGTGTTGCCTTTTATTCAATTAGCCTGGCTGTTAAAATAAGGTACAAGTAGCTACATGAGTCACTGTAGTCAGAAGACAACCTTTACCTAGAAGGATAATATATTGATTTATGGATGACTTTTGAAGTGTCATTAAATAGTTGTCAAGAGCCATATATAAATGATATTATATAAAGGAGTCAAAAATATTTTTTAATGTTTAAAAAATTATTAGGACTAATGCTCTAGTGTGAAAAAATGCTCAAAATGTTAGACAGAAAAGATTTAAATACCTATAGAAATGTTAATGTATAATCCTTAAACCACTTGGAAAATGCCTGTGAGTGGTTACTGTCAGAGTTTTTTTAATTAACTACATTTTAGGTTAAAATTAAAAAAAAAAAACAAGTCAAGACGACCTTTTTTAATATCCCTGTTTTCTCTGATTCATTAATAATAATATTGGTATTTGATACTAGGCTCTAAGTCCTTAATCTAAACTTTGAGAATAATGCTAATAGGCAAAAGGTTGATTCTTACACAAGTCATTGGTCGTCAACTTATCAAGCAATTATCAAATAGCAGTTATATGTGCTGCACTAATGCCTTGGAAGTTGGATTCAAAGGAAGTAAATGATCTGTTCTGTCATAGAGGAATTTCTAAACTCTTTAACAGGAAAGTATAAATGATTTCCATTGCTCTTCCTCCTTTGACCATATCTTAATGCTGCTCACATTTTCTTCTCTTCTGCTTAGGATCTTCCATGAGCCAAGTCCAGGACCCAGGCCTCCTACATACCACATATCAGGTAATGTGTCCCAACTTTTATTTTTGTTCCTAACCCTTGCTCAAAGTTCAGAGTTGTTTTTTCCTTCATCTTCTGAATAGATCTATGCTTGTGTCCCACAAACTCTTTAAAAACTGCAAGCTGACATATACTCCCTATCCCTTCCAAATTCTACTTTCTCTAAGGCTGTTAGTGGCTCACAAAATCAAGACACTTAAAATCTTTCTTGCTCACTGTCAGACGCAAGGAATCTACATGTCTATGCATGGCTGGATCTTCCTGCTGTGTCAGCCAGGGATATAGCGTTCAAGCTAATCTTGTCCCAGAGCCCTGGAACACTGGACCCCAGAAGTGTTCCATAGTGGCCTTGAGCAAGCAAGTGTTGCCTTTGAATAGACTGCCTCTTTGTTCTAGTGTGTATAAAGCCTCCTTTGTTCCAATGTGTATATAAGATGTCCTTGCTGTAAGCTATGTGTGCTGCTATTGTACAGGGTGGACTAACCATGTATGAATTGCCAACACCCTTGCCCAAGCCAAATGGCCACCTGCAAAGGAGAGTGGGTGCAGGAGGCCTACACACTCTCTCTCTCTGCAATCATTAACCTAAGTGCAGTAGTAATAAGGGTGGGATAATTATGCATGGGGATGCCAACACCCTAGCTGCTAGCCTATGTGGTCATAAGCCTGCCACTTCAATAAAGCATATGCCAAATCTCCTGAAAGCTCTGTAAAAGTCCACATTTATTACCAGACCAGAAGTCTGCCCACTATCAGAATCTACTGGTCCAAAGCTCAGAGCTCCAGGACCTGACACTCACATTACATCATTAAAATCTATCTAGCATCCTTCCAAATATCTCTCTATTGCAAGTTCCAGGAATCTAGAACAGATTTCATAAACTTTCATTTAATTTAATGGAGCAGCCTACCTGGTCTTCCTGACTCTAGTAGTTCCCCTCTCTTATCTACCTAAACACATTCTGAGTTATTTTTCTAAAATTTATATATTAGCACTCGTGTGGTTCCCATGGTTTAAAGCCTTGTATTACTCCCATATGCCTACTGAATAAATTTTAAAATCTCTATCTTGTTACAAAAAGTCTTGTTCTTATCTAGCAATAGCCTATACTTTTCCTATTTTCTCTTTCTCCATAAGTTATACCTGTTTCTATCCTACAGAATCTCAACTTTTGAAGCACATTAAAATTATCTGTGGAGCTTTATAAAAATACAAATTGCAGGATGCCCTGAACCCAAATATTTCTAGTTAGGCCAAGGAATCTCTCATTCTCACTATTGATCTGCCCTGGAATGTTCTCTCAGAGGCCCCAAAACTTCTTGTCCTTTAAGAAAACTGTCATTTATCTTTTAAGATCTTGCTCCAATCATCTCTTTAAGGTCTTTCCTGGATACCCACTGAGGAGAAACCATTTTTAGTCATTGAACCCATGACATTGAAATATCATTTAAGTATTTTTCAGTGTTAGAAACCCTAAAATAAATATCAAGTGAATAGATTTATAAATTATTTATGTTAAAAGTACCTATCTCATACCCAGTATTGTTTTGATTATATCCACATAGCATTTATCATCTGATGTATTATGCACTTTGCTTATTTATTTATTTATTTGTCTGTCTCTCCCCTACCTGCACTAGAATGTATACTTCAGTGGACAGTTTGAATGTGTTTCTACTGTTGAAGAAGGCTATTATACCTTAAGAGAAAAATTTTCCCTGACATCTTGACATTTCTCCTCTAAATATGTCAATATGTATATTTTAAGGATACAGTTTTTATATAACCACAATAAATATTATACTTAGAAAATTCATAATAATCCTCTTATATCAGCTACTATCCAATTCATGTCCAAATTCTTCAATTGTCAGTAGTTGGTATTTTTGTGTTTTCTTCACTGTTGTATCTCTAGCAACCTGAACTGTGCTGGTACATAATAAGCTCTCAATAAATTATTTCTTAATTGGTGAATCTGTATCCCTGATTAAACTGAGTTTCTTGAAAACAGAAGCTTTGTATTATTTAACTTTCTATTCTGTTCTTATCATGGTTTTGGGAACATGGTTGAAACATCATTAAAATGTTTGTACATTGCATAAATTACAGTTTTGAGAGCTGAAGTGACAAAATTAAGGCACAACCACAGGAGTATTTAATTCAGGAAGGACAAAAAAACCAATGTGATTGAAGATTGATGTCTTAAAGGAAATGGTGTCAGCATGGCACAGGTAAAAGCTATGTTCCACAGATACAGATTATCCTTTCTCATCCTAGGCAATTATCTCACAAATATACGATCTAATGCAGAGGAAAACCTGTGAGAGATAAAGAAGGCTTCATTTCTGTCACTACTGTCAAATAAAGCTACTCAAGACCATGCCATAAGTTGGAGAAATAACTAACATCTTCATGGATAAGCTAATGTTTCCTTATCCTCACTTATGTTCATAGAGTATATATCATGAAATATTGTATATTCAAAACTTCCTAAGTAAAACTTGAGATCTCAGTGTCATTTTAGGTTTCATTTCATTTATAATAAATGACCTGAATCTGTACACACACATATAGGTAGCTTTTATGTATGTTTTTCTCTAAACCATGTATCCCTATTCTTCAAATATGTTTCTATCAATATTTGTTGGCCTTTAAGTTATTTTATTTTATTTTTTAAATATTTTATTACTTTTAAAGAGAGGAAGGGAGAGAGGCAGAGGGAGAGAGAAAAATCAATGTATGGTTGCCTTTCACCTTCCTCTAGCCATGGACCTGGCTGGAGGCCTGGCTTGCAATCTGGTTATGTGCCCTGGCTGGGAATCGAACCAGTGATTTTTGGGTTCACAGGTCAGCACCTTTACCACCGTGCCACCAACCAGGGCTTAAGTTATTTTAAATATTTTAGATACTTTTTACATATTAAAAATTAAAACTTTGAGTTTTAAATTTATGGACTATTCCTTAGTATTTGATAGTGTGTTTTGTTATCTAACTGCAAGACATATTTTTCTATTTGTTATTGTCTTTTTTTAAGTCCCTCAATATTGATATAAAGTTTTTTTCATATTGTTCTTGTACCTATCATGTAAAATTCATTCCTAAGTATTCAGTTTTTTATATGTTATTAAAATAGCCTCAATTATGGTTTTTTAACTGGTTATTGCCTGAATAACCACTATTGATCTTATTCCAGAAAATTTACTGGATTCCTTAGTGTTTTTAAAGTCAGGCAAATTTTTCCCAGGTTGGTGTATCTTAGTGGAGTGAGCTTCAGCCTGAGAACCTAAATGGTTCAATTCCTAGTTGGAGCACATGCCTGGTTGTGGGCCAGGTCCCACAGGTTTGTGGGGCATGCAATAGGTAACATTGTTTCTCTCTCTTTCTCCCTCCTTTCCCATCTCTCTAAAAATAAATAAAAATAAAGTCTTTAAAATAAGTTTTAAAGTTTGATGAATTTTTTATTAGTAATTCTCTTGAGTTCTCCATATAACAATAAAATTATCTATAAATATTGGTAACTAAATATGTTCCTTCTAATATTTATAAGTCTAAATTTTCATTCTTGTCTAAGATAGTCAAACTAGGAAATCCAGTTCATTATCAAATAATAGCAACTGGAGTGGACATTCCTAATTCTAACACAACTCGTTCTAGTGTTTCACCCTTAAGCCTAATCCTGACATTGCTGTTGAGAAAGATATATTTTATAATGTCATAAAAGCATCCATCTAATTATGCTTAGTGAAATAAGCCAGGCAGTGAAAGGCAAATACCATATGATCTCACCTAATACAGGACACTAATGAACAAAATAAACAAACAAGCAAAATAGAACCAGAGACATGGGAACAAGGAACAGACTTTCAGTGTGCAGAGTGTAGGGAGAAGGGTAGGGGGAGAAAGAGGTAAAGAAGGGGAACAGTTTAGACAAGGAACTAGTATAAATGAACCATGGACATGGACAACAAGGTGGGGATTGATTATGGGAAAGAGGATGGGGAAGGTAGGGCAGGGAAGAGCAATGTAGGGATATGGGATAAATTTGTATTATAATACAGATTTATTGTATTACATGTATTACATTACAACAGCAATAAATTATTTTTTAAAGCATCCATTTATTTAAAAATTTTATCACATTATTTCTCAGCGAGTAGAGTATTTATAATTGTGGACTTCTTTGGACTAATTTTCTTTAAAGATAATTTAATATATAAGGTCATTCTTAGCCATTATTAAAACAGAACACCCCTACATCATATGAATTTTCAATGTATCATAAAAACTACACTATCCCTAGAATTCTTTTCATGTAGTTCATTAAAGTTCCAAAATGTAGTTTGAGATGCATTGCTTTGACTAAAGATTACTTTTATCTACCAAAATGAAAAGCTTTTGGAAAATAACATACATTATCAAATAATTAACACATATATAAATCATGTATTTTATACAAATGCTTTGAAGATTGAATTTTTTACCACGGATTCTCTGATTTTCTAGGTCTTAAGACCTCTTTCCTAAACTTCAGGCTTGTATATCAAATTGCCTACTGAAAACCCCCATTTGGATGGTTAATGGAGAAGCTCAAATTTAACAGGTCCAGAAAAGAACTTCTGATTTTTTCCTACTTAGATCTTCTACTTGCAGTTGTCCCTCTATGACATTCCCATAGACTTTTAACCCATAGACAGGGCAATATATCTAAAGGAGAAAATATGCTTGGAAAAGAAGAAAATTAACTGAGCTCTGTGGTACCTCAGCATTAAGAGTTTGGGTAAAAAAGGAGAAAGTCCTAAAAAAGAAACCAAAAAGGACCAACCAGAGACAGAGGGAGAAAAAAAAAAAAAAAAAAAACGAGCGGGTGGAGTCCTGAAAAAGAATCAGGACAAGGAGTGTGTCTGATACCATAGGCTTGGGCCAGTCAAGTGGCAGGGAAAATAGAGGATTAGTCCATGAACACAGATGACCTGACATGGGGTGTCCAGCTTTTACTTTTCTTCTCATGCCATCAAGCGGCTATGGCTCATTTGTTCCATTAAGTACTACCAAAACTCCTCCTAATCCTGGAATTTCATAGTCATAGTGACAAGCTCAATATAAACAGAGTATTTTACAATACACTCTATTCTGAGTCACTTGAAACAATCATTTCCTCACAAGTGCTGTTAGCCTTTATTTCTATGACATTTCTGGTCATAACATGCATCTTTGCAACACAGTGATCTGTCCACGACGTATTTGTGCATTTTTCCGCCTGGATTTGCGTATGCTGAGCTCTTCCATGTGTGCTGCCAGCCCTATCTCAATGAAAGTCCATGACTCATAATTTGGATTTCTGAGTCATTCTCTGAAGTTCTGTGAATTAGTCTTAATTTGGTGCTTTTCAGTTATCAGTATAAGCCTTGCCTGCTGAGAGCTTTGTTTTGTTTTCCTTCCTAGCACTTGGAACAACCTTCATTGGTAGTTGATAACTTCCACAGTGTGCATTTTACATGGAGGAGTGAAAGTTGGCTCCACAGCAAGCAAAAGGAACAAAACAAATTGGCAGTGAGTAGAAACTGTATTGTAAAAGACATTAATACTAAGGAAAGCGGAGATCTTATAAATAAATCATTTCTTGTTTCTTTGTGAAGTAATTGACTTTATCCCCCCGTGACAGATCACAAATAAAGACTAACAACCCAACCCTGGAGAACTTGATAAATACAGGAGGGGGGAAGGGGAGATGATAGGGAGAAATTTTGTCCATTTGTACATCCATACATGTGTCTCCGAGATTCAAGTATTGTGCCAGAAAAGGAGAACTGAATTAAATAAGAAGATAAACACACAAACACCAAGTGCTTCTACCATAGCTTGGTGCCCCAGACAAAAAAAAAAAAAAAGTAATCTAAGATTATAACTTAATTTTGTCTCCTGACATAGCATGAGAACGTTACATAATGTGCCTGGAAATGTACTATCTGGTTAAGGAAACATGCAAACAATGGTCTGAGTAATTCACTTACATATTAGAGAAAATAGAAAAAAATTAATTTTTAATGTGTTTATAAAAAGAATTTTGAAAGTGTGCCTTTCATTTCCTTTTTTTCTTTTTTGCTCTCATTTGATCTTCACTGGTTTTCTGTGATCTTTCTTTTCTGGGGAAGAGAGTTTAATTTTTGCTATATATTTCACTTAGATTTTCAGTCTTTTTTTTTTTTTAAGACTTTATTTATTATTTTCAGAGAGAGAGGGGAAGGGAGAAAGGCAGAGAGGCAGAGAGGGAGAGAGACATCAATGTATGTTTGCTTTTCACCTGCCTCCAGCTATAGGCCTGGCTGGAGACCTGGTTTGCAACCTGGTTATGTGCCCTGGCTGGGAATTGAACCAGCGACCTGTAGGTTCGCAGGCCAGCACCTTATCCACTGTGCCACCAGCCAGGGCCAGATATTCAGTCTTTTAAGTAAATTCTTTACATCCCCAGAATTCTTCAGTCTCCTAATTCATAATAGTTTTATACAGTTACACTTTATTATTCATTCACAATAGATAATACAGAATTCATTTTTATTTGATGCTGTAACTTGTTTCTTTTCCAGGAAATTCATCTACTTTTGGTCTATATCAGGATATTAATAAAATGAGGAGGCCAAATGTTATTTAGCATCCAGGGTAAAGCCAGTCTGTGGTTCCATGCTTTTTATATTATATTAGTCACAGCTGCGACTAAGTCAGAGATAGATTACTCTTGAGTAAATATACATTATGTTTTTACTTTAACAAAAATACATCTATTTCTCTTTTCTTTGTTCCTTTTCCCCCTATTTTTGTTTGGAAAAATATTGATAAAGTCTTACTTACTGTGAAAGTACTAGGATAAGAGTCACAGAAAAAGCTGCACCAAGAAAAGCAGACACATCCCTTGTTCTCATGGACCTTAACATCTAAAGATATGGCTGGTTAGGATTTCTAGTCAAGATGGAGGCATAGGTAGATGCAAGAAGAATCACAACTAACCTCAAAAAAAAAAAAAAAAAAAAAAAAAAAAAAAAAAAAAAAAAAAAAAAAAAAAAAAAAAAAAAAAAAAAAAAAAAAAAAAAAAAAAAAAACCCAAAACCAGAATTGCCAAAAAATTGAACAGTATGGAAATCTAACAACCAAGAATTTAAAGAAGCCAAATTCATCCAGACAGGTAGGAGATGTAGAGACAGGGAATTGAGGTGCAGATGACACACTGTGGCATGGAGAAGTGACAGCAGAATGGGTGGTCCCACATTCACATGTGGTGGATAAACATCAGGAGAGATACCTTGGGAGGGAGTGATCCCAGCCCTAGTCCTGCCTGCGCAATCCAGGGTTCCAGTGCTGGGAACATAACGCTTCACTATTTCTGGCTGTAAAAACCAGTGAAGTTTGGGACAGTGGAAGAAGCTGCCAGTTTCTCAGAAGAGTCTGTTTAAAAGGCTGCATGGGCATAGAATGTATGCAAGCCCTCCCACTCTGGGAATCACTCTGGGCAACAGCTAGAAGGGCACCAGTCACATATAGGAATTGGGTGAAGTGACCAGAAATGGGGTGAGTCCTGGGCAAACCTCCAGAAGCCAGGCAGCAACATTGTCTCCTCCCGACCCCTCCCCACACACAGAGCCACAAAGCAGTGAATCAGGTTGTCCTGCCCTGGTGAATACCTCAGGCTTGACAGGTGCTCTAAGACAGGAAGTCAAAGCAGCTCTACCTAATACATAGAAACAAACATAGGGAGGCTTCCAAATTGAGGAGACAAAAAAATATGGCCCAAATGAAGAACAGAACAAAATCCCAGAAAAAGAACTAAATGAAAGAGATAACCAACCTATCAGATGCAGAGTTCAAAACACTGGTGATAAGGATGCTCAGAAAACTCACTGAGTATGGCAAACACATAGGAAAGAAATGAAAGCTACACTAAGTGAAACAAAGAAAAATCCACAGGGAACCAACAGTGAAGGGAAGAAAGCCAGAATTCAAATTAAAAATCTGGAACATAAGGAAGATATAAACATTGAACCAGAACAGAATGAAGAAAGAAAAAAAAATATATTTTAAAAGACTTTTTTTTAAAGATTTTTTTATTATTTTTAGGGAAAGGGCAAGGGAGGGAGGCAGAGAAGAAGAGAGACATCAATGTATGGTTGCCTTTCACCTGCCTCCAGCTACAGACCTGGCTGCAGATCTGGCTTGCAACCTGGTTATGTGCCCTGGCTGGGAATTGAACTAGCAACCTTTGGGTTTGCATGCTGGCATCTTATCCACTGTGCCACAAGCCAGGGCCAGAAAAAATATTTTAAAATGAGGACAATATAAGAAGACTCTGGGGCATCTCCAAAATGTCAAAATTTGAATCACAAGGATGCCAGAAGGAAAAAAGGAAGAGCAAGAAATTGAAAACTTATTTGAAAAAAATAATCAAAGAAAACTTCCTTGATTGGGTGAAGAAAATAAACATACAAGACCAGGAGGCACAGAGAGAGCCCCAAACAAGTTGGATCCAAAGAGAAACACATGAAGACACATAATTAAAATGACAAGAATTAAAGATAAAGAGAGAATCTTAAAAGCAAAAAGAAAAAAGAAGAGAGTTACCTATGAAGGAGTTCCTGTAAGACTATCAGCTGGTTTCTCAGAAGAAACTTTGAAGGCACGAAGTGTCTGGCAAGAACTATTCAAAGCAATAAAAGGCAAGCGCCTACAACCAAGACTACTCTATCCAGCAGAGCTATCATTTAGATTGGAAGGGCAGATAAAGTGCTTCCCAGACAAGATAAAAGCTAAAGGAATTCATCACCATCAAGCAATCATTACATGAAATGTTAAAGGGACTCATTTAAGAAAAAGAAGAATATCAAAACTAAGAACAGTAAAATAACAACAAAGTCACTACTATCAACAACAGAATCTAAAACACAAAAACAAAAACTAAGCAAACAACTATAACAAAGCAGTATCATAGATATGGAGATCATTTCAAAGGTTATCAGCTGGGAGGAGGAAGGGGAGAATGGGGAAAAAGGTACAGGAATCAAGAAGCATAATGGAAGGCGCTGGCCTGCGAACCCAAAGGCCGCTGATTCGATTCCCCAGCCAGGTTGCAAACCAGGTCTCCAGCCAAGTCCCCAGCTGCAAGCAGGTGAAAAGCAACTGTACATTGATGTCTCTCTCCCTCTCTGCCTCTCTCCCTTCCTCTCTCTCTAAAAGTAATAAATAAAATCTTTTTTTTTTTTTAAGGAGCATAATGGAAAGGTACAAAATAAGACAGGGGAATATTAAGAATAATATAGGAAATGGAGAAGCCAAAGAACTTATATGCATGACACACAGACATGAACTAAGGGGACAGGTATTGCTGGAGGGAAGAGGAGTACTGGGCAGATGTGGGCAAAGGGAAAAAATTGGGACAGCTATCATAGCACAATCAGTAAAATATACTTAATATATTTTTAAAAGAGGTGGCCAGTTTTTGAAGGAATTATTATTGAATCCCAATTGTCAGATCACCTGGAAAAGTATTACAAAATATTTATTAATCTGTGAGTCAGTTTCCTCTGAGAAATTACATATCTGAAATCTACACTATAAGAAAAATATAAGGGAGGAGATTTTGATGCATTCCATGCTGACGTGTGGGCTAATGATCAGGATCAAAGTTGAATAACCACGCATGTTCAATTCGGCCCCTGAACCCTAACATGTTAAAAGGAATTTCTTAAAAAGGAATTTGATGGACTCCGGAATCTAAAGCAAACACTGTGAAAGCCCTTGGAGAACCAGAAGGCAGGTCAGGTTGCACAGAACCAGGAGAAATGCTTTCTCTTTCTGCACTTTCTTCCTACTTAACAGACCAGCTCAGGGCCTCCTCTGTTATCCTGGATCAATGAGTGGACAGAAAACACAAGCTCCGGTGCAGTGCCTGCCGCAAGTGATAGTCCATATGGGCATCACTGCACTCTGGGAGGGTGGGAAGAATAGAATAACTGCCTAATTATTCCTGCGAAGGGACTATTTATTTTTGGGGGGGATCTCAGTGAGATCCCCAAGCCCCTGATGGGTAACTACAAGAGGGAGAGGCAGCCCCTGGAGGGAGGAGGAGGGACAGTGGTTGGTGCAGATTGATGGGGGAATGCAACACCAGAGGCTCCTCTCTCTTTGTGGCCACCCCCATCACCCCGACACACACTTCATTTCACCAGGAAGAGTGTTGGCTGGGTCTGGATTGTCATCTCTCCCTTCAGTTACATATCACCAGTAAGAAAGATGGCAATTCCATAAATTTGAACACAAAGGAAAAAATAAACACACACCTGAGGAGTACAAGTGAAAAAAAGAAAGACACAATCTTTCCATAAGAACGAAAAATTAATACACTAAATTAAAAGTCACAAAACATCCTTATCAAGAATAAAGACATATTCTATCACCTTACCATCTTGAATACACCCAATCTCATCTGATCTTGAAACAATAAAGAGATAATATTGTAAATATTGAGCAGTAAGGAAGATCTTATAGAGATATGAAGCATAAAAAATATAATAGTGAAATAAAGGACTTGATTTCTTAGGGAGATTGAGAAAAAAAATGTATCAGAAATGATTTCAGAAAAGTTTACAAGTGAATCTTTTGATCAATATTGAGATTCCTATACAAAGATAAACATATTTTTCTAATAAATCATTGACTATAGATTAAACAGTTCCTTAAATAGAAAGAAAACAACTAGGTAATTCTATGCAAAAATCATTTTCTCAAGTAACACGTAAAGTATATAAATATAGACACTGTATAAGCATCAACATAGAATAGGAAAAAGTGAAAGTCTCTCTTCAACATTGCTCTCAACAGTGTGCTTTTCTTTTTCTTTAACACAGATAAGAAACACCATGCTATTCTGTAACTTGCTTTATTTATATAAAATATGTATTTGAATATATATGTATTTTATGTCAGTATTTATAACTCATCTTTTTAAAAAAGATTTGTCCTTTCTACTTTATTTTTCAGAGTATACATGATATGTTCATTATTTTAAAAATTTTAAACACACAAGTATATAAATAGCAAAGTCTACAAATACACTTTGAAAAAATATATGTATTTTTTCCTGGTGTTGTAAATTCAAAAACTGGAAAGAAAAAATAGGCTTCCACTCACAGGCAATGAGGACTACATTGGTTTCTGTTCCACAATGAATTGTACATTTAAACTCTTGTGCTTTAACTTAAATATAAATGTAATCAGATTATATATATATATATATATATGATCTCACAGCTTAATTTTTTACTTAAGAACATATTTTGGCAACCATCTCAGGTTAGCATATGGAACTAACATAGTATTGTTGAATGAGAATTCTCGGTTTTACCAATTCAGCCCAGATAGCATCTAGACCTTTTACCAGAACTATTTGTAATTCTATTAGGTTAAATTTACTCTAAAGGTAAAAACCATATTCATGCTATAAAAAGCCTTCTGACAAAACAGTGATAATGCAGCAGAGTATGTCTGGGGAAAAGAAAAAAAAAATAAAATAAAACAGTAGCAAACCATATACAGTATTTGAGGTTTTCTTGCATTGATTGGCATTTATGGAGTGTAGTAATATTGCAGATACATTCCACCCTCCAAACAGCTCTTGGGTTTTCTAAACATTATACTTTAAAAATTGAATAAATTATGATGAAAGAATTATTAGTGTAAATAATTTTCTACAAAACTTGTAAAGGCATATGTCAGGGGTTTTCACAAACACAAAGGAGGCACATAATTATGGTAACTAATTATAATAACTAATGCAATTCAGAGGTAGTCTTCTCTTTTATTCCCATTATTTTCATTAAAATAGCCTGGGGTTTTTTTATGTGTTTTTTTTTGTGGGGGGAGGTTTGCAAGTTATGTCAACTGGTTTAGTTTAACTATATTTTTTAATTAAACTTATTGGGGTGATATTGGTTAATAAAACTATATGTGTTTCCAGTGTATAATTCTATGCTACATTTTCTATATATTGCATTGAGTGCCCACTACCTGAAGTCAAATCTTCCATCACCCTATATTTGACCCCTTTACTCCATCACTTTTCCACTCCATTTCCCTCTGGTAATCACCATGTTGCTGTCTATGGGTATGGTCTTCTGTTTATTTTTCTTATTTGTTTATTTATTGCTTTCAATTTTATATCCTTCATGTCAATTTTTACTTTTCCTGCTTGGCTTGTTTTACTTAGCTACATTAATAATATTTTGCTGATTTGTAGTAAAAGATACTATTTCTTTAGAATTGTTATTCTTATACTCATAAAATCTTACAGAATCCCTGAAAAAAATCCAGAGATTTAAAATTATTTCAGTTTGGTTCTTCAAACAGAGATCTGTACTTCCTTTTTATTTTTTTATTTTCTGTTTTATAATTACAGTTTACTTTCAATATTATTTTAGATTGGTTTCAGGTGTACAGCATAATGTTAGACAATCAAGAATATAAAGTACAGCATAGGGAATATAGTCAATAATTCAGTAATGATATACAGTGCCAGTTGGGTACAGAAATATCAAGAGAAACCCTTTGTAATGTATTGTTATTTTTATTACTGGACATTAAATACTTAAACATTCTTGTTGGATTTATTAAATATCATAATAAAACAAAAATTTTACCGAGACTAGTTTTCAGTTACTATTTCTCTTTAATTACTTTACATTTAGAAATATGAGAAGATATAATGACTGAGTAACCAAAAGTTTCTTATGCAATTCAATATGAATGGCAGCCAGTAAAATAAAAAAACTACTGCTATCAACTTACACACGATTGAAGAAACAATACTTATATTAATCAATTTGTTGTTTTTGTATTATCCCTGCTACTAATTCTGGATCCTTATGAAGAAAGAGACTATTTCTCTTCCCTCTTTGTCTCCCCACAGTAGGACACATAGGGCCACCTTAGTGTTCAACATATTACTTGTTGAATTAAAGAAGTAGGACATTCACAGTTTCTCAGGCTGAGGCAAGAAAACAAACAATTTTATTTTGCAACACTTCTCCCAAGGGAAGTAAAAGAATTTGTGATTCCACTCATTTTTTGCATATCATGTCTCAATTGACATAAAATTATTGTCATCCTGCCATTAGGAGAACCAGTTTCTCTTTTACAACCTCAGTAAAAAAACACATTGACAATCTAACTCTAACTTGACTCCTTTATGTCAAACTTGTCTTTGGAATATTGTGTAATTCTGGTAATAACCCATAAAAACATCATTTTACATTTGTATAAAACACTTATATAGAAATTATTTTATTTTATTAATATTTATAACAATGATGTAGCATTGTTGTTATTAAGAAAAAGTCTGAAAAACTTGAAAATAACATAAAAGGATAATTACATGTCACATTGGAGGGTTGCTTAAAAGGCTCATACAAGAATTACTGAAATCTCTAATGCAAAGAACATGCTTTTTGACAATTATTATTGATCAAAGTCCAACATGTTACATGTTACCATGTAGATTTTGCCTGGTAAAAATGCAAATAATTTTTGTCTTGCTGAAATCATAAACAGAAGATATGATAAGATTGCCCTTTAAGATGTTATCCTGGTTTGTATCTAACCTAGAATTCCAAAATCTTTTGTTAAGTTCCTCAAATGCCCTTTGAGTCAGTTTATTATCTGGGTTCCCTAATTAATGAGTTAGATAAATATTTGACATATATACTTATTATATATATATAATACACATATTTTTAATGTTCTTAAAAATTATTCTTTGACATTATCATGCTCATTCTCAATTAGCTTCCTTGAGCTGATCATGAAGAAACATGAACAAAAAGCTATCATATATAAAAATGTAATAGGTGCACACAATGATGACTTGAACCAGTGTGTCTTAATTGCTAGTTCTTGAAGGATAACTACTCACAGGTAACAAATTCTGTAAAAATAAAAATGAAACACTCCAGCATTTATTTGCCTATAGGAAAATGCATAAATAGTATTAGACTCTACTGAGAGAAATATAGAGGACGTGGAGCATGGTGGAAGGAGAAAAGAATAATGCCAACCAAACAAAGTCATCATTTCATCCTTCTTCTATATGTTTACAATAAAATACATGTGATATATGGGTACTTCAAGATAAAAGACAAATAAATGGCTACCCATTTATGAAACAGAGACATCAACGATTATTTTTAAATAGTTATCAAAAGCAAAACCTAATACTGATGACAAGAAGATCAACTTGAGTAGTACCTTGATTCTGTTTTTAGCTGTTGTCTTTTACACTAACCAGAGAATTGCTGAAAATCTCATAAACTTCTCTTTCTCAGTAAGAAAAACCAATCAAATAAACCCCTCAGTAGAGTCTCTTTATATCTCTTTGGCCAGGACTATATTATATGTCTATTTCTAAAACAATATCTGCAAGGAACCAGCTTCTATCAATTATAGTTCACACCTAAGACTGGAGTTTGAAGTCATGACTTCACCAAGTATCAAGTTGTGCTAAGGTAAGTAGATGTCTGAACAAAACTAAAGGTTGACTTTAAAGTAGAAAGGGGAGTATGGCTCTCTAGTAAATTTGATGGCATCTACAAGACAGCCCTTATTCTTGATTTTGCTGTCTGGCCACAGCTGAATCACTCAGGGCTGGATGCACAATCCAAAATGAGATAAACTCTTCTCCAGTTTACTGAACTTAGAGCTAGAGAATGGAATGGTTGGTGTTGAACATAGCACCCATAAAAAAATTCAAGTGGTAAGGTGAAGAGGGACAGTCTTGGCAACAACCTGTTGCTTGTGAGAGCTGTCCCTCAGATCCTCATGCAACTCTGCCTTTTTCGTGGTCCAGTAATATGATCCAATAAATGCTTGTTTGTCAAAACTAATCAATCATGAGGCTATGATATTTGGACCCAAATAGGTCGTCAGTGACAAAGCAGTGTTTTTGGTCATCTTCTCTGCTCCTTTGCGCCAAAGCATTACCATTCACCCCTCTTCTCATAATACAGTACCCCATGGTGATGGTTGCTTTCCTCACTCTGCTCTCAGCTCTGAATTGGCCTTGATTGATACTAGGTGATCAGTACATCCAATCCCCTTGTCCATAGTGAGTGGTTCAGAGATGAGCACATAACCTTGAGTTAATGTGAGTCAGACTTGGACTTCTGCTAAACTTTGGGAATGGAAAACTAGATTTCCAAAGGTATGATTTGACCCATCTGATCCAGTCAAACTGAAGCCAACTCTGCTGTCTAGGTTTGAATTCCTATCGTGTCTACTCAACTTTCCTATACCTCAATTTCTGCATCTCTAATATAGAAATAATTATGCTACCATCTTCAGAGAGTTTTTATGAGTATTAATTAATCCACTTCAAGCAATTAGACCTGTACCTGACATATATTAGTGTTCAGTAAATGCTACCTATTACTATTATTAATCCCAGATTGTCAGTTATTGAGTAAATACTCTTTTTAACTTGAGCCAGTTTGTGATAGAATTTCTCTCATGTAACCAAAAAATCTAAATTCTATAGATCACATACAAAGAATGGGGAATTACTCTTTTTTTCTTCTACCTAAGGCTGCATGTGTATGTCCTCAGGATCATGCTACCCAAAGGAAGGGCATGGCTCAGTTAAGGAAGAGGCAGAATACAACCACATGTAGTAAGTCTATCATGTTTTTCCACATGGAGCTCTAGTTCCTCCCCTAGCAACTGTGCCAGAACTGTGAGCAGCTTATAGGACAATGGTTCTCAAAATTACCTGAAGGCCCTGTTAAAATAGAGTTTACTGGGCCCCACATTCTGGGGTTTTGATTCAGCAAGTCTTAATGGTGCCCAAGAATTTGCATTTCTTACAAGTTTCCAGGTGATTGTTGATGCTACTGCTGATTGTTGACCACACTTTATGAACCACTTCTAAAGTATGAAATGCTACCTAAAGAGTATAATAGGAGCATAAAGATGTATGTCTTCTCTGAGATCCTGGGTAAACCATCGAGTAGCTTGCTAAGTAAGAAAGGGTTGGCTCATTTAGTAGCCCTTCCAAGATCATCATGTATCAGATTTGCTCCATTAGTGTTTAGTTATACCATCTTTTCTGATTCTTCCTATTAATTTATGTTTCTCTGAAGCAAATACAAATTAGTAAAGCAAGTGCATCTGAGTAGAGGCCATGAAAGCTATTAAGATAGAGTAGGAAAATGATTGATTAGAACAAATTATATAATTGGATGTAAATGCTCCATAATGAAGACAAAACCAATCTATGTATATATAATAAAAGTGGAAGAAAGCTCATAATTATGTTAAATTAAGATTTATTTTTGTGGTTTTTATGAGTAATATTTTATTTCCTGGCCAGTTACTACATAAGTGCTATATTTTCAGCAATATTTTAAGGGAGTGCTAGTGAGAGAAATTCTTAAAAACTTTTATTAAAATGAATAGCAGCTTGGAAATCATAGACAAATATACATGGAGTATTTCAAACACATTAATTTGAGATACTTTTTATTATTATTGAAATATCTTCATATTTCAATATGAATTTCATATTCCCTTTAAAATGTGTTAATTTGAAACCTATTGATCCATTGCAAAATTTTCAAAATAGCTGAAGTGTCAGTTTGTACAGATCACACCAAAGTATTAAATGATCATTCTAAGGATCTTCTGTCAAGACATTTAAGTAAGAATTTTTTGAGGTGTTTATTTTTTCATTTCTTAATTGCTAGAATACAAAGAACCACTGCAACCAAACCAATGTCTTTATTATCCTCTTTATTCAATTTTGGTCATCTTAAGATTTAAGGATGTCAAGACAAGTTCTTTTTAGCTTAGTTTAAAAAAAAAAAGGAAAGGAAAAACATTTTCATGCTAAAACTTTATGAGCCATGTTTTTTCCCCACAGAAAATGTTAATGGCTTAGTAAAACTTCCCTAAATTTATGGGTTCATTTAAATACGGAATAAGGATAAAAGTTGTGGTACAAAAAGCACCACTATGACAAATAACAGAATTTATCTTGATATTATACCCAATACATATTTACTCAGGTTAAGAGCTATATAAAAACAAAATGAAACTGGAGAGAAATATTTGAATAAATAGGGTAATAGGAAATAAGATATTGGCATTTTCCCAAAATTCTCATTATCATACATTGGTTTCTCCTATTCCTACATAGAAATGAGACTATAACAATCCATGGAGGTTTCTTTCTCTTACAAAAACCAAAATAAGATTTTAAACTCTATGACTAATTCAGCTTTTGGGGTTGGGAAGGGAGAGTTGGTTTGTTTTAGTGTGTTCCTTCTATATATGTGTATTGCAATAGGTTTTAACCTATGTTTTTGAAATATTATCTACTATAAACTGTCTGAAATAAAAATCAGTAGCTTTTGTATATTACCATATAAACTGTTAGAAAAATTAAATGAACTAAAAGAGATCCATTTACAATAACTCCAACCTATTAAAATGCAGAAGAAAGGAAAAGGTGAGGTTGAAGAGCTAGGTGAAGAACATGCAGGACTTATCTCCTGGCTCTTGAAAGTAAATGGAGTGTGATACGGACACAGTTTGTATTTCTAAAATACCTGCTCTGGCCTTGTATAAAGGATGATTTGTGGGAGCAAAAGGAAATCGGAAGTCAGCCACAGGCCAGGTTAAGCAGAAATGGGGAATTGGATGCATGCTTGTAAAGTTTTAGCACAGAGTCTGGTGCAGAGTAAGCACTAAATTAAATTATTAGTCATTGAGGCCCCATAGTTCTATGTTTTATAACTTTACTGTGAATCATGTCTTGTAGGAGACTAAGGCCTTCTTTTATTTGGTTTCACTTTACTTTTTCAATCCTATACACCCCTCTTCTATAAAAAAAGTTCTCTATTGCAGGACTTTGCCCTCATGCCATGAATCCCTCAGATTTGGAACATCAAATCTTCAAATTTGCCTTAAATCCACACTAAGTCTCTCCTCCTAGTGCTCCAGTCACAGGCATTTCTCCTGCACAAGGCTAACAACCGTTACCTCAACTCCAATTCCAGCCCCTCCAAGCCTTCTTGAGCCCATCTATTCTTTGGATGATCACTTCTCTCTCTGGTATCCTGAACTACTTTTTCTTTACCAGCACCTTCCCATGGCACAGAAATGCCCTCTGCCTCTAACATTTAAAAGAATTCTCAACTTTTTCCTCTTCTTTACATCAAACTTTCTAGTTTCAAATTATATGTTTCTCAGTTTCCTTACTTTCCTCTCTTTCATCAACTTTATGGAATTCAGTTTTTGCCTCCACTTCTCCACAGGAAGTTTCTTCCCAAGATCACCAAGAACCTTTTTGCTACCAAAGAAAATGGGTTCTTCTCAGTTCTTTTACTCGACTTCTTGGAAGCTTTTAAATCTGTAGAGCACCCTTCCACTATTGAAATGTTCTTGTTTTGAATTCCATGAAATCCCTTTCTTCATCTCTTTAGGAAAATTCTTCCTGGTCTCACAAGCAATGTTAGTTACCCCTACTATGTGCTTCTAGAAGAAAATTTAATATGGGAACTTTAGCTGAATCCCTGAAAATAAACCAAAGTGAGATGCCAGGCCATGATGGAAACTTTTAGAGAAAAATATCAAAATAAGTTTTGTGTTGCTTCAACTTCTCATTTGTATTGAGAAAGAGCATTTCTGAAGATAACTTTTTGGGGAATAGCTGGGCCGTTGGACCAATGTCCATCAGCAGAGAAGGTCTCTTCTTCATCCACACCTTGATCTTATAAAAGGAGCTTCAAAGAGACATTTTAAAGGGTTTACTATTTGTCACCTCCAGTTAGGGAAACATAAGAACCTAGTGTCTGACATGCTGTATAGAAAATTTAAAAAACAATGAGCAATGATGCTCAGAGGTGAGTTGAAGGAGAGGGGGTTGCTTTTGAATCAGCCCAGAATCTACAGGGGCAAAGGCTGTGCAAGGTTACACAAGAAGATTTGTGAGACATGCACAACAGAAAGCAGATGTGGAGCTGACTTAGGTGCTTCTCAGCAGGGTCATCTGGTTGGGGTAGGAAGCCTCAACTGAAAGAAGCTAAAAGTCACCCAAATCTTGTAGGGCGTAAGGAAGGGCTACACAATCTGCAAAAGGGGAATATATCACCTTACACTGGGCAAGCACAGGTGAGAGACTCTAGTAAGAACACACACACAAGCACCCTCAAAACAGTTAGCTTTAGAGACAGGCCAGGTTTCTCTCTGCCCTCAATACTTCCCCAGAAGAATCAGAAAACACACACACAAAACAAAGGTAAGGAGAAGAATGACAAAGAGAGAAGAAGATAGCCTCATTGAAAACCTTAACTATAACAAGGGACAATTTCTAAAGTACTTACAATTTAAAGTGATCATAAGAGAGAAATAACACTACCAAAGTTTTCATAGGAGCAAGAATAGATCACCTCTTACCAAATTTCAAAGGTGTAAAAAAGGACAAGGTACAGGCACATTGTCAGTATACCTGTTTTTCCCGTGTGGTCTATGTGCCAATTACATTCTCATATGCCTGGCATACAAGGGGAGGGGGTGACAAATTTCATCAACTAAAAATACTTCATGTATGCTTATTCCATGAGAACCATCTAGTAGCTTTATCCTAGATATCAGCATTCAGTATCAGTTCTTCATTTAGTGTTCTAATTCCATACTATTTTCCAAACACGCCTGGTCCAATAGCTCCTCTCAACACAGGGGTTTGGCCAGATTACTGGGGAGCAGGGAGAGGAACCCCAGAAGCAGTGCAAGAGCCTGCACTCCAAGGCAACCAGCACCGTATGACACCTTTGCACACCTTCAAGCAACAGTAAACATGCTAGCATGGTGCCATCCTTCGTTGCTGCAGCATGCATTGCTCCAGCCACTGAGCGGCGCGGTGTGACAGTCAAGAGGCAGCTTGCAACAGAGCCTTTGTGGGCCTGAAAAGGTCACAATGGACCTAACAAGATGAAGGCCTTCCCTGGCATTCATGGGACCTGGAAAGCCCAGGACCCCAATCACAGCCATTTTTGCATTTCCCTCGCCCCCTCCACATGTTCGCAGGACCCAGCAGGTACCAGGCCCTACTCACAGCCTTTTGTGTTCCTCTGGCCTGCATGGTGGGGAGTGAGCCTGCAGAGGCTGAGTTTTACGCGCAGGACCCGAGCCAAGCCAGTAGCAGCCTGCGGGATACTGGGCCCTGCTCGCCCCTCTTGCAGTCACGGCTCCTGACACACACTTCACCCGTGGCTGGCTAGGGTGAGGCTGCACGGGTCCCATTCTTTCGCAGGGAGAGAGGCGCATGGATGCGCAAACTGAGAAGCTCCTCAACTCTTGGGGGTGCAGGCAGCCTTGGACGCTGGGGCCAGCAGAACGGACCCCTCACAAGTCCAGCTGCAGGGATCTGGCAGCGGCCCCGGGCCCAGGAGAGGGACAAAACTGTGCAAGACAATGGAGACTGCGCTAACAAGTGCACCCTCCAGAGAGAGCGCAAGCCTGGAGCTGGAGAGATGGAGACCCGGCTGAGTAGCAGCTTTGGGCCACAAGGAGAAAGGGAAGAATGTTGGGGGACCTCTGGGTATGGATCTGGTTTTCAGTTTTTTAGGGGACAAAGAGGATTTCTGTATTTGCAGAAGAGAATGGCTTGGAGCAGGGGAGCCCCCAGATGCCCCAAATTAGACACCCTGTTCTTTCCCCACCTATCTCTGTTTTATGGTTGTGTACCCAGGCAGGTGGCTGAATCCCATTTTGCTCTGTAACAATGTTGGTCTCTTCTGTGATATATCTACTTCTTCAATGTACTAAGATAAATCATATAAATTCTACTTAGCTTTAAGTTCCAGCTCAAATCTCTCCCCATGGATTTGTTTCTCATAGCTCCATGACCCACTGGGCACTGCCTTCTCTGAAAATTTCTCCATAATTCTCATTTTCGCAGTTCACATTTTCTTGAGTTGACTTATCTTCCCAACAATGTTATAACATCTTTTTTAGTATAGACCAACTATTATATTATTTTCACAGTCCATTGAGGTCAAAATCATTATTTATTTCTTCAAAAAAAATTTAGAGCCTACTTTGGGACAGGCACAGGTTTGAAGATCAATAAATATTTATGGATTTTGAAATAATGTAGTCTGCATGATGTTGTAGATAAAATGAAATCAGTCAATGGTGTTTCAAATATGCATTTGATTTTATGAGGCTTATTTTATTTTATTTTATTTTATTCTGATGGGAAAGAAGCCCAGATAACAATGTGTTGAACTTAAAATGTGCAAGTTTTATTGTCCAGTAGTTACATAGCTTCTGGGTCTGTGCATTCATTACACAGTTTTCAGACTCACGAGAAAACAATGTTCAGTATTTGGAAATTACCTGAGGCAAAATTTTTTTATTTCCTGACTTAATTTTTCCCTCATCTTTTGCTCTTTTCTTTTCTTTGTTTTTCTTTATCGTGGTTTTTAAAAATGTTATTTTTAATTAAAAAATAGAAGTTTAAAATAAACAACATCGACAATAACTGTATAGAAAAGAAGGGCTTGAAAATATATGCTAAACTAAAAACAGGGGTTGTGCGGATGTAAAATGAAGCTTCAAACATTTTCTTTCTTTTTGTTTGTTTTTGGTAAATATTCATTAACAAGCATGTATCACATATAATAGACATTATCTTTAGGGTTTAGTTTTATAAAATGTAGTATACTGTCCCCTTTCTTTTTATTGGACTCTAACCCTAAATAAATATCAGCCTTCAACAACTGTAGTGTTGTTGCATACACACATAAGGATGTCAGAGAATTAGGAAACATTATTTTCAGGACATAGCTATACTGTAGTAATGGTATTTTTTAAATATTTAGAAAAATCTCTAGTAATGTTTTATTCTTTTGATGAGCAAAGCACTAAGCAAAACTTTTTTTTAAAGATTTCATTATTTTTAGAGAGAGGAGAGGAGAGAGAGGCAGAGAGGGAGAGAGACATCAATCTATGGTTGCCTTTCACCTGCCTCCAGCTAAGGACCTGGCTGGAGACCTGGCTTGCAACCTGGTTATGTGCCCTGGCTGGGAATCGAACCAGTGACCTTTGGGTTCACAGGCCAGCACCTATCCACTGAGCCACCAGCCAGGGACCGCAAAACTATTTTTTAATCAGGCATTTTGAAGAGACAGCCTGCCCATAATGTCAATAATGTCAAAAATATATATTTTAGTTATTCAAATATATGCATTTTTAAATCTTTTGAACATCTCTAAACATATTTCCACCTGTGAAAATACAAATCAACTTTAACTGAACCTTATTCATAGCTGTTAAAATATGTTACATTGTATTGTGTTTTCATCTCGGTTTAAAAATTCAGGTATTAAATTCTGCAAACTGTCAAATTAAAGAAACATAAGGTTAGTTGTGTTTTTTGAGAAAACCACAAAGCATTAACACAATATGAGTGATTGACTATCTAATGCTTCTTTCCAATGGATTCGTGTTATATTATTTTAATTGGCTTTCAATGTTTTTTAGTAGAACCTCTAAAGGCTAATCACATAACATAATTTGTAGTTATGTATTTTACCTTTAAGCATTCTCTCTCTCTCTCTCTCTCTCTCTCTCTCTCTCTCTCTCTGTTTTGTCTAAAGTTGTTTTTTGTCTTTTACTTCTATCTCTTTGAAGCCACTACATATTTTGAAGTTTAGTTTAGGAAAGCATTCTGTTTTGTAAGCAAACTACTCTGGGAGAAATAATCATAATTATATGTGATGGTGAGAAGGATTCTTCATTCTAACTCAAGTATTTCAAATTTATAAATCTTACCACTTACAGTTTTTTTGTTTTTATCTCAGTGTAAAGAAGTATACTATCATGCCTACCTCCTTTCTCTTATGAAGTTCTTCCCACTGAGGAGGAACACATACAGTACATAGAAATTCTGAAAATACCCTGAAAGGCAAAGCTATAGATGGTTAAAACAATTTGAACTTACAAAACTGCAATAAAAACTACAAAAAAACCATGGCTGGTGGCTCAGTGGATTGGCACTGGCCTGCAAACCCAAAGGTCCTGGTTTGATTCCCAGCCAGGGCACAAAACCAGGTTGCAAGCCAGGTCTCCAGCCAGGTCCGTAGCTGGAGGCAGGTAAAAGGCAACCATACATTGATGTTTTTCTCTCTCTCTGCCTTCCTCCCTTCCCCTCTCTCTCTGAAAATAATAAATAAAATTTTTTTAAATAAATAATAAAAACTACAAAAACAGTATTAATGAAATTATTCAAAGGCATTTGTTGAAGCACTTGAAAAGTCTTATTTTCATTACTACAGTAAAAAATAAGAGGATAATTAGTGTTAGAATATGATTTTTAAATATATAATTTTCATCATTTTCTATAATGATTGGTATAATAGCAATAATTAAGTCTAATGAACTAAAATAGTTCAGTCTTACATTAATGGAAATTATCTATGAATTTAAACAAATAAGTTAAAATTAAGTCAAATATTTTTTACGTTTCTACTATATTTGAGGTTATTAAACTAAGCATTGGGGATATAGTATTGAGCACAATGCAGTCCCTACTCGTAGTGAAACATCGGGAAGACAAATAAGTAGATAATTTCAATGCGACATGGTAAATGCTACAATGCTATTAAGGTTGCATATGGGAATGAAACTTGTCCCCAAAATAAAACTTTATAAATTAAAAAAGAATGTTAAAAACTTAAAAAATAAAGGTTTGAGAGCAGTGTTTAGGAGAAGATGGCAGTTAAATTGAGACCACCAGTCTGAAACAGCATTTACTTAGCAGCAGGCAATAACTCTATACTGGGACAATGTTTACTTGGCCAACAGATAAGCAAAATATTTTTATTTTATTTATCTATTTAAGATTGTATTTATTCTTTTCAGAGAGAGGGGAAAGGAGAGGGGCAGAGAGGGAGAGAGACGTCAATGTATGGTTGCCTTTCACCTGCCTCCAGCTAAGGACCTGACTGGAGACCTGGTTTGCTACCTGGTTATGTGCCCTGACTGGGGAATTGAACCAGCAACCTTTGGGTTCACAGGCCAGTGTCTTATTCACTGTGCCACCAGCCAGGGCTCAGGCAAAATAATTTTTAAATAATGTAGCATTTAAGGTAAGAAAAAGAAGATAAAGAAACTGATGACATTAAGAGGGAATTTTAAAAAACAAAGAGGAAGGGAAAAGTACTTAAAATTGGGTGGTTAAGTAAAGAAAATCCATCATATTTCTCTCTTACAAACACTCCCCACCCAAGAAAAAAACAACAAACAAAAGCACAAATTACATCTTCAATGAAACAGGATACAGGACATATTTGTAACCCCATCTATAATAGATTACAAACTTAGACACAAATTTAAAAATGGCAATTGCTTTAGCAAAGGGGAGAGCATCTAAACCCATGTACTTAAGACAAAGAACCTGATGCAAAATAATTCAGATTGTTGTCCAGATCTTCTGAAAGTCTCAGTAATTGGAGACATCAGGTATCTCTGAAGGTGAGATGTCAGGTGTCTGAAGACAGCAGAAATATTTATGAATTTTTTAAATATTTTTAATTTATTTATTGTTGTTGTAATACAATCGTTTTATTTTCCCCCATTGCTCTCCCTTGTCCTCCCCTTCCGATCCCCTTTCCCATAGTCAATAATATTTATGAATCTTTAAGAACAGTAGGTTTCCAATTTGCCCTCTCTCTGTGGCCTAAGGGACTTACTTAAGAAAAAGAAAATCAAAACTATGAACAATAAAATAGCAATTAATACATATCTATCAACATTTGAGTCTAAAAAATAAACTCAGCAAATAAGAAAACAAAGACAGAATCATGGATACAGAGAGCATTTTGATGATAGCCAGATGGGATCCGGGTGTGAAGGAATGGGTGAAGAGGTGACGGGATTATGAAGTGCAAATAGGTAGTTACTGAATAGTCTTGGGGTTGTAATATACAGTACAGGAAATGGAGTATCCAAAGAATTTGCACACATGACCCACAGGCATGAACAATGGTGTGGGGATTGCTTGAGGGAAGAGGGGTACTGGGTGGAGGGGAGCAAAGGGAGACAAGTCAGGACAATTGCATAATCAATTAACATATAATTTTTTACAATACAGTTGAGGCAATGAGAAAAAAACAAAAAAGTTTTGGTCCTAGTTCCAATTATAGATTTTTTAAATTAGTTATATCAGGCAGATGTGGGAATAAGGGAAATGTAAAATAACTTAAATTTATATGTAAGATAGCTAAACTGAATGAACCAAAAACTATCAATATGTTGACAGTATTTAGAAATATATAAGCAAAAACCATGAAATGGTTTCAAATGATTTTCTCTAAGGAGTATTTATAAGAGCAAGAAAACTTAAAGAAGGGGACCTCTGGTTTCTTTTTTAAGGCTTTTAAAAATTATGTACATGTGTTACTTTGATAAAAGTAAAAAAAAAAAAGGTTCAATACAATAAAATTCTAAAGCAAAATTAATGTTAATAGTATCTTTTATTTAGTTCCATGTATTTGAATATTATATTCAAAGTATCATGAATAAAAAATTGAGATATTTTTATTGTGTTTTCATAATGTCTTCTAAGTGTAGAGTGTATTTTCCACTGAAAGATCCCAATGCAGACTAACCACATCTCACATGCTAGATCCTCTGTGTAACTTCTGGCTGCTTTGCTAGTAGGTGTGGATATCTGTATAAACATACTTGCTACCAGGCTCACAAATGCACTCTAAACAGCTGCCCAGAGCAAATACAGTGAAATAAATAAAAGAAAAATAACTTCATAGTAGAATTATAATTAATCAATTGTGACCATTTTACAGGAAGTAACTTAGCCATAAAAATGACCTAAAGTTTTTATGTATTTCAAAATATTTGTTCTAATAAAGTTCTCCTACTTTCTCTTCAGAAAAGAAAATAATCTATTTTCTAGGTAACTATGAAGCAAGGACCTATAAATCACATTTTTGAAAACTACAATTCCTGTCACCCTTTCTCTTCTTTATTTTTCCACAGTTATATACAAAATATTGCACACAAAAAGAAAAAAAAAAAAAAAACTTTTTTCAAACCTTAAGACATATCTTATTAGGTTGCTGAATTTTTTCAGAATTTTCATCATTTTCTCTTTAAAACCTCTGGTATGATGACGTACTTCTCAAAACTAATAGAAATAAACATCCTAAAACATCACCTCCAGTCTCTGCTGCCACAGCAGCAGAGTTCAAAGACCTTTCTCCAAACATCTTCTTTCATTCTTGTACAGGTGTTTCTAAGAACATTTCCAATAAGCTTAATATATACATTTCCATTTCAAACTAATCTTGGCCAGTGAGCTGTGAACTTAAGTGACATATGTCATTTTCAATCCTACACATTTAATTGTGTGAATTTTTCACAGTCTCTCTTCTCCTTCTGCTGACACATCATATGTTACCTTTTCCCGATGGTGAGGTCTTGTCAGCTGGGTGACTGTATGTAACAGATCTCCCTGATTCTTGCCTGCTATTGACCTATATTGAATATGCAACGTTGAGGGACAAACCTTACTTTGTTCTACAAACCCCAGTCTCTCTTGGCTAATACAGCACCCATAAACATACCTTTCTACTTTGAGTGATATATTTTCTTGAGAATAAATAAAAGCATATCAATTTCCTGTGTTCACTTTTCCCACACAAAATGGACCCAAAAATTCTGCAATATTCATTTTGATGATTAAGAAATATTCTTCCCTCTTCTCATAGATTCCCCTTACTTTTTGGTTCTCAAAATATTATAGTGGAAAATGTTTGGAGGTTTTTTCCTGTAACTTTGGTCATTCAAAATTTTATACTGTTCAGTAAAAACTGGCAATAATACCACCTTCTAGAGCAATTATAACAATGTATTTGAAAAACCTTAGCATGTTGTTGACAATAAATGTTACTTTATTTAAGATTTGATTTATTATTTTTAGAGAGAGGGGTAAGGAATGAGGCAGAGAGGGAAAGAGACATCAATGTATAGTTGCCTTTCATCTGCCTCCAGCTAAGGAACTGGCTGGAGACCTGGTTTGCAACCTGGGTATATGCCCTGGTTGGGGAATCGAACCAGTGACCTTTGGGTTCTCAGGCCAGCACCTTATCCATTGTTCCACCAGCCAGGGATTTAAATGTTGGTTTTTTATCTGTCTTCCTATCCTGAAATATAAAATGTCAGTTAAATACAGCATCATTTTAGTTTTAACCAATTAGATAACATGTTTCCACATGGCTAATCTCAAGAGAAAGATTCTTTGAAATTCAAAGTAAATAAAGCAATTAGTCTTGAACATCAAGAGCATGGTTTATTTCACAAGTGAATAAACAGTGTCTACAGGGTTCTGCTATTTATAAACAGAATTTATACTAAGATTTGTAAATAAAATCATTTGTAATTTTAAATTATTTCCTCCTCATTTTTTTCCCCTTAATAGTAAAGTAACTCACTTCCTTTACCTTTTGCCATGCCGCAGAATACTTCTGCAATTGGACCCATACATTGATGGTTTTACAACTGGTTTAGATTGGGTGTTGCAAACAAAAGTGCTAACTAATGGGGGCCTGAAAGGCATTAATAATAAGTGGGCCAGGGAGGGGGACAGAGGGGAGGAAAAAGGGGATGGATGTAATACAACAACAATAAAATTAAAAATAATAATAATAATAATAATAAGTGGGCCAGATTTAACAAAACAAAACAAACCTTTAACACATAGTTCTCTAATCTTTAACTTCTTTAATTTGATAGAAAATAGCTCCCAGATTATACTCTTGAAATACCAGTTCCCACACAAAAGAGCCAGGATTTGGGAATTGTACAAGATGAGCTTGGAACAATTTGTCCAACAGATAGAAAAGAAATTTTCAAAATTTACTAGGGTCAAGCCAAATTGAACAACAGGCAGGAAAATATGTGTTAATAGAGATAATAACTACAATGGATTGAAACACAATAAATATTTAAATGCATGAATCCATAATACTAAAAAAATGCAAATTGGTTTGAAATGGAGGATGCTAATTATTTTGAGAAACTTGGAAACAGAGGAAAAGAATCAACAATTTATTAAGCCTTTCCTATAAGAACTGTACCATTAGGTAAATAAATAATAGACAAGAGGTAAATAAATAGTAGAAATATACCAAGTATTGATTGAAGACAGATTAATTAGACTATCAACATTTTGCAACTTTTAATGAATTGATTGATCTAGGTATTGAGTACTAACAGCTGCTAATGAGAGAAAGGAGACAGAGATCCTAACACTACATATATGCCTCCTAATAGATTATACTACCACCTATAAAACATCATTTCCAAAATATTGAAACCAATTTACAGAAAATACAGACAATAGAGGAGCATGCAAAATTTTACCATGGTAAATCAGCAAATTTTGGACTGATATTAAACTCCAACTTTTGTAAATTATACTATAGCGTTTTATGTACACACAGTACATAAACAGATCTCTGAGGATTATGACAATAAGGTTTTCTTTCTCATCCACTTTACATGCTGACAACTTTGGTTGGCTGCTCTCTTGCAATGAGTGTCCGCTCATTCTGAGAGCTAGGTTGAAAGTGAAGCCCTGTTTGGAACATATCATTTTCATGGCGGAGAGGAAAGAGAGGTTTTGCAGAACTATGTAATGCCTCTTGAAGCTTCTGCTCAGAGATGACCTGTGTCACTTCCCTCCACATTTTATTACCACCCACAGTATATTGCCATGCATTCTGAAACTTAAAATGCAAAGCCTGTCCCAGCGGAGTAGAGTTATGTGGTCTCTTTATAGGCAGCTTAGCAGACAAGTGGGAACAATCACATGACCTATCGCAACAGATCCTCCACCCCTAGAACTGCACACTGTTTCTCAGTGATCAGTGGGCTTCTCATTTCTTGGACTCATGAAAGTAATGCGTCCTGAGGGCTCACTGGCTACCATGTCAGATCTGACTTCTAATTTTTCAGGCAATCTGAACATTTTAGTGAGAACATTAGAATGGAATACCATTTTAGCTGAAGGCTAGAAAATTGAAATTACCAACTGGGATAAATTAATTATTCTGGACTAGTACTTCCATAGATACACAAGGAAGAAGTTGCTTCTTTCCATGAAACCCCTTCCTAGGTTAAAAATCAATCTTTTTAAATTTCTGTGACATAATTCACATTTTTAGTAAATATTGTGATTGACTAACTACCATTCATTGCAACTGACCCCCCAGTGAGTAGCAGTCATTCAGCGGGGGGAATTATTCTTAATTTGAGAGGTTGGTCTGCTCCAGTTAAAGATAATTCCATCTCCCTTGACAGTGTCTGGTTTAGAATGGTCTGATTCTGGCCATTTGGATACAACAAGAAGGTTGCTGCACATTTATAGAACAGATTCTCTCTTGACTTTCAAGGGCAGTGATAGAAAACCACTCTCTCTTCCTCCCATAAAAAAGTGAACTTGAAGCAAGTTGCCCCATTGTCTATTGGGAGCATGAGGTGGGACCACCTGAAGACAAATCTGATGTCAACAATGCAAAGCTAAAAGAAAAGTGGAGAAATATTGCTAGAACCCTAATTAAACTATGCCTAGACCCTACCTCTGGATTTTTAGTTATATGCGCCAAAAAAAAAAAAAAATCCTCTATTGTTTAGTCAGATTAACTTGATATTCAGATATTTCCAACCAAAAGCATCATAACTGAGGAAATGTTAGTTCTTCTCTCCCTTTTTATTTTCCCCATGACACTCCAAGAACCAAAGCTATAAGGTTATTGTTGATTCTCTAAGATCTATAAGCAAATATCTCTCTCTCCTCTTGAGTTCTACAATAAAAACGGTTCTCTATTTTATTTCGTTAAAATAGCTTTTACATCAGCAAACCCAAGTAGAAGGCAGGAGGCAGCTTTTATATGTTAACCAAATAAAAAAGTGAATTCTGCTAGAAAGAAAGGAACAAATAAAGATGACCAAGTCATTGAATAAATAGAAGCATAAGAAAGTCTCACCAGTAGTTTTCATTGTGTTGCTAAAATTACTTGGGTGACATTAAAATCACTGTATGAGTCTCTATTTCCCTTATTTCAACTGCTATGCTCTCCTCTGTTTATACAAATATGCCAAACAGCAAGAAAACACCAATCCTATAAAATAGTAGCTACAATAAATGTCACTCTTGACCTTTCCTTATTTGCATCTCTCCTATGTTTTCTTGGAAAGGATTAATTCCAACAAATTCCTGCTTAAATTTAATCTGATATTTAGAAATTTTCTCCAAGCAACATTAATTTCTTGTTCTTAGCTTGTAGTTTCAAACTGTAAATCTGTAAGTATTTCAGGGGAGAAAATATAACTGAGAAATCTGAGTCTTGACAAGTTGCAAACTTTCATATAGTTCTAAGCCAGCAAAAATTGGTTTTATTTCAGGGGTTTGTGAAAATGTTTTATCTATACCAAGAGAAAAAAAAAAAAACAAAAGGCATTGGAGAAGTTATAAGAAAATGTTTCCAAAGATTTCTGGATGTCAGGAACACTCAAAGAAGTAATATAATAATATTCATGCATTAAGAACACAAGGATGACATTTCTTCAAAAATGTCAAGCGTTAGCATGTGAGAGGAAAGAAACTCAGGAAAAAAATGCGTAAGTTATGTTTGGTCCCTTGAAGACACAAACACTTCTTGTGCAGGCTTGGACTGCTAGGGGAGCTGTTGCGGGAAGGTGTGTGTAGCACGGCCTGAGGATTTCCAGGGGTGACGGCAACAAGTGTCATAGACACGGAAACCACAGGGTAGTGTGAGGTGAAGAACGCCCAGGTATGAAGTTTGCTGCAAACAAGGGATGACAACCTACTCCAAAGAGAGTGTAGGGTGTATATTACTAAACAATTGAATTTTAATCCAGGCAGTCCAGAAGCACAAGTTTCAGAAGAAAAACTGGAAAAGAAGATTTGTAAATATGCAAAATGAAGAAGAAAGAACCTTGGAGGAGAATCCGGGACATTAGGGTAGCACTCAGTTTCCTATGTGAGTGTCCATTTTTCTCACATTGTAACAGTGGAAAATTGTAATGGTGGGAAATTGTAACCCACCCTGACATTTTTTTTTTTTTTTTTTTTTTGACGTTGTTTCAGTAAGTGCTGATTCTGACTGATATGTAGCTTGTGGATGAACAGCATGTTTGTATAAGATTCTTAGGAAGTAACTTCCAAAGTTACAAACTCCGACCTTCAGGCCTTCCAGCTCCTGGAAAGTTGCTGACCTTCAACTGTGGATCCAGGATGGCAGGAAACCAGGATGGCTAAACCAGGATGAAGCACAATGGACCATCACTTGTCTAATGAGAATAGATCATGTTAGTCTGCATGTAGAGAATTTTTCAACCCTCTCCCTTTTTCTCTTTGTTCTGTTTCCCTCTCTTTCCTTACAAAGCCCTGCCTCCACTGAGAGGTAGAGATGGTCTTTGAGACATCCTCCCAGGAGATGGGCTTTGTGACATGAGTTCCCCATCATCCAGGTGACCAGCACTTGAAAATAAACTTTTGTAGCAGCAGGCAGCCAGGGCTGTATTCAGTTACAACAGGGCAAAAGAGAAGAGAGGAGAGGAGGGGAGGGGAGGGGAGGGGGGGACATGAAAGAGGGGAAGAAAGAAGAGAAGAGAATGGAAGGGAGGAGAAGAGGAGAGGAGAGGAGAGGAGGGGAGAGACAAAAAGGCAACTAGATCCAGGGACTGTTTTCCCAAGATAAATGTAATGCCATAGTTAACATCTTCATGTTTCCCTATCAAACAAATATCAAGTTACAGGTTAAGGTTTCTGAACAACTGGCATAAATCATCTAGGAGGCTGCTTAGAGTAAAACCAAAAAGATTTTAGGATTCTGATAGTCTTACTTCTACCGAGAAACTAGTAATTATGTCCAAAGTAGTTCTTGGGTGGCAGCAATAACATAAATCTTTATTTACCATTTGCTAAATACTAGAGATTTCTTGATGTTTATGGGTGTGGGGCTGGGACTGTGATAGACTTATGAGTAATATTAACTCTTCACCTCCTTACAAAGAGGGAATGCAAGAAGTGCAGGTTTGGATTTAAGCAATTAATTTCAGCTAATGTACTGAAGGAACTATATTCCTTGGGAAGGATGCCTGAGAATTCAATTGCAAATTGAAACCCCAATATGTACATGCGTCTGATTGAGACGTCTCTGGCTGAGACTGACTGGAAAATAACTTGGAGAAATTAATTTCTATTGTTTCACTACAAATTATTAAATAATTTAATTTGGAGCTTAAATTTCTCCATGAAAAATACAATAACAGCAGGGATGTTACAATGTTGAAACCTAAAGCAGATTTGTATTGCAGGCATGGTCTTACTTAAACTTAATTCTATCATTTAGGCTCATTGCTTAGTCTCAGATAAATTATATTGAACAATATAGCTAGGCAAAATGAAAGAAAAGAAATCTGTTAATGAATACATCTGGTACTTTATTTGAAGTATGTCTCCTGAAAATGGGACTGTGTTTGCCAACAGAAGGAAGAAAATGCTTTGCTTTCTAAAAATTATGAGGTGTATTCACAAAAGTATCAATTTAAGAATCCTAATTATTTACTTTTAGTTGTCACTGAAAATCAAGTAATTAAGAATTCTAGTTACATTGTAAAACAGTATATGGTGTGATAATAGAAAGTATAAAATATGAAAACACTTGCTGAAGAAAATAAAAACCATATTGTTTCACTTAATAACTAAAGTTTTGCATGCTTGTATTTATGTTTGATACTTTTATTGTCACTTTGAGTAAATAAGTAATTTTTTAAAGATTTTATTTATTATTTTTAGAGAGAGGGGAAGAGGGAGAGGTGGAGAGGGAGAGAGAAGTCAATGGATGGTTGCCTTTCACCTGCCTCCAACTATGGACCTGGCTGGAGACCTGCCTTGCAACCTGATTCTGTGCCCTGGCTGGGAATCGAACCAACAACCTTTGGGTTCACAGACTGGCACCTAATCCACTGAGCCACCAGCCAGGGCTAAATAAGTAAGTTATTATTTCATAATCACACATAATCTATTGGTCAAATATATTTAACAACCTTTTCAGAGATTAAAGTTGTAGAGGCTTTTTCTTGACCTAAAATTGCCTTTGAGTCATCCCAATTGGTCACTGGAACGCCGCAAGGATTTGTTCTGTCTTCTAATGAAAAATAAATTTTGAACCAATTGAGCCTGTTTGATAAGCTTAAAGTATGTGGAAGCTTTGTCAAATTAAGAAATAACAATTATGTTCTATTAGTATACACAGAAAAACTGCCACCTCACTTGCTAATATTCTGAAATCTCTAAATTCTCTAGCTAAAGTTATCTTAGATAACCGAATGGTCTTAGACAACATACTAGCAAAACGAGTTTGCATGACCATCAGCTTCTCCTGTCGTGCTTACATTGACACCTCAGCTCAGGTGGAGCAAGCATCACAAAAATCAGACAACTGGCTGGCTTCAGCAAACAGACCATCACACTCCTCGCTTTGAGGAAACTAAAGATTGGTTTATGAGTCTATTTTCATGAATGCCACAAAAACTCAGGTCCATGTTAGGAAGAATTTTTAATTTAGGTTTAACCATTCTTTTCTTTATAATGTTTGCCTTTATTGTACAAGCCAAAGTTCTTTATGGCTTGTTTTCCTCATGCTGGAAAAATTATATCTGCTCAACAGTCACCTCTAAAAAATATATCTGCTTTTAATTTATGAGGTTTTGCTTTACAACAGATGCAGGTTTTTCATTCCCCCAGAAGATTCAGAGGATGTTAATAGCTCCATAGATATAGAGGGAGAATTGACAATGGGGAATTGTAACATGGAATAAAAACTTTATACTACTCTGGCTTACCATGAAGTGAACCTAGAATAAAATTTCTAACAAACTCATCGAAGATTCATGTACTTAAGTTTCCTTATAAGTATTTTGTAGACATTAGCAGTTGCAGCTTTTGCTTAACCAAAGAATGACCCTGACCACAGAAATTGGGCAAGTACTAGTGACTCACAACCAGCAGGAATGCATCTTCCTGCATGTCCTATTTCCAGACATCAGCAGTAAAACTACATACGGAGTGATAAAACTGCATGATGATGCGTGCAGGAAATGACCCTGAAACCACCCAACAGCAGAGCTGAGAAGCTGCACACCATCAGAAATCCTTTCGTTCCCCTCCTCCTGCAATTCCCCTGTATAAACTAGCCAGGATGCCTGAGATGCTAAGATGGGCTTTGAGACAAGAAGCCCTCATCTTCCAAGCTGCCAGCACCTGAATAAAACCCACTTTCCTTTATATCAGCACTTCTCCAGTATTGGCTTTTGAAGTGGCAGGAAGCTGGACCTGTGTTCAGTCATATACATGTTAAATTGTTTGAGAACCCTTGTTGTGGGGCCTGGGAATCTTCTGTATTATTCTATAGACAGATGTTTCCTCATAGCTCTGGTTTGGTGGGGAGAGCAGGACCAATAAAATAGCATTGGTCTGGTCAAGATAGTATAAAGTACATAAAACAATGTAGAATCGCTCATGTCAACCAAGATAGCATTCTTTGGCTCAAGAGAAGACCTAAATCAGAGCAGACACATCTAGCAAAAAGGCACACCTAAGATAGCTGCACACGTGATCAAAAAAGCCATGACTACAGAGCGGGACCACCCATAGACAGGCTCCTGGGGAAATTCCATGCTTGTTATCAGGGGTGCCAAGGCACTTACTGAAAAGGCCCAGCAGGGTGGAACACACCACTTTGCAGGTATAACTGAGGCAGCCCCACATCCCAGAGCGCTGCTCCATGCCAGGCTGATCTCCCTTGGCATTAGCTGCTAGAGGCTCTGCCCTGCAGACTGAGGACTTGGTCTGTCCGCTGCCCACCTGGTTCTGGAGATCCTTCCTAGTAAGATACTAACAATTCCTCTGCCCATCGCGCTGTCTACTGGACCAGCTGACTGAGACTCTGAGACTCAGGTTCATTATCCCCCATCAATTGCTCATGTGTATGAATTATAATTCACTTAGATTGTTAGAGTGTGAGTAGGACATTAATGTATGTTGATGTTTTACTTTGAGAGAACTTGCATTCAGTAAATGCTGAGTGAGTAGCATAGTCACCTTGCATGACTCTTGTCTGCCCCTTGGTGCCAGGCAGTTCAGTAGGCAGCGAGCGGAGCAGTCACCCAGCTGACTTACAGGAAAGTCTGTATCACGAACCCACACTCCTGACATTGCTCCTTATAATTTTCTGCTCACCAACCACTCTTTACAAGTCCCTGCCACCTTCTTAGAATCCTTTCTCCGATTCTCATTTTGGATTTTTGTTACATTTGAGGTGGGAGCTTTCTAACCTCTTTCACAAGCCTGATAGTTTTCCTCAAAGCCTTTTGCCAGGGGCATCCACAAGGAGATCAGATGACAGGCTTCTAGCATAATGACAGAGCGCCTTGGGCAACAAAGTAAACATGGACCATACCCTTCGGGTTACTGGAATGCTCCCTCGTGTTTCCAGTCTGAGTTTACAGATGCTCTACAGCTTAGGAGACTCCTGGAAATAACCCCACTAAATTGTCCCAATAAAATGACCCTTGGTCCTGAAATTTTTCTCTTGAATTTGCTGACACCAAGGAATTTAGGAATCCCTGGGAACCAAGATTTTCAGCCTATTGCACATAGCAAAGAACTAGTAGTTTACTAAGGTATTGGTAATAAGTAATGTGTATCAGCTAAGCATCAACTAGGATGCCTCTCAGATAAAATAAAAACAGAGGCTTGAGAACCAAATTTTCCAAATACTGGCATCTCTCTACCTGCTAGTCCCTGATACCATGATAGGCTCTTTCTCTTTCTCTCTCTCTCTCTCTCTCTCTCTCTCTCTCTCTCTCTCTCCCTCTCTCTTTCTCTCTCTCTCTCTTCATATATATGTGTGTGTGTGTGTGTGTGTGTGTGTGTGTATGTATATGTATATATATTTTGTACTGGTGCCATGTGAAGTGAGGAAAGTGTGGGTAATGTGGGCTGAGTATTGAAGGCACCTCTGTCAGTATCCATAAATAATTTTCCAACCTTAATTCTTTTAGCTGTACTGTGAGGAGGTTGAAATGCATGATCTCTGAAACCTTATTACTCAGTGTGGCCCACAGTCCAGAAGCACTGGCATCACCTGGCAAATTGTTAGAAATGCAGAATGGCAGGCCCTAACCAGACCTACCTGACCAGAACCAGCATTTTAAATAGACCCCTAGGTGATTGCTAAACATGCCAGGGTACATTTCTATTCCTGTTGTAGCAAACCAGCCACAAACATAGTGACTTAATATAATATTATGTCACAGTTCTGTAGGTCAGAAATAACACACATATCTCTCTAGGCTAATCTCAAGATGGTGACAAGGCTGAATTCCTTTCTTGAGGTTCTAGGGGGGAATCTATTTCCTTGCCTTTTCTAACTTCTAGAAGCCATCTGCATTTCTTGGCTCCTGGCCACCTTCCTCCATCTCTGTGATCATTTTTCCAGAATCACATGGCCCACTAACTCTAAAGTCAGTAAGAAAAGGTTCTCCACTTCTAAAGAGCAATGTGACTAGATTGAGCCCCCTCGAATGATCTAGGATAATCTTGCCAATTCATAATCCTTAAGTAAATCATGTGTGAAAGTCCTTTTTGCTATCCATATAAAGTAACATAGTCATAGTTTCTGGAGATTAGGATGTAGATTCCTTTAGGGACCATTATTCTGCTTAAAATATACAACAGATGTTGAGAAGCTATACTCTATACAACATATTCATCCATTAGAAAATTAAAAAGTAAAATATTTTATTTGTATGTTGTTGATTGCATTCTTCCTGTTATGGGCTGAATTGTGTCCCTCTACTTCCCTCCCCCACAGCCCCCAAATTCATGGTGAAATCATAATCTTTACTAGCTCAGAGTTATTTAATTTGGGCATAGGGTTTTTAAAAAGGTGGTTAAAGTAAAATGAGGTTATAGGGGTGATACTAATCTGAGTGGTGTCCTTATAAAAAGTGCAGATTTAGATACAGAAGACAGCCATCTACAAGGCAAGGAGAAAACTCTTAGAAGAAATCTACCATTGTGACATCTTCATCTTGGACTTCCACCCTCCAGGCTTCAAGAAAATTAATTTCTATTGTTTAAGCCACCCTGTACATGTTTCTATGTTATGGCAACCCTAATGCACAACCCAGGTTTAATCACTTTTGCACCGAATCTCTACCCGGTTGTTACACAGAATCATAACCCAGCCTGCCTCCCTGTCCCTGGCAAATCATCTGTGAAGAACACATTCCGACTTCTTCACAAAACTCACAAATTCAGCTCAGTTCTTCATCCAATCTTGACTACATTTCCCAACATGCTACACTATTAAATATTCTCTGTCTCCCTCACATCATCAATTTCTCTGTCAACAAATCTTCTCTAATTAAGAATTGGTTCTACCTGTTCAGTAGAGCCACCTGCCTCTATCTAGTTCCATAAAAGCACTAAACTTCTGGGAAAAGTAACTTGTATTCAACCTCTGCATCCTCATCAACCCCTCTCCCAACCCCACCCCCGACACACACACCTCACAATCTCACCCCTATGCCAAACATTGGGCCACAGCTATTGCCTCTGATATGCATGGTGACCATTTTCATCACTGTCAAACTTAGTAGTCTCTGGTCACTTCTCTTTCTCTTTGATTTACCTGCAGTTTTGACAATGTAGACTGCACTTCCTGAATACTATGTATTTTTTTCTTTTCCTTTCTCTCTAACCTCTCCTTTGCCCCTTCCACTTATTCTACTTTTAAAAATATTTTTTTCACCCCTACCATATTTCATAACAAAGCTAATTACTAGCCTCAAATTCTTTACACAATTTGCTCTTTCTCTTCCCTACCTCAAATAGGCTTTCCCACATTTAAATGCAATCATTTCCCAAAAATCAATCCTTGGTATTCCATTTTTATGGTCTTTCTCATAGCAATGTATTCACTCATAATGATTTCATCTAAGGCTTCAATACAAATAAAACCCTATGCTTTATTTCTTTAAACTTTTCTGCCAGCATGTTACTCTTATATTTTATATTTAATATGCCTAAAACTAAATTCTTCACACAAGTTACTCAAAATCATGCTTACTGAAATTATGCTTTTAAAAAACAGAATACAATACAATATTATACAATATTATACTTAATATACAATATTAAGTAACTTGGTAGACTTGACCACTGAGTTAAAACTAATAATATAAATTTTAATATAAATAAATTCAAAGTCCTACAAATATTGACCACACAGATGCAGAGAAGAGAGACCAGACCTTATAAAAGAATTTGTGAAAAGAGACATGAGACTACACTACAAAGGTAGCAAATCTTAGACTGCATTAAATTAGCAGAGTATGTAGAAAAAGAGGAAACAACATCCCATTGTTCTCTGGCCAAATAACGTTAAAGTCAAACTCTTTTTTTAATCCTCACCCAAGGACATGCTTATTGATTTTAAGTTTTTTTAAAGTTTTCATTTATTATTTTTAGAGAGAGGAGAAGGGAGAGAGGAAGAGAGATATCAATGTATGGATGCTTTTCACCTGCTTCCAGCTACAGGCTTATTGATTTTTAAAAAGAGAGGAAAAGAGGGAGAGAAAGAAAAAGAGAAACATCTATGTAAGAGAAAAACATCAATTGTTTGCCTCTCATACATGCCTAATTGGAGACCAAGTCCACAACCTAGGCATGTGCCCTGACCTGGAATTGAACCCACAACCTTTCAGTTTATGGCAGGGTGTCAAACTCACTTTCACCAGGGGCCACATCAGCCTCATGGTTGCCTTCAAAAGGCAGAATGCAATTTTAGGACTGTATAAATGTAACTCCTTAACAGTTAAGCAAGCCGGGTAGAAACAAGGTGCCAGGCTGAAGATACTGGGCCAAATAAAACAAGGTGGAGGACCAGATTCAGCCTGCGGGCCTTGTGTTTCCCACCTGTGGTTTACAGAATGACACCCCAACCAACTGAGCCACACTGGCCAGGGCTAGACTCAAACTTTTGAAATAGCTGTTGGAGCTTACCAATGGACAACTAGCCAAAGAACATCAGTAAAAACAATCAAGAGAGAAAGAATGTGGGAATCGTTTCATACGACAAAACATTTTTTAAATTACTTTGAATCAAATAGCTAGCTTCACATATTTGAATAGTTGACGTGTGAAAATGTAGGAAGGCAAAACACATGGCGATATCTGACTCAAAATACAGAAGACCTATTTTCACAAAGATATTAAAATATATATGTATAAATCAACTCTGCGATGCCAAATTCTGCCTTGTCAAGAATATCCAAGCCATTATTTAGGGGTTGCACTAAAAAAAAAGCCATCTAACCTAATAGAAAGACAATGGACTTTGAATTCATATAGTTCTGAATTCAAATACTGGCTTAGTGACTTTTACCCAGGTCATTTTAGAAACATTATTTAATTCTCTGAGTTTTATCTTCTCATACAAAAAACTAGATAATAACTTGGAGTGTTGTAAAGATTATACTTAATACAAGTGAATAATTTGATCCTAATTATTAACAACGTATAGGTGGAAATTTTGCCTAAATTAGCTCTAAGTCCCTTCCAGTTCTAGAATCTTATGATTCCAAGTTTACTGAGAACCCTGTTGAAGTATGTAACATTGTTTAAGTACAATTATTTTTCTAAATCACAAGAGTTTTATGATTCCTGTGTTAGAGCTCTCCAGAGAAACAGGGTGTGTGTGTGTGTGTGTGTGTGTGTGTGTGTGTAGATAAGATGATAAAGAAAGGAAATGGGCTCACATAATTGTGGAAGCTGACAAGTTTGAAATCAACAAAACGGTCCGGCAGGTCCAAGGAAAAGGCAATGTTGCAGTCTTGAGTCTGAAGGCGTTTTAGAGGCAGAATCCCTTCTTTCTCAGGGGATATCTGTCTTTTTCTCTTAAGGTCTTCACTGATTAAATGAGACTTACCCACATTATGGAGAAACACTGGCCTCACTCAAAGTCTATTGATTTCAATGTTAATCATATCTTTAAAAAATACCTTCACAGCAACATGAAGACTGATACTTTTTTTATCAAGCACCTGAGTATCACAGGCACAGTGGTTAAGGCAAACTCAAAGGTCACTGGTTCGATTCCCAGCCAGGGCTTATAACCAGGTTGCAAACCACATCTCCAGCCAGGTCCATAGAAGGAGGCAAGTGAAAGGCAACCATACATTGATGTCTCTCTCCCTCTCTGCCTCTCTCCCTTCCCCTCTACCTAAAAATAATAAATAAAATCTTTAAAAATAAAATCCTCATTTTATCCAAGTGAAACTAGTGTCAAATGATGTTATCTTCTCTATACTATATACGTATATAATATATTGGTTTTATATAATCTTTGTGTCTGCATGTTGTGACTTTAAAGATTTTATTCTGGGTATTTCACTATTTTCACCATTCAAATAGATCTGCAAAGTCTCTGACCATATAAATTTATTTCATATTCTATTTTTCTAAGATAATCATTTGAATTGGTGGTATAATTTGGAATGGTTAAAGCTTTGTTCAAATTGCTGTCAAAGGTGACTGCCTTTCATCATTGACCAAAATCCCATTAGTTTCACTTTCCAGGGTTGTGTGCCACCATTCACCCCTCCAGGAAAGTGGGTATGGTAATATGCTTGATCCCTGGAAAGCCAAATCATTTGGACTCTTCAACATCTGCATTTACATACCTGGAACTGTAAGAAGACACAAATGAAATGACTGTTTCAGTGTAGTGACCCAATTTGTCTCTCTGTGCAAGTAGACTGAGCCCCTGGAAAGAACTGAGAAAACTGGGTTATTTCATGTTTATGTTTTTCTCCAAGCAATAGATATAATTTTTTCCATGCCAAATTAAGCACCTAAAGTTAACACACTTCCAATGTGTTCATTTGAATTATTTTTCAGTGTGGTAATTTTTTTTAAAAAGCCTTTATGCTTTAGAGCTACAGATTGAAATATTTACTAAAAAAATGGTAAAATATCTAAGATTAATGGTTGAAGCTGGGTGATGCGTACATGGGGACTCCTTTTAGTATTTTCTATTTTAGTATGAATTTGAAATTTTCCTTAGAAAAAGGGGAAGGGATTAAGAAGCACAGATTAGCAATTGTAAAATAGTCAGGGGGATGTAAAGTACAGTGAATATAGTCAATAACATTGTAATAACTATGGTGTCATGTGGGTACTAAACTTATCAGGGCGATCCTTCATATGTTATATAAACATCTAATTACTATGTTGTACATCTGAAACTAATATAATGTATGTCAACTATAATTAAAAATAAATAAATATTTTATAATAAAAACTTATTAAAAGATTTCTAAGCAGCATGCTGATAATTTACTAGTATTTTTTATTTTCAATTATAGTTGACATAGAATATTATATTAGTTTCAGGTGTGCACCCTGGTGATTAGACATTATAAAACTTACTATCTGACAAATCTGGTACCCATTTGACACCATATAGTTATTAGAACATTATTGCTATAGAATATTATTTCTTATGCTGTACTTTACATCTCTGTGACTATTCTATAACAACCAATATGTACTTCTAAATCTCATCACCTTTTGCATCCATCTCCCAATGCTGCTCCCATCTTGCAATAGTCAAAATGGTCTCTCTATCTGTGAGTCAGTTTCTTCCCTACTTCTTAGTTTTTTTTTAATTTTTTTAGATTCATTTCTTAATAGAGATGTATTTGTTGACATTTTATTGTTCATATTTGCATCTTTTTTAATGAAATGAAGAATAATTTGCTGGAAATCAACAGAACAGTAGATGAAGCTGAGAATCAAATCAACAATTTGGAATATAAGAAAGTAAACTACACCCAATCAGAATAACAAATAGAAAACAGAATCCCCAAAATGAAGGTAGTGTAAGAAGCCTCTGGAACAACTTCAAGTGTACTAACATTTGCATTATGGAGATGCCAAAAGAAGAGAAAGAGCATGAAATTGAAAATCTATTTGAAAAAATAGTAACAGAAACTTCCTTAACCTGATGAAGCAAATAAACATAAAGTCCAGGAAGCACAGAGATTAACCCAGAGGTACACACCAAGACACACTATAATTAAAATGCAAAAGGTTAAATACAAATAGAGAATCTTAAAAGCAGTAAGAGAAAACCAGTTACTGACCTACAAAGGAGCATAAGACTGTCAGCTAATTTCTCAACAGAAATTTTGCAAGCCAGAAGGTATTGGCATAAAGTATTTGAAGTGATGAAAAGTAAGCATCTGCCATCAAGATTACCCAGCCAAGCTATTGTATAAAATAGAATAGAGTACAGTAGAGCCTCCCAGACACGGAAAAGCTAAATTCACTACCACAACACCATTATTACATGAAATATTATAGTCTTCTTCACTAGTATTTTTTAATGAAACAAATAAGTTATCCTGATTAGCTGTTCCTTAAAGCTACAATCAATGCATGTTAGTTTATATTTTGAGCAATGTGACTATAATCTTTAATCTTGTATTTGTGTCTGAATATGTGCCTACCTCTATTAGTCCACAAACTGTTCCCTCTGGGGAAGAGGACATACATTTTCATTAAAAGAACAAATTCTTAGCCTTTGCAGCTCAACAAGTAACCAAGAAGAGAAATTCAATGAACCATCCCACCTCAATAATTCCAACGCTAGTTATAGGTTTAATATGAGAATTGATGAAATGCTGCAATATATTGGGAGATATTCTGGGATAATGGAAGAATTGCTATTTACTAAAACTACCATAATTTTAATAGTTACATCTGCTACTTATCACCAACCTTATCCTAGTTCTCCACTGTGGTCTCAGAGAACCTTACAGAATAGACAAAAGAACATAACGTCCTTATCTTTACTCTCCATAATTAAACCATAAGGTTAAGGATGAGTAAAATTCCTTTATAAACAATGACTTGAAGCAAAAAAAAAAAAAAAAAAAAAAAAAAAAAGTCACCGGTCACTTTGTCTAGACTACTATGTAAAAAGCATGATTTCTCAAAAAGAGGTTTGAAAGTATAATCTTTAATTTAACAGACTACTTTCTCAGAACTTGAACTAAAAGTTCTGCATTGCAAGTTATTCAAGTAACCTTGTCCTATAATATTTTATATAAGTGACGGTATACATGCTAGATCATTTCAGAAAAAATTCTTATCTATAGCAATAGTGTTTTTCAAATAACATTTTTTCAGTAACAATTTTCTTCTTAAATAAAGTAGATTTTAATGTCATGTGTTGTATTTGTGCCAGCTTAGATTTTCTCTCTTCTTTCCCAAATATGCAGCTCCTGCTGAGCTAATGTTTTTTTCATTTTCATCTTGCTATTTATAATACACTGATGTTTCTTACCAAGAATTTTTGGTGTAATCCAGAAAACTCAAATCAATCATCTGAGCCCATTGCCAGTGCTGACATATTACAGTTTAATGTCACTATTCAATCATAGAAATGTTTTCTGTGCACACATTCATCCCAACATTATGTAAAATAAAGTTCTCCATGGTTTTTAGATTTCAGTCCGCAATCACTTTTGTGTGTGTGTGCTTTAAAATAGTCTGGACATGTTGCTGAAAAAGTGAGTGTACTGTATATGAAAATCATTTCTAGACTCATTATTTTCAATGAGTTAAAAGAGCATAATTTGGACATCTATTACATTTGTTTTCCCTCCTTCAGTATGCCATCAACACTGGCTGCACATTCTTTGAATTGCAGTAAAAAAAAAATTGGCTGTCTAGACACAACGAAAAAAGAACGCAAGGCATATTTCAAGTAAATCACTAACTTATGTTAGCCAACAATGAGCAGAGAATCCTTGTCCCATCTCCATCCCCTTCCTAATGACTCACAGAATGGATCATGTGCCCTCATGTGAAGGTGACCAGTTGGCTGTTTTTCTGCCTCCTTGAAAGAAAAGATAAGTCTGCTTTGTCACTGATTTAGCTATATGGAACTTGTCTCTTCATCCTTTTTCTGGGTCTGAAGCTATTGTCTTTAAAAGTGCCGTCTCATTGTGCTTTGTATCAGTTAGCACTGGTTAAATCTTGAGTAGCTTATGTACAAATCTATTCAGAAAATTTATATTATTTTGAAACTTGGGTGTTTTTTGGGGGGTTGGGCATTCTAGTCATCCCATCTGGCCATGAGAACTCTCTATAATGTGTAGGCTGGTAGTGTGCTGATGGTTAAAAGCTTCTTTTTTTTTATCCAATAGCCCTCTTTTGGTGAGATTTCTGTGAGGTCTGTTGGGTATGCATTCTACAGCTTATTGGCTTAATATGTACTTTCTTTTGCTGTGGTCTCTTCAGGGGATGATTGAGAGAAAGAGAAAACAATAGTGCAACTGTTTGGTTACTGAGAATTGGCAAGTGTCTTTTAAAATTAAAGATCCTGACTATCAAAAAAAAAAAAAAAAAAGACAAGGAACAGAAAGATTTTCTCAAATCCTTCACTCTTTTTCATTCAGGGAATTGTAAGGTAAAAACAAAATTTCTTCTAATCTCAAGGTTCTTCTCACTGGTCAAATAGACATGACATGAGACAGACAAGCAAAAGGAATAACCATGTATATGTATGGGAACCCTGCATACATGAGAGTCGGGGATACCACCTGTAGGAGAGGTTCAGAGATAGAAAGAGGGAAGGAAGCAGATAAACATCTTAAGCTAAGGATGAAGTCATGCAACTTGGGACATTCAAAGGGTCCTTGCAGGAAGAACAGACACTGAGTAAACAGAAGTCTGCCACGCCCTGTAGATAATAGTCAGAGAGACAGGCAGAAGTTTCTCTTGAACCTGGAGCTAAAGTTGACTCAAAGTGTTACCATAAAATAGTTGGAGCACCAAGGGAGCCTCTGCCCATTGGCCAAGATGGAGGCAGGCTCTTCCACTGAGCATGAAGACAACTTAGAAAAACAAATGGATAATGCCTCAAGCATGCCAAAGGCTAGAAAAATAATTGGATTAGGAAAAAAGCCCTCCCCTCCTTATCCCTATAGGCACTGTGGGCTTGAGCAGAAAGACCAGAAGGTCTTTACGGGATTGTTTGCCATTCTCCAAGCTTTTGCAGCACCTGAATAAACCTCTTCCCTTTGGCAGCAGTACCTGCTTCATGAGCTTACCTTCTGTGGTGCAGTAGCTAAACTTCCATTTTCATTTGGTAATAAAAGGAATCTGCAAACCACTGAGGAACATCCTGGGATGACTCCTTCTGAACACCCACAGAATCTTCTACCTAAGGGCCATATTTATTTTACATTATTTCTTCTGTTTTTTTCCCTTCTATCAATAAGATTTTTCTAAAAGAAACTACCCAAAAACATTGAATTTGGCCCAACTACTCTTACATTGATATAGTCTTGTTGACTAAATTTATATCCACTATATAATGTAAACTTTGCTGAACAAATCTAGAGGAAAGAAATGTCACCTGTTTCTCTGACCCATATTTAGAAAGCCTAAGTCCAAACATTTGTTAATTACATTAATTTTGCTGCCTATTTAAGGGAGAAAGAGCTTGGAGATTCGTGTATAGCCCCTTTCTTTTATAAACATAGAAACTAAGGATAGCTCAAGGAGAAGTGTATCTTCTCCTTGAAGCGGAGCTCAGAAAGGACTGAATGAACAAACAAGTAATGAATGCCCTAGTATTCAAGAAGTGTTCAAGTATCTTTCAGGTAATGAGTGTTCTCTGGACTCCACTGATCCCTTCAGGATTACTTTCTTAAAATATATATATATATATACTGAATAGACCTAAAAGACTTTTGTCTTGGAATTAAAAGAGCAGCTAAATTCATGGTAAGTTAGTTTCAGATGGAAGAAAAATTATTACTTTTAATATACGTGTATCTAAATCATGTGCCTAGTAGGGACTCCTTTAAAAGCAAAGCACTTAAAATTCAGGTCTCCATCTGTTCCCTTTGGTAAAAATTAAGAAACAAGAAACACATGCAGTCTTTGTTGCGGTTAGCCATGACGGAAAACACAGAAGCATGCCTTACAGCTTCTCCAAAGGGATTTCTAAACCCTTGTGCAAATTCCTTCAGCTAAATTACTAATACTAATTTTGTGATGTTCTATTGGTTTTACTTGTTTGTTAATACAATAACATTTACATTTTACTGCCTTAAATTTAGACATACCAAGAGATTTCTGGCTCCACATGTGATATATTACTCTCATATTCCCATTGCAAGCAATTCAATAAGTAAGGCAGTACGGCGCTTGACTACACACTGGCTGCTGTGAAGGACAATTTAAGGAACTTCATCTGTCTTTGTTAAAATTATTATATCTTGATATAATAGAAAGCCTAGACTTGAGAAGTAAACTGGTGGTTCAGTGCTAGCCCTGGTATACTAAACTCGGACAGATTTTTTTTTTTCTCTTTTTTTCTTTTTTTAAATTTAATGTAATGTTTTTGTTTTGTTAACATCAAAAATACTCTTGTAGAATCTTCATGGGCAAATTTTTCTTTTCCATACAAACACACGCTTGATATACCACATGCCTACAATGCTCTTGACTTAACATTTAAAGGCCGGAATCCCAAAAGGGAAGAACCAAGGTTATTACATCCCCAGGAATATGAGGATTTGGCAGAGACTAATCCACCCCACCATGAAATTTCTTTGAGTTTTTATGTCTTAAAATCTTTTATTTTATTTTTTAAATTACCATGCATTTTTTGTTTGGCTACATAATGCCTCTGTTTTAATATAAATATTATGTCTCAAAGAACTAAATGACCAAAACTGGTATTCCAAGAAGATATTTGTCTTGTGACTTCACATACACAATGATATGGGTCACAGGCATCCAGTCTGAGAGTCTAGAAGTACAAAATGTACATGTTAGCAGAATTAAGATTGAACATACTCTGCATAACTGTCAATTCAGGCATCCAGGTAATTTAAGCTAAGTTTACTTGTGGCATGAAGATGCTGTGGGTAAGCAGTCTTAGGTTTTCCAAAAGATAAGCAGTAGGTGGAGATTCAGGGAGGCAGGTGACTGAATACTAGGGCATTCATTACCTGTTTGTTCATTCAGTCCTTTCTGAGCTCCGCTCATGGAAATAGGTAAACTAGCTAAAAACACAGAGAGGGATAAATTACAGCTCCTAACAGAAGAGTTCTCCTACACTGGAAACTATAAGTCAAAGTGAAAAGAGAAAGAGAAGACAGATATACTAAAAGCTCTGGCATTGAGGAATTGATAGGGGCTCAGGTGGTGGTGAGATTGCACACAGAACAAAAGGTCCCCAAACCAGGCTCCCTGTCCGCCCCACCCCCACCCCTGCTGCAGCCCATGGTTGGGGGGAAGAAAGAGGCAGAGGATACAGCTTAATATATTTTTCATTACAATGACAAGGTGATAGCCATGCTGTTCCTGAAAGACAGCTGTGCTGCCACCCAGATAAGAGGTCTTCATCAGTTTCAGAATGTATAGGGCCATGTAGGAGGTCACATAGGAAGCTCCAGGTTAGCATTAAAAAATTAGGGTGGCCAGCTATGCAAAGAGGGAGTGATGAGGGAGGGAGCCAGGCAGTTTGAATGGAGGTAGAAGCCACACCCCCACCCCCACAGTAAGGCCTTGTGTGAAAGGAGATGCCACACAGTGTGGATTAAGAGCTGGAGTAAGAAAGAGACCAACTGGGAAATCTGCTTGAGGAACACAGCTGTATGGATGACAAGGCTGGAATTGCAGGACCTGCCTAAGCAAGCGTGTATTAGTAGGAGGTGCCTGAAATGCTGAATGTTGTGGAAACGCTGAGCCATGGAATTCTGCTTTTCTGAAAGATGGAACCTCTGACTGCCCTATTCTGAAACTAGTGGCCTGGTTTGGCAGGAGGCAGGACTGTGTGTTTTGGGGTGTTTTAAAAGAAAGGGGGATTTAACTGCACAAATTTGCCATTATTCTGAATCTGTACAACCTTTAAATAAAACCCCCTTTCCTTTTCCAACAAAATTTTGCCTCCTTGGTGGCAGGCAATAGGACCCCACAGCACAGGCTGTTCTGTAACAGTGGCAGTGGCGGGCGCAGAAAGACAATGCTGTTGATTTTGCCTCTTCCATTATCTTAAGAGATTTAAGGATTGTTGTAAGTTTCTGAAGAAGTGCTCAGAGAGGCTCAGAGAGAAATGTGAAGAATTCAGGTTCCTTACTTTCTCTGCACTAAGGCCTCAATATGAAAAGGTAATGTCTGGCTCCTTTCAATGAGATCCATTCCAAGGCCAGTCTCATGAATAGCTTACTTATTTCAATAGGATAAGGACAGTTTTTGTTGCTTTTAAAGACTCCTATCAGTTTTATCAAGTTGCTTCTCCCTGAAGACATGGCCAAGCCACAAAGGACTTGCTCTGAGGAGGAGGGTTTCAGTTATAATTGGGTAAAGGGACAAGACCTGAGTGGCTAAATTTAAAGTCTCTTCAAGATTAACACGATGGATGTTGAGGATTCAAAGTAGTCAAGAAAGACACACTCTGTTTTTGTTTTTAAGCAGCAGGTCAGTGTCTAAGGTGACAGGAAACATAGGGTGAGGAGCAGAATTTTTGTGGGGGTTGGGAACAGAATTTGGTAAGTTAACATAGGGGCAAGTTGGATTTTTGTTGGCCTTGCAAGCCAGCAAACTGGATGTGTAAAGCCAGGATGGGACCAGCCCTTCTGTGAATTGAGGAAAGAGTAGACCCAACAAGGAAGACTGAAGAAAAGTGGCCTGCCCGGTCTACTGAGAGTGGAGACCTGGCATGCAGTCCAATGATGAGGCCTGGAATGTAAGATTGGCTAGTTAGAACTTGGGTTTAGCCCTGTCCACTACAGTGCTTCCCTTTAACTGGCCAATCAGTCCAGGAGGAGCAGGTTTCCCTGGGCCAAAGCTCTTATTTGCAGTAAAGTTCTTCCCCAGCCCCGGGTACAGTGGGTAGGAAGGAGTTCATTTCTGGTCTTTTGTCTGGGTGGCCCCAGACTTCAACCTTCAAAGCAATTGAAAAGGTCTATGCAATAAAGGCAGTAGCTTTAGTCCTCTTTAAAAAGAAGAAGACGAAGGGGGGAAGAGTGGCCTGAGAATTAAGAGCAAGATCACAGAATGCATTTTCTTACAAACCAATTACAGAGGGTGTTTTGTAGAAAGAGGAAGTGATCAAAGGTGTCAAATTCCTTTGAGGACTCCAGCTAGTCACCATCTGATCTAAGGATGTGAATGACATTTGTGATCTTAACGAAAGCAGTTTCAGGGCAGTGGTAAATTAGAAGAAGATTGTGGGGCTTTGAGAAACCAGCAGGAGGTTAGAAAACAGAGACACAAACTATGAGTAATTTGCTCAATCATTTGCATTGTAAAAAGCAACAAAGAGGTCAGTAGCTAAAATAAGAGATGAAATCCAGCAAGGAAGGTTGTTGGGTATTTTTGTCTTCTACCTGTCCATTTTCCTTCCCTTCTGTTTTTTTTTTTTTTTTTCCCTTCCCTTTCCCTTTCATTAAAAAAAAAAAAAAAAAAAAAGATGAAATCCTGGGAGGAAGGCTGTTGGGTATTCTTATCTTCCTCTTGTTCATTTTCCTTTCTTTTCTTTTTCTTTCCTTTTCTTCCTTCCTTCCTTCCTTTCTTTTTCTTTCTTCCTTTCTCCCTTTCTTTCTCTCTTTCTTTCTTCTTTAAAAAAAAAAAAAGTTAGTGAGAGAGCAAGGAAAGTGAGAGAGGTTGGAGACTGAAAGGAAGGCAGGATCATTCTCAGATCCAATACAGGGATGAGGAGTGACTCAGAGAGGAAGAGACAGACCTTATCATTAAAACTGGAAGAAAGAGAGATAAAAAGCAGGGGGTGGTGTACAGAGGCGATGGTGAACATTGAGAGAGTCTCTCTCTGGTGGTTCTATTTTCTCCATCAGGATTTTCTACAGAAAATGAAGTGGAAACTGAAGAAAACAAAATATCTGAAGTCAAATGTTTAAGGGGCATTAATTAGATTTGAAATGACCATAATGAAGAGCAGAAGGACAAACTTGCTTAGGAAATAGAGAAAATTGCTCATCAGTGTCACTGACTCAGTAGAAGTGGTTAACTGTCATTAAATGAGTATTAGTTCAACTTTTGGTTTCTTTTTGCTTTTTTGTTTTGTTTTAATATTCTCTAGCAAACCTCAGAAGCACAAAAAGAAATATAATGTAGATTCATTACTTTTTCCAGCCTAAGACCTAGATGTGAAAAGGTAATGCATGGCTTATTTCCACAAGACCAATTGCAAAGCCATCCTCATGAGTAATTGATTTATTTCAACAGGGTAAATACATTCATGTCGCTTTGAAAGACGCCTCAATTTAATCAAGTTGTTTCCTCCCTGAGGTATTAGCATAGGCAGCTTGGAGTTAACAAAAGAGAAGGGAGCTAAATAGGTTAGGCCTGGTTTAGTCTGAAAGTTACACTTTATTAGGCTTAAGTCTGAAAATAACAGCTTCAGACATCCCAGAAGATAGCCAAATTCCTGCCAAGGCGACTACCATCCACCCTTTCCCAGTCTTGTAGAACCGGCTTTCCAATTTCCCCAGGAGACAGCTTCACCCCAGACTATTGGGGGTGAATAAACAATAAAGGGGAAATTGCTCTGCTGGGCGCACGCCCAGATGGTACAGGCGAGGACCTTCTCTGAGGCGCACACAGTAGAAGCTAAGATGGCAACCATTTAGGGGAGGCACCCAGCCTGGGAAAATAATCAGATTGGATAAGGGACACAGAACCTCAAAAGATCTAGAAAAGGGATTGGTTAGGATAAAACCACAGCACAAGCCTGGAAAGAGCCAGAAAAGAGATTAGTTTAAAAGAAAGCCTGCTCTTCCCCGAGCCTGAGATAATATAATCAAAGCTTAACAAAAGTTTGTTCCTTGGCTCCTACTCTCCAAGTGCAGTGCTGGCCGGGGTACAGCTGGGAACATAGACTGCTGGATTACCAGAGCCCAGGCTGATGGCATGATACTTCTGAATCCAGACCCTCCTGGTGGCCATTTATGCTCACCAGCTGTAGGACTTTTTCCCCATGCAATGGAGTTAAACCAAGTGATGGTGGATGAGACACCAGGCATTTGGGGACATCTGGGGACAGTTTTATATTTGCTGCAAGAAATCTTGCCACTGCATCTCATCACTTCTGCATGTCTCCCGAAATGCTCTTCTCATGATTCTGTGGAAGAACCCTAGTTCCACTGCCAACAAAGGCAAGATCAAGTCTCAGAGAATAAGAAGATAATACAACTATCAAACTGGGTGAATGGACAAGACCTGAATGACCAATTCAGACACCCCTCCCAATTTTCAGAGCACACACAGAGTTCAATGAGAGGAACCAGTTCTTAGAACTAGTTTGGTCACAAGAATGATTATGTATTTAATTTGTTGTACAAAGTCAGAGAAGGAAAAGCTAGGTGAACTTGATTTGACTTACTGGCCAAGTTTTTCTAAATTCCTACTACTTATGGGAAATTGGTCTAAGAGGTTAAGTTGAATTCATAGATAGGAATTAAATGGCCTTAACTGTGTGGATTGAAGGGTTGCAGAGTCAGGCAGATTATAAAATAAGACTTTGTAATCTTAGAAGTTCTCCTTCCCCACCCTCTATTCCCTAATCATACACTCAGCCTTTGTGTGGTATCACCAAAATGATGGGTGCTGTAAATGCTACATGGGAATTCAGAAGATATGCTGTGATCATGAGCAACTATATCATAATGAAATGAAAAAAGAGGAACACGGAAGAATGACAATAGAACCAGAGTGAAAGAGAGGTCAGAAGTTTAAGAAATTTCAAAGGAAATTTCACATGTGAATAAAAACAGTGAAAGGGCAGGAGAATGTACTGAAGGCAACCAAAGTTTTGCCATCCTGAAGCTGCCATTTGGGGGTATTGAATTTAAGCTGTTTATTAACAAATAAGACTCAGAAAATACCTATGACCCTGCTTTCCTAGCCAAGAGAGTAAGGCAGAACAACCTGCTTTAGGAAGGAGATCTTAGGATGTTCTTCTTAGTCTAATTTGAACTAATAATGATAAATAAGAGGGGGTTAGGCAGGGTCCTATAAGTTAGGCTAGATACTCCCTGTGTCCCGCTGTTTTCCAGTTGCCAGGCAAGGATTGTCCTGACATCTTGTCCACTCTTCCTCAGCTACTTATAAACCCCCCATTCTCACTTCTGAAATCTAATACTCCACCCCTTTCCCTTCACCCTCTGTCCTAAAACATTATATATACTCAACATAGCCTGACTGTCTTTGGCATTTTCATGTCTATGTGAATTCCCTATGCACATTGATTTAAATTTTTTTTATTTTCTGTTGTTAATCTGTCCCTGTTCATTTATTAGCCCAGCTAGAAGAAATTAAAAGGTGGGAGTAAAACTATTAATACTGTTTTCAGCACCCATAATGGAAGCATTAGTAGCCCTTTTGGCTTTTCTTTAAACATAGTTGAATAAAGATACATACATTACAATGTTAAAGTGTGAGAAAAAGAAGGAACACCTTTTGGGGATAGATGAAGAAAGAAGGAAAAGAGGTATAAACATTGGTTTTTGGCTTTTCTGTAAACATAGTTGAATATAGATATGTACATTACAATGTCAAAATGTGAGAAAGAGAAGGAACATATTTTGAGGACAGATGAAGAAAGGAGTAAAAACGGTCTAAACAGTGGCATAAAGCATAGCACTCAGCAGGAAGCCATCACAGAACCTCCCAGAGGGTGCACTGAAACAGCCACGTGAGCACCTAAGCAACAGTTACAGTCTGGGCTCAAGAGTTTTGGTTCATAAATACTATCTGCTCTGCTATTGCTCTCAAAATATGCTTTAATTAATATTTATCATAATTATCTAATGAAAGAGAACAAGCTGCAATTTAAGGATTAGAAAAATTATGCATTTTTAATGTTATTGGTACAATGACTAATAATGATGAAAAACTCAAAGCTTTCAAATATACATGCCAAGCCCCAGCTGGTGGCACAGTGGATAACGCACCGGCCTGCAAACCCAAAAGTCTCTGGTTCGCTTCCCAGCCAGGGCATATAACCAGGTTGCAAGCCTGGTCTCCAGCCAGGTCTATAGCTGGAGGCAGGTGAAAGGCAACCATACACTGATGTCTCTCTCCCTCTCTGCCTCTATCCTTTCCCCTATCTCTGGAAATAATAAAACCTTTAAAATTTTTTCTTTTTAATATAAATATACATGCATGCCATTACACACACTTATATGCCTTTTGAGCTTTTGCTGGTTTAATTATAAAAGTGATGAAAAAGCTATCTGATGTATAAATATGATTTTATCTCCCACACTGTGTCTTAAACAACCTTGGGAAAGAGAGGGTGAGGCTTGTACAATCCAAAACTTTTCAAATGTTGTTGCCTCAGATTATATTTGGTTTAATCCAGGGTTTAGCAAATAGTTTCTGTAAAGGCCCAAGCAGTAAATATTTTATGTTTTGTGGGCCAAGGGTATATTTTGTAACTAGCCAACTCCACTGCTGTAGCTCAAAGCCAACAGCTGACAACATGTAAACAAGTGAGTGTGGTTGTATTCCAATAAACCTGTATTTACCAAAAAAGGTAGGTGGCCAGATTTGCCCATAAGCTATCATTTGTAGACTCCTGGATTAGATTGTGAATTTGTAAATTAATTAGATTATTTTTTCATCTGAATATTATAGTTTAGATAAGCTAGGTTTACTGTTTAATTAAAATTTTACAGAACATAAATTATAGTTATTTTACTTTGGTGTTTATCCACTGTTAAAAAATAATTAGGAAGATAATTTTCCAAATTTTGAAAATGTATCTAATGAAAGGACAAAAATTCAATACATTACATAACCCACAAAACAAAATAATTAAATAACAACGAAATTAATATAATTTAGATGATGCCAACAAACCTTAACATTTCATGAAGTGAACTGCCTCCTTTTGGAGAACAGCAAAATGGAGTAGAAGAAGGCAGGAAGCTTTTTCACAGAATAAAGCACAAAGAACAAGAAAGAGAAAAATAGAAAATATGATCATAGGGGCCTCACAGTCAACTATGTTTTGCATTGGAAACAGAATACATCTGTTGAGCCCAGAGTTGGCTTGGCATTCAGGGGTTGGCTGACCAGCTATACTGTGTGTCTGGTAAATCGGAGCATTTATAGGGACACAAAAGTTATCTAAGTTTCTTTTTGCTGACATGGCACCCCAGGAGGAAGCTGCTCCATTTGGGCCAAGGAACTTATTTCAACACTACTAATTTAATTAAGTATAAGCTTTATGAGGGCCAAGACTTTTCTTTGTTCACTGTTGCAGTTCTAGCACATAATAGGTACTAAATATTTAATAAATAAATGAATCTATTTCATAAGTCAGCTGTTTCTGCACAAAATGAAACTTGGTAAAACCTCTTTACCGGAGAGTCAATACCTGAAATGGAATTTTCCTAACAGTCTCTGGAAGTTACCGCATTTGTTCTACAATAAATGTCCTATACAAATATGTCTACCCAAGCGTACATTATCTACATTTTAAGTCACTAATTAATCTACTAAGTTTGTTACGCAACAAAGGTGATTTTTTTTTTCTCTTTGCATTTCTTTTTTATTCCTGAGACAGGATAATAAGAAACTAGGAAAATTCCTTAGGAAGTAGAATGGGGAAACAGAGCTGAGCAATTTACAGCTAGATATAGAAAGTCACCAAGGAAGAAAGCCTCAGGTTCCTAGCAAGGAACAAAATTTGCATAGGACCTTGCCCCCAGGGTGGACTTTCCTCTCTGACAAGTAGTTTGACAAAGCTTGACATACAGCTTGCAGGTTAGGCAACCCCCCTCCACTCCTCCCTTTCCTGCCTAGAGATAACATCTAGGCCTCAATTGTATCTTCGCTCCAGGCCCAGGAAACCAGCAAAACAGGGCAGGCAACACCTGGAGCAGCTACAATGACTAATAACTCCTTCTTCATACTTGCAGACCAATCAGAGGAGACCACAACCCTGAGAGTGCACATCTGAAAAACTGATGAGATTCTCCCCTAAAACCTGCCCTAAACTCCCCGCTTTTAAAAACCAGCAAAACAAAGGTCCCAGTGCTCCCTCTCCCTCTAGGGAACAATCCCAAGTCTTCCTTTCGCCCTCTGCTTCTCCCACAGGCCTGCATCTCCAGAATTTAGAATTCAGGAGCCTTGCAGCCAGGAGAGAAATGGGAAGCCGCACTCATCCTGGGCTAACCCCCTGAACCTGCCCCAAGACTCCCTTTTCTCAAACACTGCAGTGAGGTGACACCAGTCCTGCCTTGGGCTCACTTCTTTCCCATAACATTTCTAGAGTCAAAGCAGCCCTAACTAGTCTCCCTCTTATGACTTCTATTCTAGGTCCCAGCTTTATGAATGTACGCTCAAAATCACCTGGACTCAGGTTATAAAATTTTTCCTGCACGAAGTCAAGAACCCACACACTACAGGCTGGCCACTCTGGCCCTTTTCAGGGAAATGACTAGTTTGAAACATTTCTCTACAACACACAAACAAAACAAAACAATACAAAACAAAAAGCACCTGTTACCTTCTTCTTACATTTCAACTATAACTATTTTAATTCTTTTTGAGGTTATATGGATGATTCTGCTTATCAAAGAAGAGACCAAAGCACAAATACGATATGATCTCACCCATTACAGGATAATAATGAACAAAACAAACAAACAGGCAAAACAGAACCAGATACATGAATACAATGAATAGATCTTCAGTGCGCTGAGAGGAGGGGGAAGAAGGGAGGTGGGAGGAGGAGGCAAAGAAGGGGAGTAGTTTAGTCAAGGAACTAGCATGGAAGACCCATGGACATGGACAACAAGTGAGATTGACTTTTGGGGGAGAGTGGGTGGATGGGGAAGGGGACAGAGGGGAGTAAAATGGGGATGGATGTAATACAACAACAATAAAATTAAATTTTAAATTTAAATAAGTAAAAGCAAAAAAGACCAAAACAAAAAGAAAATGTTTAATACTTTCATATTAATAAGTATTTTAAAAAGATAACCAATATCTGGTCATTAGTAAGTCAAATGCTTCACCTAACAAAGTATAATCAGGCTGTTGGCTTTACTACTGTGACTCTTCTGAACATCAGGCTCGGACCCCTTGGCTCAGGGAGTCAAAGACCCAAGTTGACCCCATCTCTTTGTTGGCAGGATCATGAGAACACAGGGCATGAATAGGAAGTACTGCTCAGGTCCTTGCAAGGGTATACTCATGACAATGGGGGGAAGGGTATACCCCCTAGGGATATAAGGTTTGTTGTATACCAGTTCCAGACATCAGCTTGCACATGTTCTCTGGGAGCAGCCATCAAACATGCTCACTACTGCCACTGCAAACACACACTTCTCAAGGAACACATGCCTCCACTCCCTCCTGCCCAACCACACACACACACACACACACACACACACACACTTCAAAGGTCACCTCAAACCACCCTTTCCTCCTAAGTCACCCAGTCACTCCCCTCCGGAGTTGAATCAGGGATAGATGTCTTCAATCTCGTTCTCTGGTCTCTTTCTGGTCCCATTGATAGCATATCCAGCATTTTACAACCCTCAGGGCTTGCCTTTGATGCTCAATAGCCTCTTTGAAATTGAAAAAAAAAGTGAATATTAGCTTTTTTGCCCTTTGCTTGCTTTCTTGCTAGCTTAAATATCCCCTGACTTTCAAAAACAAATACTTTTTTTTTTTCTTGCATGTCTGCTAAAACAA
>PVIW01001788.1:244477-265858 GCA_004026585.1 Noctilio leporinus
GAGGAGATGAATGTAATATAACAACTATATATATATATATATATATATGGTTATGTATAACCTTATAAGATACTACCAAAAAAAGTTAAAATTCTTTTTATGGCCTGAGGGCCTTCCATGATCTGTCTTTTCTTATCTCTTTGACCTCATCTGCTATTAGCTGCCCTTCTGCTCTAACCCTAGGGCCACACAGACTCCTTCCTTTCCCTCAGAAGTGTCCATCACATTCTCATTTCAGAGCCTTTGTGTCACCTCTTCTGAGAGTTGCTTCTCCACAGACGTGTGCCAGCTCTCTGCATCTTTCCTCAAAAGTTGTTTTCTCATTGAAAGCTTCACTTGCTACTTTATTGGAAATGACAAACCTCCTTGTCCAGCATCATATATCTTTCTTGCTGCATTGTTTGTAGCTATCTAACTCTATTTCACTCATTTTATATTGTTTATTGTCAGCCTTGCCAGCAGGTAGATTTCCTGAGGGCCAGGCTATGTTTGTTTTATTGTGTCTCCCCTAAAACAGGTTGTAGCCCTCAGCAATATTTCTTGATGAATGACTATTGACTAATCTTTAAGAAACAGACAATATGCTCAGTACTACCTTTCACTAAGGGCAAGGAAGACGCAATAGTTGAAAGTGTGAGCCCTGAGAAAAAAAGTCATTTGACATGAACCTGAAGAACGGATATATCTCCTGAAATGGACTCCCTGTGGTTGACCAACAGCCCAAGATTTTATAAAGTAAGAGTCTAGCGGCCATTTGCTGATAGAGGCTTTTCACGTACTATGTACAGCGGGAGGAAACTCAGACTGACCTCTCAGCTTCCCACTCCATGCCCTGCTCTTTGAGGCCATCTGAGTCAACTATTGTAAGGGAGTTCTTGATTTATGCGCTAAGACCAGCCCTGTCCTACCTTAACTGCTTAGTAACAATCAGTCAGGACTGCTCAATTTGGTCATAGCAGTAATGTATGAACCTGGATAGCTTGATTACATAAAACCAGTGCAGAAATTTTCACTGTAAAAGGGGGAGCACATTTGAAGTTGCTACCTGAATATGGGTCTCCTAGGCTGCAGCTTCTTCAGAATAATTGTGTGTTTTTTTTTTTAATTCTTCCTTATGGTCTAAAGTTAACATTGGTTTATAAAAACATAGTCTCTGATAAAGTTTATGCTCTCACTGCAGTAAACACCAGCCTATTTCATTGGAAATTTCATAGTGGCAAGGGCGTCGTGATGTTGCAGCAATAATGGTCACCAAAACAGAAAGTATTTCTTTGGCATCATCCTGATTTTTTTTTTCCTAGCATGGTAGCAGCCACATCAGTACAAATAAATCTACACCACCTATGACAAGCATTATCTTGCATTTTGAAATGAAATTAACAAGATTGAACTCGTCGTATAGTGAGTGACTGACCAAGCAAGAATTCTGCAATGATTACAACTTTTTCTGCTGCACAAACATTAAAATCTGACCATGGGAATCAGTGCCAATTGAAGTATTTAACAGAATATCCACTCTAAAAGTTAGAGATATACATTTCGTCTACACTATATCTCTGTAATTTGTGATATAATTTGTAGAATAGAACAAATCATTTAACAAAGAGGTCTTATAAAGCTTCTCTTATGCTTAATATTTGCCATTACAAAACATGAGTTTTATTAATTAACTAGCAACTATGTTAAGATTTTAATACAGAAATGTAGTAGAACATTTTGTAATAACTTTTCAAGGAACGCAAAACCAAATATCCTTGGGTTGCGTTGTGATTAAATTGTGCTCAAGTTATCAAGGTCATGTCCATGTGCATTACAGCTTCAAGGGCTTGAGATTAGCATTTAGAAATAGTTACATAGCCCTAGCTGGTGGCACAATGGATAATGTGTCAGCCTGTGAACCCAAAGGTCACTGGTCCAATTCCCAGCCAGGGCACATATAACCAGGTTGGAAGCCAGGTCTCCAGCTAGGTCCGTAGCTGGAGGCAGATGAAAGACAACCATACATTGATGTCTCTCTCCCTCTCTGCCTCTCTCCCTTCCCCTCTCTCTACAAATAATGAATGAAATCTTTAAAAATAAATAAATTTTAAAAATTAAAAAAAAGAAATAGTTACACAGTATACATTGTGGTTGGTTCATTTCTGCTCAGTCCTCTTAATTAAATTGAAACTAATACAGGTACCCTTCAATATGAATTTCCTCAACATGACAACAAAAACAACAACAATGTGAATTTTGTTTTGGCAGTGGATTGGAATCAATACACTTACACTTGGAGACAGATAGAATGCCACAGAAATATGGAACTACTGTATTATCATTATCATCTGTATATACAGTCAGTTAATCAAAAACACATCCACTCCCCTACCTCAATTACAGACTAATGCAGACCAATCTGGCTGCTCACCTTGCTACCTGCCATGGATAAGTTTTTAAGTACACACAACTCACCAAACTACATAACCCTCCCAATGGTCATATTGAATTATCTAATAACTAGAAAGAGCATATTTTGCCATGTGAGTTGACCAAAGGTGACTGGGTTACATTAGTGAGTTACTATGTCTATATAAATTACACAAATAACATTATTATAGCTTCCATCTTTTAAGTTAAGCATTGTATATATACCTCTGATCCTCTCCAGCCCAGAAGATAAGATAAGTGTCCCCTTTCTTCCCAAATTACTATATTTAAGCTCAGATATGGCAAGTGACATATCCAGTGTTTTTCTCTGTCTGAATTATTTCACTTAGATGTATACCCTCTAAGTCCATCAATGTCGTTTCAAGTGTCAAGATTTCATTCCTTGTCATTGTTGAATTATGTAAATATATATATATATATATTTATCTTTTTAAATTGTATTTTATTGATTATGCTATTACAGTTGTCCCAATTTTTCTTCCTTTACCCCACCTCCATAAAGTAGCTCCCCTTTTCCTCAGGAAATCCCCACAAGATTGTTCATGTCCATGGGTCATGCATATAAGTTCTTTGGTTACTCTATTTTCTACATTGTACTTTACATCCCCATGGCTATTCTGTAAGTACCTATTTGTACTTCTTAATCTTCTCACCTCTTTACCCACTTCCCCATACCACCCTCTCATCTGGCCACCACCTAAATGATCTCCATGATTCTCTCTCTGTCCTTCTTGTCTGCTTAGTTTGTTTTTTAGATTCAACTATTGATAGATATGTTTTGTGTGTGGGCGGGGTTGCCATTTTATTGTTCATAGTTTTGGTCTTCTTTTTCTTAAATAAATCCCTTTAATATTTCTTATAATAATGATTTGGTGGTGATGAATTCCTTTAATTTTTTTCTTGTCTGGGAAACTATCTGCCCTTTGATTCTGAATGATAGCTTTGCTGGGTAGAGCAATCTCAGCTGTAGGACCCTGTTTTTCATAACTTTGGGTATTTTTTGCCAATCCCTTCTAATGTGCAAAATGTTTTTGAAAAATCAGCCACCAGTCTTATGGGAACTATCCTATAGGTAACTGACTGCTTTTCTCTTGCAGCTTTTAAGTTTCTCTTTTTATCTTTAACCTTTGGCATTTTAATTATGATGTGTCTTGGAGTGGGCCTCTTCACATCCTGGTGTGGGGCTAGGACTTCTCACACCTAAGATATCTTACCAAATTTGTATTCACCACATGTGGATGTGAGACCAGCTCATTTCATGTCTCCACCCCTCCTACCAGTCTGGATGGATATGGTTTCTTTAGTTCCGTAGTGATTAGACTTCCATTCACCTCGATTTCTGATGGTTCTGAGCGATGGTTGCTCTATATTAGTTGTTATTTTTATGTAGTTGTGAGAGGAGGTGAGCTGTGTTTACCTATGCCACCATCTTGACCAGAAGTCACCGCATCTTCTTTATCCAGTAATCTAATGATGGATAGGTAGGTTGCTTTCATATCTTAACTATTACTAGTAATGCTGCAATGAACATAAGGATGAATGTATGTTTTTGAATAAGTGTTTTTGTTTTCTTCAGATAAGTTTTCAAAAGTAAAATTGCTAAATTGTGTGCGGCTCTGTTTTTAATTTTTTTGAGGAAACTCCATATTATTTTTTATATTGGCTACATTAATTTACATTCCCACTAACACTGCACAATGGTTTTCTCCACATCTTCATAGGCATTTATTGTTTGTTGATTTTTTTAATGATAGTCATTTTGACAGGTATGAAGTGCTATCTCATCTAAGTGGTTTAAATTTATATTTTTGACAATTAAAGATATTGAGCATCTTTTCATATGTCCATTGGCCATCTGTATGTCCTCTCTGGAGAATGTCTTTTCAGGTCTTCTACCCATTGTTTAAAATTGGAATTTGGGGGTTTTTTGTTGTTAAATTGTATGAGTGACTTACCAAGTTTGGGTATTAACCCTTTATTGGATGTATCATTTGTGAATACATTGTCCAAAGTACTATTGCCTTCTAAAGGGCTAGGAACTATTGAAATAGCTAAGACATTCCACCCCTCCTTAACCTTCAAAAGCCAATTTTTGCTTCCTTGAGACCAATATCACCCATATTGAGAATGTGTGGTTAAGAGTAAGGTTTCTCAACCTCAATATTACTGACATTTTCAACCAGAAAATTTTTTGCTACAGGGGATTGTCTTGTATACTTTGAAATATTTAGTAGCAATCACAATTATGACAAGCAGAAGTGTACCAAAGGTGTTCCAAACATTTCCAGACATCCCCTAAGGAATACAACTACCCTTGGTTAGAAGTTAAAGCTGTTCAGAGCAGATTTCTCCAAAATGTGCCTCTTTGGAATGTGGATTATTTTGAGCCGAAGGCAATAAAGATCCTGTGAATTCATGAGAAACTTAGGGGCGTTGTCCATCCATAAGAATTATCACCACAAATAACTTTTTATGACATATCTGTTGGGCAAGGCAAACTTCTATTCACTGAATATCTGTTCTTATCACCCTGTGAACAATACTCCTCCCCTTTGAAGCCCTAGGGTGTCTTAATTCAGAATGTCCTATAAAAACAACTTTACCTTTCTATGTCTAACTCTCTCATATACCTGGGGTTCCCATAATATGTATTTAATTAAGTTTGGTTATTTTCTCTTGTTAATCTAAACAGCCTCATGTGGATTTAATTATCAAGCCAGCCAAAAGAACCTAAGAAAATACAAGAAAGTTTCTTCTTTTGCCAAAAACCACTAGTTTAGGCCCCGGTTTGTGAGGATCAGTGGATTAAGCACCGGCCTGTGAACCTGAGGGTTGCCAGTTCAATTCCCAGTCAGAGCACATACCCAGGTTGTAAGACAGGTTTCCAGCCAAGTCTCCAGCTAGAGATAGGTGAAAGGCAACCATACATTGATGTTTCTCTGCCTTTCTTCCTCCCTTTCTTCCCACTCTCTACAAATAATGAATAAAATCTTTAAAAATAAATAAATTAAAATTATTTGTTAAAAATACCCACTAGTTTAAGGAGGAAAGGTGAAAGTCCAAATGGGCAAGGATGGAAGAAAAGACTTGGAACATTCACATAATAGAAAATACTGCAACCTTTATGAGGACCTTCACTTGAACTTGACCATACTGGTAGCCTGATTTTGGACTTATAGCCTCCAGAACTGTGAGTGACATACTTCTACTTTTTGTAAGCCATCCAGTCTGTGATATTATATTATGACAACCCAATACCAATTGGAAGCACCCAGAGGGCTTATGGTCTGCGGTCTTCCAGGTGATAATAATAACCTGTCTGATGAATATGAACATATTAGGCAGGGATTCTTGGTTCCAATTATTGATAAGGACATATAAAACCAAGTAAATAAACAAATAATAAGATAATTATTAACTCTTAGGAGGGAGTTATGATTAGCATTTAAATTATCATAATAATGTGGACTAACAAAGTAAAATTTTAATGAAGCAAATGTATTATACAATTCAATAGGGAAGATGAGGGAACAGGAAGGGGGCAATATGAAAGTTGAGTAAGGTTCATTGGGTTGTATAAGACCTAAATCTTTACTTTACATGGTAAAAAGTCAGGAGTAACATGAAAAACTGAAATAATCAAGAAGAAGCAGCACTAAAATTTAATTTAGAGACATGGAAGTCAATTGATAAAAATTAGCTAAGAAAAAAACACTAAAAATTTTTTTGGAATGAAGAAAATGAAGAAGAGGGAGAGAAGTAGAGACTGGTATTTAATTAGCTGTTATAAAACTATGACTTTTCAAACAATTTGTATATACAAGAAGAAAAAAATAAATGTTTGAAAAACAAGGGAAAGAGGAAAGAGGAAACATCAGTAAGGGACTATATGAGCTATTTAAGAACTCACACCCAGATTTTAAGTGTATCTTGGTTTTAATATTTAAACTTATTGACTATTCTTAACTAAATGACTTTAAAAATTTAATTCAAAAAAGTGTCCAGGGTAAGGGGTGCTATTATTTAATAATGAAATGATGCATGGAGCTATATCTTAGTTACATAGAAAACACCATAATAAAAACTGAAATTTTTTACAGTTAAATTAGGCATAAGGGATTCTTGGAAATAATGGTAAGGCTTAATGAAACTTTTTTTTAATGTTGCTGGATCCCTTCTCACAGAGGAGCAATTACAAAGCAAAACCTCCAACCCACAGACACAATATAAAACTATGTGACTAGATAGTCCCACAAACTCCAGAACAAGAGGGTAGGGACAAAAAGTCAATAGCCACAAGGCTTGCATGCTATTGGCATTTGTGAGGGAGAAAGAAAATAGTTGAAATGGCCAATAGATAGTCATTGGAAAATGTTTTGTGCCCATTTGAGAGCAACAGCTAATTCTGGGAGTGTCGCCCAATACAAAAGCAAGAGAGGGCAAGAGGTTCACAGTGCAACCTAAGGAGGCTAAAGCAGGCCATCTCCGTCACCTCTCAAAGCTGAGCAGCCAGGGCTATGTTGTAAGACAGGAACGCACACCAAATTAAACAGAATGTTAGGGAAAGGAAAGATCAGCATAAAAGCCAGGAAAGCTAAGAAATTAAGCTACCATGTTTTTGAACAATCACACATACATACACATACACACAGCAAAAGCAAGAGCTTTGTCAAGTTAGAAAAGCCACTCTGAACCACAGTTACTTCTAAGATTTCAGGAGAATGATTTTTACATAAGAAAGAATGACAGCAAAAAATTGTATTCATGGTTTAGGAGACCAGAAATACAGAGTCAAAATGTCAGCAGCTTTGGTTTACTTTTGGAGACTTAGAGAGAAACATCATCCTGTGCCTTTCACCTCGATTTTGGTAGTTACTAGCAGTCCTTGGAGTTCCTCAGCTTGTAGACACATGATTCCAATCTCTGTCCCCCATTCCTTTTTTTTAAGTTAAGTTGGCATAGAGTACTATATTAGTTTCAGGTATATAATATTGGGATTTGGCACATGCCTCACAGCATGATCACCACACTAAATCTAGTAACCATGCCAAGTTATCACCATGTTATTAACTGTACTCCTCTTCACGTTTTTCATGTATTCCCACAGAGCCCTGCCCTCTGGCAACTATCAGTTCCATCTCTATTTCTATGAGTTTCTTTTTGTTTTGTTTTGTTTTTAGATTCCATGTATAATTGAAATTATGCACTGCAGTATTTGTCTCTGTCTGACTTATGTCAATTTAGCATAATACCCTCTAGGTCTGTCCACACAGCTGCAAATGGAAAGATTTCACTTTTTTATGGCTAAGTAATATTTTACTATATATACATACATACCACATCTTCTTTACCCTTTCATCTATCAATGGACACCCAGGTTGCTTCTATATCTTGGCCATTGTAAATAATACTTCTGTCTCCATCTTCATATTCCTTTCTACTTTCTGTGTTTCTCTCTTGGTTCTCTCCTCTTATAAGAACACCAACCACTAGATCTAGGATCAACTCTAAATCTGGGATGAATTCATCCTGAGTTTCTTAACTAATTACAAACTAATTGCATCTGCAGAGACCCTACTTTTAAACAAGGTCACATTCTGAAGTTCCAGTGGCTATGAATTTGGGGGAAGACACTATTCAACATACCACAATGATCAAGATTAAATTCCATGCAACACTAATACAAGAAAAATAAAATAAGGAATTGAACAAATGTCTACAAAAATAAAAGTACTCAAAAGTAATGCCCACAAAATATACCAAAACTATAACTTTCTATTTCTAATAAAACTAAAACACATTTAGCAAATGAGATGTGAGAGAACAGCATTATGATTTGAATTAGAAAAACTCAGAAATGGCATGATAGAGCTCAGGAAAAAATAAAAAATGAATAATTTAACAAAGACTAAATTGTAACAGCATAAAAGCAAGTGAGTAAAAGAATTGGAAATTTAAAATAGAGAAAACATTAAGTAACAAAAATAAGCTATGGGAAATGTACTTAAGATTAAGTGATAAATATTGAAGATATAGAAAGAAGGTCTGACAAATAGATAACAGAAATCTCTAGATAGAAAAACCAAGGCAAAAAAAGAAAAAATACATAATATTATAATTTAAGAAAACTTACCTGGAAAAAATAAAACACCTAATTTAAAGTGCATATTTCATACTTAAGAATGCCTACCTGTCTACCAACACTAAGACATAATCTAGCAAAATTACTGGACTTGAAAAACTTTGGGGGTATCTAGGCAAAAGAAACAAGTGATTAATAAAGACCATTGGATGCTCATCAGACTTTTTAGTAGACTTTAATGTTAAAAAATGGAGTATTTAAAATATTCATGAGAAACAAATGTGCGTTTAGGTTTTATATCCTGCAAAACTGATTTCCAAGTTTGAAGAACCCACATAAGCTGCTGTCAACATGCAAGATCTCTGAGAATAGCATTTCCATGGCTTTCCTGAAAAATTTATTAAAGAATAAGTTGCAGGCAACCAAATGTCTATAGGAACATTGACACTTCAGGACTAAATAAAGGATAAAAGTGAGCAAATAAACTTAGTAATAGCTTATGTTGTGCTAACAATGTAGATGTACCACATGTATTTTTTTGTTTGTTTTTAATGTGGTAGGGGTAGGAGAATTCAAAAGCAATTTAACTATTTCAAAAAATTGGAGGTGATAGGTCTATAGCAAATCTCTGATTTAGACTTTCCCTGATTGCTATTTATTTAGGATGCCAAAACATGCAGGAATATTTTTCATCTTTCATAAAATTAAATAAAGATTATCAGTCATGTGATATGCTGCTATTCTTTTATACATGAAGTTTCCCAAACATATTACTTCTGATTCCTGGGCCACCTAACCAAAAAAAAAAAAAAGCTCTACATTAAATATCATGGAATTGGTGATTTTGCCCAAAATTATTGAAGAGATTGCTAATGGTTTTTTGTTTTTGTTTTATGTTTTACTTAAAACTTAGACTTCTAAAATGGCTTAAATTAGGTTTTAATAAGCATCAAAGGTTGTTTTATATCAAACTATAATTCAATAAAATTTTGAAGAACGTTTTCATAAAACAGCATTTTGGTCCTGTTTGCAATATTAAGAAATGAGGAGCTGCTAAAATTGTTGGCATACTAACCATTTATTCTTCGTTTTATTATGGCTGTTAATTTCCTTACTAATACATTATACTAGTCCCCAGTGTACATAAAACAAATGAGTTAGCGTCTTATCCCAACACTATTCCATATGCTTCTCTGAGTCATTTTCTCTGAGGCAGAGTAAACCCAGGAGAGCTTTAGCGGATCTGTGCTTCGAGACACGTTCACAGCTTTGCTGGACTTACTCAGATCAATGATTCATGCAATATGTAAACCTTTGGCTCTTTAAAACTTGTTGAGCTGTTTTGTGTTGAGTCCAAATTTCCCCTTCCGTGTAAGCATTCAATAGGTAGAAGGTAGGGCTTTTGCCCACTATGGTATTTGATTGAAATTCTGAGTCAACTCGATGTGGTTTTGACTTGCAACATCAACAGTTTTAAGCCAAGCAACTTCTTATTCCTCACATTCCAATTTGACATTGATCTACAGCTAATTTTAAATGGCCTCAAGGAACAGTTTAAAATTTCTCCAATACTGATTTATTTTAAAGGATCTCTGCCCCCTGCATAAGGAGGCCCTAGAAGGGACTTGGGCTTCACCAGAAGTCCCTTTCCTTTGTTTCCTGAAACTCTCAATTTGCAGATGACTGTAATCAGGTCCAATTTCCTCTCCACAGATACTTAGTTCTTGTCCTAAGTATCTGAACAGGCATGTTACATGTAAGAATGTCAGGCTGCCAGTCTGAAGATTACCTCCTAAGTATTCTGCTGAGGGTGTGAAAAGTGTTAGCCATTAAAGATAGAATTTACATTTGTACAATATTTCTAAGGCTGTGTTGACAATTCACAAGTAGTTATTAAGCATATTATGCACAGAGCTATGATAGGCACATTTCTCATCACAAGTCTGTATAATCAAACATAAGAAATGGCCCTGGCTGGTGTGGCTCAGTGGATTGAGCTCCAGCCTGTGAACGGAAAGGTTGCTGGTTCCACTTCCAGTCAAGTCACATGCCTGGTTTGCAGGCCAGGTCCCCTCCTGGGGGCCTGTGAGAGGCAACCACACATTGATGTTTCTCTCCTTCTTCTCTTGTTGCCTCTCTTCCCCTCTCTCTAAAAACAAATAAATAAAATCCTAAAAGAAATAGATAAGAAATGGAAGAGTATATAAAAACATAGAAATAAACTATGTATTACAAACTCAAGGACATGCAAATAATGGAAAAAAGCACTGCTTTTGAGAAAGCTCTAACTGAAGCAGGTGATTCGTTGTAACTAAGTTACAAGAAATATCTTGAACAATGTAAAAAAGTATTTAATGCCAAATGATGCAAAAAATTTAGCAAAGTGGCATGTTCTTTTTTAATTCACTTAAAGGACTATAAAAACAGATCTTTATAGGTTAAATATATTTACAGAGGCAAGGTAAGATTTTTAGCTAACATAGCAATTTAACTCACTTCTCTCCTTAAATGTTATAATTTTCAGTAGTTATAAGCCAAAAGAGCTTTCCTATTTTTAGTGTTAGTGTTCCACATGCAAGTGTATCCTGCATTGTGGAGAGGAAATTGGACCTGATTACAGTCACCTGCAAATTGAGAATTTCAGGAAACAAGGGAAAGGGATAGTTCTCTAAGCTAAAGGAAAAGAGATCTGAGTAAACTATACTATGTTACTCCAAAACTCACCAGTGACATCGTTTTTAATATTTACTGCAAATGTTTCATGTGAGAATAAGATGATCTGGGTAAATTTTACACTGTGACATTACTTTTCCAATTTTAGAAAGTGTTACAAAATCAGGCTTCATTTGAACATATTGTGTTCTGGCATTCTGTGCGGGCCAGATTTTAAGGGGAAACAGTGAGGTTATTATCATCTCCATGACACATTTGAATGGCCACGCCCAAGTAATTTCAGCTTTCAAAAACTGTAGAATTTCCAGCCACAGACAGCAAATGGATTTTGTTCACTGATTTTGTTCACAGCTACGACTGCTTAAAAAACTGACAGCCATAACTATAACTAACATAACTATATTTTGGCAGGATTTTTATAATAGGCATTCTGGAAAAAAAAAAAAAAAACTAACAACAAAAAGGAAACTTCACCAGAGTTCAACATGCTGGTTCAGTTTAAATGGAAATGAAAATTTGTTTACATAGGCCTGGCCAGTGTGGCTCAGTTGGTTGGAGTCTCATCTCGTAAAACCAAAAGGTCGCAGGTTAGATTCCAGATCAGGGTACGTGCCTGGATTACGATTTAGTCCCTAGTCTGGGTGGATAGAAGAGGCAAATGATTGATGTTTTTCTCTTACATTAATGTTTCTCTTCCTCTCTCTCTTCCTCCCTTTCCTTTTCTCTAAAATCAGTGAGCATGTCTTTGTTTGGGAATTTTTAAGAAGTTGCATAAAAGTATGAAACAGGGGCATCAAAAATTCCATAGTTAAAAAATAAACATTAATTTTTAAATAGATGTTATTTGTTATTAGCACAAGTATATCTCACCTAAGTCTCTTCATATTGACCCTTAAATCTCTTCCCATCTTATGCACACTCCACATAAGGGTTTTAATTTTTTAAAAAATAATTTTCCTAAACTATGCTGAAGAAGGGAGATGGTAAAAGTCAGAAAAGAGTTCCATGATTACATGCATTTAGGAATCAATGGGCTAAATACTATTCACAGGCTTATTTAGTGCAGTTTTTCTGAGCCTTTAGTTTGTTAATATGTACAGTAAGTCTCCAAGAAGGTTATAAGAATACAAATGTCCCACATTTGCTTAATCACAAATCATAATTTGTGGGATTAGCGGTCCTCTAAATCTAGAAGCAATCTTTCAAACTGTTATTTCAAAACAAAGAATGGATTGTCCCAAAGGCTTTTATAATCCAATTGCCTATTGAATGAATCCTGGACTCTTATAGCCTGACACTTCATATTATTTAAAATATGCCCTAATCTATTTTTCATTAATCTTAGGTCAAATTGCCTATTTTTCCTATACCTTCATTATCTTGAACCACTTGGAAGTCCCTTGCAGTTTCACATTTCTCTGCCCTTTATCAGAGTGTCCCCATCAGCCTGAATGTTCTTTTTGATACTTTTGTTCAGACTTTCAAATCTCACACCTCTTTTATTCCCTTTGTAAATCTCTGTTAACCTCCTCCCCACTTCCCAAGGCCCTCCTACTGAACCTTATTCTCATCTTTCCTATAGATTTTAACAAAGGCTGTTACCATGAAGTATAGGCATGTCTCCCCCTCCTCTGAAGTGTGAAAGTCACCTAGGGCAGGCCTAGCTCTTATATCATACTACCAACACCAAGTACGATGCCCAAAATGTGGCAACATAGTAGGTGCTTTTGAAATCACTGCTAAGAAAATAGACGAATATATACATATATTTATTTTAATGAGGATTCGAGTACTTTTGCACTCTGTAAAATATGAAGAGAAAAATTAAGCCAAGTTTCTATACAATTATAAACTTCCTAATGATCAGATACCAGATTGGATTGTATAAACTTAGTCTGAAATGAATAGTAATATGAATCCATCACTGAGTTTTAGTGTGTTAAAAAAATTCATAACTCAGACACAAATTAAGATTCTTGAATTGCTAAAATTATCCTTAGTACCATCAAAAACAAGTTTAAATTACAGAGAAAAATATTTCCAATAGAACTTTAATCTATCACACAAAAATGCAGGGCTTAGTTAATTTTTCAAATACATTAAAGTTTAAAGAAAAGTAAGGACCCTGTCACATTCCAGGTAAAGAAATCTCATTTGTGCTTTTTAAAAAGTTAAAACAAGGTTGCTATACACATCCCAAAACGCTGCAGCTCTTTAACTGAGAAGTTACATCATGTGCTGGAGCACCCACCCGAGAACCACTGAGGATAGTGTAATAGCATACCAGGCTAATGAGAATATTCTCTAATGAGGACAGTCAAAGTATGAAAACTTAGCCTGATAAAAATAACTGGTGCAGCCATGACTTAACCACAAATTTTGTTTGTGTGTTTCCCCCCCACATTGGACATTAATTAATCATTATTTAATTGACCCCAGATGCGTCAAATGACTCTTTTTTCAAAATTAACTTTTCTTGAACTGGTAAAGTCAGTTGTAAGTCCCACTATATTGCAACTCTTGATGCTAAAATGATTTAATATCATATATCTAAATTCTGCATAGGTTTTGAGTTAAGGCCTTATTAAATAAAAATTTTAAAAGGTTATTTTAGTAATAAAGTAATATAACAGTCCACTAAATATGCCATGCCCTGATTTAGCCTAAGAGAAAAGTCAAAGACTCAGATGTGAGCTGAACTGAATCAAATCCTCCTCTTTAGAAATAAATGGTGAGCAAAACAGTTTCATCGTGTTGCCCTTGGAAATGGGCTTCTTGAAGAGTCGCAAGAAAAAGATTTCCGGGACCGCACATGGGCGGATGGGGTGTAGTGGTAAGATTTATTGAAGCTTGGAGCAAACACAAAGGACCGTCCCTAAGTTCCCAGTGTCTGTGCCTCATTCATGGCTAGGTGGTTCAGCTCCATCTTCCTTGTCTACATCAAGGCCAGAAGAAGGGCCAGGGTCCAGAAATCCTGTGCTGTTAGTTCAGTCCGTGCCAAAGCTTAGTCTAGTTCTGTATCTGTCTCCATCCCGTTAGCTTCTTCTCTGTTCCTGGCCGCGCTCTGGACTGCACTGCATTGATGGATTCAGGGTGGCAATGGGCAGGGCGCTAGGAGCCTGCATGGGGGCAGGGGTGGGGCGCGCACTCAGAGCTGCAGCTGCTCCCACCCCAGGAGCTGCAGCTGCTAGGCTTGTGTGGCTACCTTGGACAGAGAACCCACGAACAAATGGGCAAACGTGTGACAAGTGTCATCCAGAGAGGCCTTTGTTAAGCTTTGATTATACTGCCTTGGACTTTCAAACTGGCCAATCTCTTGCCCAATCCTCTGCAGGCGTGTGCTGGGTCCTTCCCGCCTAAGCAACTTGACCCTTTTCCGAAGCTAGAGTTCTTCCCCTGATGCTCACTGTCTTAGCTCCTGCTATGCACCTGAAAGTAGAAGGGCCTGCCATGTGCCATCTTGATTTGTACCCTGCCTGCGTCTAGCCAGGGAATTTCCCCTGAGGTTTTGATTTTTTCCCTCGGCCATCCGGGTTCATGTCCAATAACTGATCCTAGACCAGGAACCTGTCCTTCCTGCCGCTTTGAGGTGAGGCCTTGAAGGCAGAGGATGTGCCCCGCCCCGCCTCCACTGGGGACGCTGTGAAAGTTGTCAGGCTTAAAGTCTACTTCAGCTTCCCTGTATATTAGGCTCGATGTCTGATTTCTTTTACTGTCTGCCTTTGTTTGTAACTAGCTACCTACACTAGCAATTTCTCCTGACATCATTTTCTCTAATTCTGAAGTCAATTAATTAGAATTGTATTATTGAAAATGGTTTTTTAAAAGTTGAGATTGTTTCAACAATATTTTTTGTTAAAATTGTCCTAGTCTATTCTAGTTAGAGAGAGGAAAAGGCAAGAAATCAGGTTGAAAGTTTAGCCAGGGCTTGAATAAACTCGGAAGGTGATAGGACAGCAACGGAAAACAGTGGACAAGACAAGTCTTCTTCAAATGGAAAAGAAATATATAACTTTAAAGTCAGGGAACTACTGGGAAAAGACCTGCCTAGTTCTTCTTCTATCTGTGAGTCTACAAATATGATGATCATAGCACACATCCATTTTTTTGGTCAGTGAATCAGCCTATTAAGCAGAACCTATCAATGATTTTTCTTAAAATATTATACCTATTACGGTGGGCATGACTCATTTATTGAAGATGACCACAGAAGAAAAGGGCCAGAAAAACTAATAAAAAATCAAATACTGCCAACATGTAGAAACAAGGTTTATGTATATTTTATTCCATACATTTTTTCTTTTAAATTTCATGCTGAAGAAATTTACAAGGTATTTTTTTAAATATATAAATGAAATATCTAAAGTAGGTAAAATGAACAGATTGGAAGACTGAATTATTAACTGGGTGAGTCATTTTCAGTTGCTTATTCTCTGACACTAAATCCCTTTTAAAAATAATGAATATTGAACTGACATCGCTGGATTATATGTGGGCTATCATAAACATCACTGTCCATTATCAGTTTATGATGAGGATGCCCCTACTTACCATGGTTGCAATATGGAAAACTTTACAAATACACACACATATACACATTTACCTGGACAGTAATAATAATCATAGAAAAAATAACTGCTGCTGCTAAATAATATCTCCACCTAAAATGTCATGACAATTATATATAAAGCACTCCCAGAATCAGAATTTTCAGAAAAATAAAGCCAGTTATTGTTTTTAATACAAATTCTCCTTCATTCAAATGCCTTTCCTAAAGATGGGGCCAAAAGAAGATAACTTTTTATCTTCAGAGTATATTGTAATAGTCATTTTTCTAGATGGCTTTTTTCCTATAAATTAACCATGCCAGTAGTTGCCATACGACCATATTAGGGGTCATGTTGAACTTACAATTCAAAGACAATGTTTTCCCCTAATTCTGCCACTAACAACTAAAAATTTATTCATCAATAAGTAAAGAGTTTGGACTATATGATCTATAATATGCCTTCTTCCTTTAAAATTATGTACTGCAATTAATGTCACCGTAACCTTCCTCTTTTTTTTTTTTTTTTTTTTTTGTCAAACTGTAAACACCAAAAGTGAAACAAGGTACAGATACTCTCCACAGTCCAAGCTTTGGGGAACAAGGGAAAGCGATAACAGCATTTAAGGAACTTTGCATAACTATAGCAAGCTTGTAGTTAGATAATAGCTGTGCTACTGCCCCAGAGCAAAAGATGTACCTGACTTTCAGGATGTATTCTGGCTCTTGACTTGCCCAGGGAAGGTGAAGTCCCTTCCCCAAGCCCCTGTGATGGGAACTCTTGCTTTGACTAAAAATGGCAGCCAAAAGGATGTCAACAATACAGAGAAACTGGCAAATGTAGCTCATTGTGGGAGTAGGAGATGAGGTCACATAGGATGTTCTGGGTCGGGAGGGTGGACAGCCTTAAGGGAAAAAGCATGCTGTAGCAGCTATGTGAGGAGGAACATGTTGTAGCAGCCAAGTGAGGAAAAGGTGATGTAGCAACCTTGTGGGAAGGAGCCAACAGCTATGCTGGCTGTAGTCAGGATTCAGCCATCCGTCCTGGGCTAGTAGGAAAGCAGACACGCTGCTGCTTTGATTGTGCCCGCTCCAGCTGACTCCAAAGCCACCAAGCACTCTGCCTTGCAGACCTGGACTCTTGGAACTTAGGACACTCTCTTAGGACTGTGCCTTTCCTGGACTTCACCATAACCCAGTGTAACATGGCACATGCTTTCCTGGACTGTTATAGGGTGGCTGAGGACAACAGATCCTGAAGGAAAGAGCTGGAGTGCTCCCAGCCTCCCCCAGGTTGGAATATTGTCAATAAAGGCCTGTTTTTTCTCAACACTGATTGTTGGGTCATACGCCATGGGGCCACATGAATGAGCCCTGGTTTGCTCAATTACAAAAGCATTCAGATTATCTGATACCTTCTGAAATCTAGCATCACAATGGATTCAGGAATAAACAGCACAGCCACTATTTAAAATATTGTATTGCTGTTTTGAGTTTATAAAAATACAACCGTATTTCCCATGGTTTTCAGCAGCCATACCCCAAAGACCCACAATAAAGAGATATTTTAAATTTGTTAATTGGTAAAATATACTCAATATTCCAATATCCACAATAGTACAAGATTCAAAAAGAACAAAAAATTATACCAAGAAAAGTATGTTGCTTTCTCACACTGTCTCTCAGCTCCCCTCCCAATGTAGCAATCATTGTAATCGTTTTTCTTCTGAATGTGTGTGCATATTCTTTTTAAGATAATCTATATGTTTACAAGTAAAGACACACACACATATTATGTAGATATATAAGGAGAAACGGAGAGAGTATGGCAGTGCAAATGCGACATTCCTCCTCATAGAGCTACGGAAATGAAAAGCAACACATGCACAGACATACAGATGTGAGCTAAAAACAAGTAAAAGGTAATGTGGAAAATTTAGTAATTGATGCTGTTGTAACTGAAAACAAAACAATAAAGACTGCTATTGTTGACTTTATGCCAGCAGAAACTTTAGGAGAAAGCTACTTTGCTTTGCAACATGCTACAGTGGACATGATACTGACCTCACTGTCAGACAGATTTGGATAATCAATCCCCTGGATTCATTTCCAACTTAAAATGTAATGTGAATCACAGCTCATCATCCGGTCATGAGAACCATATAAGATAGGTGTTTATCTGAGATGTTGCATGTAGAATTGTTTTCACTGCTTTGAAGATCATAGACTTAAACGTCTTCTATGTCCCTTTTAAAAAAGAAAAAGATAAATCAATAATACTGCAACAAAAAATTAAGTAGACAGAATAAAATTGCACGATGACACTCCCCTACCTCGTGCAAAATCCAAAGAAAAAAATACATTTGGGAATTATTTCAGGCTCCCAGAACTCACAGTCCATCAGCAAGATAAATGCACAGGCTCACTGCTGTCATTCCACCAGCCTCCCAACAATGTCTTGCTTTCTCTGATGGATTTTTTTTTTAACCTCCCTTATTAGCAATCTGGTGGGGTTCTTGTATATAACAAAATTAAGATCTTTTTTCTCTCATGAATAAAATATCCTGTATCTTCAATAAAAGATGAAATTGCCTTCAATATACTCTATGTACTAAAGCTTATGCAATTAAAATATATTTTAGAGCTACAATGTTTTGGAACAAAACTTTCTCTTTTTTTTTAAAGTTAATTAATTATTTTAAAAAATACTTTATTTATTATTTCCAGAGAGAGAAAGGAAAGGAGAGAAGCAGAGAGGGAGAGAAACATCAACGTATGGTTGCCTTTCATCTGCCTCCGGCCATGGACCTGGCTGGAGACCTGGCTTACAACCTGGCTTACAACCTGGTTATATGACCTGTCTGGGAATTGAACCAGTGACCTTTGGGTTCACAGGCCGGTGCCTTATCCACTGTGCCACCAGCAAGGGTGGAATAAAACTTCCTAATGGCTAACTTTGAGCTATCCAGGAGAAACAACTTTCCAGAATACTAGAATATCCCTTGTATTAGATGACTGCAGGTTTCTTGTACAAGTAAGGAACATCCAACTGGGTTGTTTGTGGACAGTGTATCTAAGTTACCCTTGAGTTAATCAGTTCTTGGGCCCAGAGGCACTTTGAGCTAGCACAGGGGTCCACACCCTTGCTCACAATCTACTCCAATAATCTTATCTCATTGAAATGTATTGCATCATTCCCTTGATGCTGAGTTTTCATAGATTTTAATTGTCTTGACATGCAATTATTAAAGCAATAAAAAGAATTAAAAGTTAAATAGCAGAAACAATTTTACTGTCATGGATTAACAAGAATTTATCAAAGTTTTCTTTTCTTTCTCACTTGTATCACCAGAAGAAATGCTGCGCGGGATCAGTCTCAAACCCAGGCCTTGGATTATACCCTTGAAATAAGTATAAATGTGAGTGATTCTGGCAGGGACATCAGTTAGATAACTGTTTTTCATAAATTCCACAGATGTGTGGCAGTAACAACAATAACATAGAAACAAGGACAAAGTATCATTTTTACTAAACTACTCACAGTAAGTGTTATAAACAAGGTCATGATAAACTGTGCTTAATCTGAATTGAACATGTAGGTCTGGTTCACGGTCATGAAACATAAGCATTCTGAAGAACATAGTCTGTTTTTCGTGTGTGTGTGAATTTGTTCACTGCCAAATATATACCCTTGAGCCACCTGTGATACACTTATTAGTCTCATCCAGAAATTGAACTCCTAAGAATAATCAAAGATTGGTTAGAAATTAAACCTCAAGCTATGTTAAGACTGATAAAGACAAGTCGGCAAAAATTAGGCAACAGTTCTACAGAAAGGAAACTATTTCCCCTGTAAAACATGAATCTCTATGTCTACAGCGACAGTTCCTATTTATATGAGTGGTTGAATAACACTGCCCAGATTTTCTCAGATGTTCCTGGCTATGGGGGTGGTTATGTTTCATCCAGAGAAAACTGCATCAAAGACCATTCACCGTATATGATAGTTTTGCATGTCTTTTAGTGAATTATTATTTTTAATTTAAAAAATATCCAAATGAGTTCTGTGTTCAACTTCATCATTCTGTGTATATATCTGACAAACTTGAATTTAATTAAAATTAAGCATGCTTTCTCTTTTAGTATGAACCTTCACCAAAACATTGAAGTAAATCAACGTCCCAATTAAGATTTTCACCCAAAACAAAGACTTACTTACAGGTTTTAGATATTTAGATAGTAAAAACTATCATAATAATGCTAACTACCACATATTTTGGTCCTTAAAAGCAAAATTAATAAATATTTGCACTTCATTTTTTTTCTGTGTGGAAATCAAAAGTTATACTCAACAGCTCATTTATCTCTGATTATTGCAACCTGCTGTCTCTACTTTCAAGGCTTATTTGAATAACTTCAAATTACCCAACAATGCTCAACTACAGTCATGGTTACTGATACTTTTGCTGAGACATTTTATATGCCATAATTATGTTATGGCTGGCAGTTCACAGTGATAAATGAACTATGTGTTGATCCAGAGGCCATTCTCCTCAAGAGCATTGCTTACCATCAGGCAGATTGTTCTGACTGCTATAACAGAATAGTATTAACTAGGTAGCTAATATACAACAGAAATTTATTTCTCATAATTCTGGAGACTAGGAAGTCCAAGATCCAGTCATAAATTGATTCAGTATCTGGTAAGAACTTTCTTTCTTTCTTTTTTTTTTTTAATTTTATTGTTGTTGTATTACATCCATCCCCTTTTTGCTCCCCTCTGTCCCCCTCCCCACCCACCCATTCCCCCCAAAGTCAATCCCACCTGTTGTCCATGTCCATGGTTCCTTTATACTAGGTTCTTGTCTAAGCTGCTCCCCTTTCTTGCCTCTGTCTCCCCCCTCCCCCAACTCCTTTCCCCATGACCACTGAAGGCCTATTCACTGTATTCATATACTTGGTTCTGTTTTGCTTGTTGTTAGTTTTGGTCATTACTGTCCCGTAATGGGTGAGATCATATGATATTTGTCCTTCACTGACTGGCTTATTTCACTAAGCATAATACTCTCCAGTTCCATCCATGTTGTTGCAAAGGGTACACATTCCTTCTTTCTTTCTGCTATATAGAATTCTATTGTGTAGATGTACCAAAGTTTTTTGATCCAATCATCCACTGATGATGGGCACTTAGGCTGTTTCCAGCACTTGGCTATTGTAAATAGTGCCGCTATGAACATAGGTGTGCATAGGTTCTTATGAATTGGTGTTTCAGGATTCTTTGGGTATAGTCCAAATAGTGGAATTGCTGGATCAAAAGGCAGTTCCATTTTCAGTTTTTTAAGGAAACCCCATACTGTTTTCCACAGTGGCTGCACCAGCCTACATTCCCACCAACAGTGTATAAAGGTTCCCTTTGCCCCGCATCCTCGCCAACACTTGTTGGTTGTTAACTTGCTGATGATTGCCATTCTGACAGGTGTGAGGTGGTATCTTATTGTGGTTTTAATTTGCATCTCTCTGATGACTAGCGATGTTGAGCATTCTTTCATATGCCTCTGGGCCCTTTGTATATCTTCCTCAGTGAGTTGTCTGTTCAGGTCCTTTGCCCATTTTTTAATTGGGCTGTCTGTCTCCCTGGTGTTGAGTCACA
>PVIW01001789.1:0-265671 GCA_004026585.1 Noctilio leporinus
GCCTCCCAGAAATCCCCGCAGACCAGGTGGTGGCAACTGTCTCCTCTCTGAGACCTGCCCTACAGAGCCACAGAGTGGTGACACCCTATTGGAGGCGCCACCAACCTGGTTCACATGGGCTGCCCCACCTGGTGATGACCTAACTTACTGGTGTGCCTTTCTACAGTAGGCCAGGCTGCTAAGATGAAAAAGGGAGTCAAAGCAGCTCTACCTAATACATAGAAACAAACACGGGGGCTGCCAAAATGAGGACACAAAGAAATATGGCCCAAATGAAAAAACAACAAAACTCCAGAAAAAGAACTAAACAGAACGGAGATAAGCAATCTACAGATGCAGAGTTCAAAACACTGCGATCAACATGCTCAAAGAACTGACTGGGTAATTCAACAGCAGAAAAAAAGACCCAGGCAGAAATGAAGGTTATATTAAGTGAAATGAAAAATTCACAGGGCATCGACAGTGGAGTGGATGAAGCTGAGAATCAAATCAATGATTTGGAACATAAGAAAAAAAAATTCTATCAGAACAGCAAGAAGAAAAAAGAATCCAAAGATATGGGGCGATGTTAAGGCGCCCCCGGGGCAAAGTCAATCATCCGAACATTTGGGTCATAGTGGAGCTGGAAGAACAAGAACAAGAAACTGATCACTTAGTTGAAGAAACAATGAATGAATAAAAACTTTGCTGATTTGATGAAGGAAATAGACATATAAGTCCAGGAAGCACAGAGTCCCAGATAAGATGGACACAAAGAGGAGCACTCCAAGACACAAAATAATTAAAAGCCAAAGGTTAAAGATAAAGAGAGAATCCTAAAAACTGAGAGGAAAGCAGATAGTTACCTACAAAGGAGTTGCCATAAGTTTGTCAGCTGATTTCTCAAAAGAAACTCTGCAGGCAAGAAGGCACTGGCAAGAAGTATTCCAAGTGATGGAGAGCAAGGACCTACGACCTAGATGACTCCACCATTTAGAGCCAAAGCGCAGATAAAGGGCTTCCCAGACAAGGTAAGCCTGTAGGAGTTCATCATCACCGAGCCATTATTGTATGAAATGTTAAAGGGGCTGACTAAAGAAAAGGAAAATCAAAACTAGGAATATTAAAATGGAAATAAATTCACAACCACCAACACTGAATCTAAAAACTAAGGAAACAGAATCACAGATATGGAGAACATTGGGCTGGTGGGATCAGCAGGGAAGGGGAAGAGAGAATGGGGAAAGGTGCAGGAATTAAGAAGCACAAAGTGGTAGGTAGAGACAGACAGGGGGATGTTAAGAACAGTCTGGAAATGCAGCAGTGAAAGACATTTATGACACACAGACATGAACTGAAGGGGCGACTGCCAGAGGGAACGGGTAGCACTGGCTGAAGGGGGCCAAGGGACAATAACTGGGACAACTGTCATAGCAAAATCAATATATTAAAAAAAAAAAGGAAACTTTATTTTCCCAACCATTTGAGAGTAAATGGTCTACATGAAGTCCCATCACCCTTGAATTCCTACAAAAGTATTTCCTACAAATACCACTATTAAAATCAAGAAATGAACAATGATACATTATGCCCACTGCTCTGCGGCCCCTTCCCAGTGACAATGTAGGGCATGTGTATACATACAATTGACTTGAACAACATGAGTTGGAACTGCAGAGGTCCATTTGTATGTGGATTTTTTCGATAAATGCTGTAAATGTCTTTTCCTTATGATTCTCTTAATAACATGTTATTTTCTCTAGCTTATTTTATGGTAAGAATACAGTCTATTGGCCATACAACATACAAAATGTGTTTCGTTGTTATTGGTGAGGTTCTGGGCAACAGCAGCCTGTTAGTAGTTAAGCTTTGGAGGAGTCAGAAGTTATTCTGTGGATTTTGGCCTGTGCAAGGGATCAGAGCTCCTAACCTTCACATTATTTAAGGGTCAACTGTACAGTTACACACACATTTATTCTGCATTTCTGTAAATAAAATTAAAACCATGATTTCTCACTAATACCTCCAATTTCATATCCAACTCTACAGACAACATTCTAATTTTTCTCCATTGTAACTAATCCCTCTCAGACAGAGACAGGTATGGCTCCCGTTATCTTTAATATTTGTTTATTTTGACCAGTCTCCCTGCATGTAACCAATTTCCCACATGGCCGCCTTCCTTTCCTGCATGGATGCTTTCCTCACTCCTCCCTAGCTGGCTCACCCCTCTTCCATGGGTAGAACCTTCATACTTTGTTCAGGCCCCCTGGGACTCCTGCTGGGCACCCCTCTTCACCCTGCTTAAGTTCTAACATTCCATACTGAGTTTACCCTCCACTGGGGTGCCTTCCCCTGCACCTACCAAGCTCCGCCATCTTGCATTAGGATGCTTTTAGGCATGGATTCCATCCTCACTCCATCTGAGCCTCCACACACCCACACCAGGCTCCCCTCCTGCATTGGGATGCCTTTCTACACCCTAACAGCACCCTCACCTCCAAGTAGATGCCCTCCTCATCCTCTGACCCTGTTCAGGTCTGGACACCCCTCCTGGAATAACCAGCCCACCCCCCCATCAGGCTACCATCCTTCGCAAATACCGCACTGACCCTGCCTGGGCACAATGTGCCCTCCTACGCAGACTGCTCCTGACCCCCACGGCTCCGTCACCATTCCCCTCCATGTCAGGCTCAGATATCCCATTCCTTCAAAAAGACAAGGGTCCTCTCCCACCTACCCCACCTATGTGGACACTTATCCTTGTTTGGCCCCTCTTGATAGTTTTAGTCCTGAACTGTTCAGAAAAGAAGGGAAAGAGGACAAAAGAACAACTGATGACATTTTAAAGAAAGATACCAGTGAATAAACTGCACAAGCACCCATAACCAGAGCTAAAAGAATCATCTATTTGTCAAACTAGGTTTTTTCCATTTAAAGAAATAGTGCTCTGTTCTTTTAAACTACTTCTAAATTTAAAAAGTCAATTGAAAATTGATAAAGAAGGAAGTCTTGTTTTTCTTTTCTAGCCCAACATGCATTTTATGTAAGTGGCTGACACTCTTGCAGAAATCTACTTCCTCCAAAAAAAAAACTACTAATTTTAAGAACTGAAGAAATATGATCACTTTAAACACTAGAATTATGTATTTTTAAGAATATCCAGAACAGGTAAGTTTCACTTGTTTTCAGCATAATAGTTATACTGCTTCCAGTGCACTTATCCCCCAATTCCATTCTACAAAAATTGCCTTTAATTGTTAGAACTTTTCCTTGCTTCTTGTTTCTATGAAGAAAGATGCGTTGTAAAACAACCTGAGTCTCTTTCGCAGGGAAGAACTGAGTAGGAAGAGCACAGTTCTGCTCCTTTGCCCCTTACTTACCAGGAGCTACTGGGACAAAGTGCCCACAGACAGGCCTGACCGACCCGACTCGCCTCTCACCTGGCCTCCATCAGCAATAGAAGTGATATTTTGGCTTCTATCTTTCTCCTTGTTTTATTTTTCAAGTTGTTCAGAGTCTAATTTTGAAAAGAAAGGCACCACTGGAAAGTACTTCTGCAGTCCAATATTTTAATTAATATATTACATATATAATAGATTACTCATTTTCCCAATTTTGACTTAAAGGGACCGAATCAATTTTGAGCTTCTTTAAAACTATTGAAAAAAAAATACAAAACCCTCAAACCTGAACCAAGCAGATGTTCAAAATGAAAATAAGCAGACTTATCTGATCATGCTTATTATCCATTTTTAAAAAACTTCAAAGGCTCATAATTTCCTCCTTGTAGAGGCCATCATTTATACTGCCAGCCGTGACTTCCTACTCCCACCCTATATTCCAATATTAGACTGCTTGTTGTTTTCAGAATATACCATCACCTAGACCTCCAGACCTTCGTTTATTCTATTCCTTTGCCTGTCCCCTCCAACCCACCCTCCTGCTGGATCACTTATTAACTTAGGGACCACAAGTTATGGCCTGTAGACCAAATCCACCTACTTTCGTAAATGCATTTTCTGACTTGCTGGGACACGGACGTGCTCATTCCCTTATGTAATGCTTCTGTGCGACAAGAGCCCAGTGAATGGTCGCAATGAAGACCATGTGGCCTTCAAAGCCTGAAATATTTATTATCCAGGCCTTTACAAATTATTTTTTAGTTTGCTAAGCCCTATTTTCATTCAGTCTTTTGAAGCCTAGTAATTTCAGATCCTTCCAATCACAATTGTTTCCTCCTCTGCCTTTCTTTTATATTATACCAACTCTAACATTTAACATCGCTGATAATTGTGAGCTCTTTAAAAGCAAACCTAAATCCTGTTTCTAGTGTAGACAATAAATTTTCTCTCTCAGCTCACGGTCTTTTCCCAACATATCACATGCTTGGGGACGTATTTTGGAGGGAACTTCTGCCCTTTTCTCTACCCTTCTATTTGGTCCTCCTGGAGCAAAGAGGAACGTCTAATACCGTCAAGGTTCTGACTGTTGTGTGTAGCGGTACGTGGATTAATGCTTTAAAGGTCCCTTTTCACGGATGCCCGCCTTCCTGCTCATTCTGCTTCGTCAGTCATACCTGCCAATGAGTCAGCGCAGGGTCAACTCACGGGGTAGAGCCGCCCTGTGTTTTGGAAGAGTGTGCTCACAGTCTCAGCTGCTCTGTCTTCAATAGAGTAAAGAAATCCGATGTCCAATTTTGGCCTCAGTTCCAAGTCAAGATCTTCAATATGAATTTATCACTTAAAAAGCTACTATTTTTAAACCAAGCTCGTAGATACAGACAACAGATTACCAGAGGTAGGGAACAGCGGCAGGTGAAACGGGTGAAAGGAATCAAAAGGTACAACTGTCCAGCAGCAAAATAAAAAAGCTGTGGGGATGTCCTGTACAGTGTGCTGACTATAGTTAATAATGACACTACTGTAGTGCACATTTGGAAGTTGCTGAGAGTAAATCTTTGAAGTCCTCATCACATGAAAAAATTCAATCAATCGGCACAGGACTTACAACTCCAAATGCCTGACGGACAGCAGTAAGTAAATTGAAAAAAAAAAAAATCATTCCTTTAAAATGCACAACACACTAATGCCACACGTACTGTATCTTAGTGATGAACTTAATTGGCAAAATACTCTTTGAAGAAAAATTAAAGGTAAATTTCAGAATCCACATTCAGTGATTCAAACCAAGACCATCCTATTATTCGTCTAATTTATCTGATGCAGTATTTTGTTACTTTCAAGTCTCATCTTAAGTAACATGCAATGATGATGAATAGTATTTTTGAAAAATGTTTTCTTCTTTTTCACTGATTTCAAAGAGAAGGGAAGGGAGGAGGAAGAGGGGGAGAGAAGCGTTGATGGGCTGACTCCAGCCTGTGCCCCTGGGGACTGAACAGGCAACCCAGGTCCCCGGGAAACATACCCAGCCGACTGAGCCACACCGGCCAGGGCATCCTGAGTATTAGCGACTCAAGAAAGTATTCCCCATTTTACTTAATACTGAAAATGGTATCTCCCACCTAAGAAAACTAACATCCCTAGACCTCAGATTCTTTTCGTTGCTCCATTTATCAGTTCTTCCTAAAAATGTAGCTTCTCAAATGAGTAGTCTACTATAAATGTTATCTCCACTTCTAGACATCTTAGTTACTTTCTAACCTATTACAACATGGCTTCCATCCTCCCCACTCTGCTGAAATGTAGTCAAGGCAGACATCTCAACAACATGTAACAATCCCTCCTTATTGTAACACACTTCTCTCCCCTGGTTTTCTACTTAGCCAATGGACTTACTCGTTAGTGTAAAAGTTCAGCCGCCTTCCTAAGACACTGTTCTTCCTTTGTACCACCCTCCTCAATGTTAACATCCCTGAAGTCACGGTACTGAGTACTATTTCTGTCATTATACTATCCTTTCCCTTTAGCTATCTCATCCATTTCCATGTTGATAAGTCCCTAAGTTATATCTTCAAGTGAGAAATCACTACTATATAAGCATTACATCATCTTTCATAAAAAGAAAAAATAGTGAACATCTTAAGACAGGTATTGTCCTAGCTTCACAGAGTTCCATATGTGGAAGATAAAATGACTTGTGCCTAAAGTAATGATGATGGAGGCTAAAAAAAGTACTGTATTCTTTCAATTCTTTATTCTGTCATTTGTGAAGGCTTAGTCCCTTGTCACCAAATAAATTACCACTTAAATATGAGGGCTACTGGACAAAGTAACTTGCTCTAGATACACCTAAACATATATCCATCAGAAAAGAATTAGCAAATTTGATTTTATGGAGAAAAGGGTCTTAAAGTTGTTTTTCAAATAACCACTTAAGAAAAGATTCTAGGTTGCAACTGAATCATAAAAGTGACTGAGTATGTAGGGTAGAAGGTATAACTAAAAAGATACCCAAGAATTTTGGGCAATGTGTGTAATAGCTGCAAATGGTTGGGCTGCCTAAAGAAACTAGGAAAACAAATAGCAAAGATGCAATCTGGTAGACTTTGATCAACTAATTGAATATGGTTAGAAGCTTTTACTTGATGAAAAAGGACAAATGGGAGACACCACTGCTCTGTAAACTAGAAAATCAAAGCAGCTATTTCAAACAATGATTTAATGCAGGTTATAAGCTAGTCTGAAAGACACTACAACCAGCAATGCAGATACTGATATAAACCAGAATCTTACCTGAATCTACCTCAGGTGCTTACTTTATTCAAAAAACTGAATCCAGGAGATATTTTAAAGAAAGTAGTAATTTGGCAACACATTAGGGTAAAGAAAAAAACAAGCAGCAAATAAATAAGCAGGACAGGGTTGTTGCCAATTGTGGGAAAACTCTATAAAAGGAAATGAAAAGATATTAAGAAAAGTGATTCTTATTGTAAGTTTCATTTTCTAGAAAACACAAAAATTCAAGTAGATTTTTGATTGATTTTTAGAAAGAGAAGGGAGAAGAGAGAAATATCCATGTTTTCCACATATTTATGCTGACCATCTGGCCAGGGCTTCAAAACATATTTTTATTTAGCTTTAATTAAAAACAAAGTGCTACTGTCCGAATACAAATATGGCATTACCTTAGTTTCCTAGTGGGAGCAGTGGGTTGGTCTGGGCCTATTCAGATTCTCTTATCTATATTCCGTGGTGAAATAAATAGCCTTTGAAAGATTTACCTAATGATACATTCAGCTCCAAGTACAGACTCTCATAAGGTTAAACTGGTTCCCAAAATGTTGAGCCTACGAACTCAGTGTTCTAACCGTTACCTATCACCCATAAATGCTGGTCACATGTACACCCAGAAGAAGGAATATTATCAAAAAAGAAACTCCATACATAAAAATGTAGGATATTATAATTGAAAGACAGGACTTACTAATAAGGAAGAAGCAACTGCATATCCAAATACCCAAATGCCTCTACCGCACCTCCCACGGCACTGTGATAGAAGCAGCAGGGCTGAGAGTCATACCAGCCAGGGGGACACAGGACACAAAGAACAACAACTTGCCAGGGTGCACAGCCAAGCAGGAAGGGCACACATGCAGCCGCCCAAAGGAAGGTAGCGTGGACAGAAGAGAAAGCTGCACGCAGAAAGGAGGCCACTCTAGGTTCAGACCAGCCCCAATCTAACATCTGCAACCCACAAAATTCACACATTGCTAGGTCCTAAAAGTGGCAGAATTTTGTACTTCCAATTATAAAATAATCCAGGAATACTCAGAATTTCACATTTAAATGTAAAATGCATTGATATGCCTATTTCACAGAGAAATCTGGATGTATGTCCTAACCACTCAACTGCTCATTATCATCAAACATTCAAGCAGTGTAATGCGTGTTATTAGGTAGTAACATAATTTACATCTTTTTAAGTGAATCAAGCTTGCTGGTGCTTGAAAACAACGGCTGTACAGCCAAGGTTGTGGGGTAGCTGACCCACCACACCAGGCCTCACGAAGTGCAATTTCTCAGTCCGTCTACTCTTCCGGGACGTACGCTGCACTAGTGACAAGATGAACTGGCGGTTAATAGAAAATCAAAAGAGCAGAAAGCAAGCAGCACCAGAAAGGGGTGCTGGGTTGGCTATCTGAAACTGTATTTACTTGGCTACCGCATCTCTAAGTGTTGCAGCTCTGTGAAGCGCTCTGACAGCATGTCAGTACTCTGACATAGCTGCTGGTCATCGTACATGGGGGCATGCAGTTTGGAAGGAAGTTTACATGACGAAACTTGCCCAGTGCAGTGCTCTCAGACAGCGATGAGGTTAACAGGAAGAGTAAAACAGAGAGCTTGTACCATCGAAGGGTAGCTTTAATATAATTAAAAAAATAAATAAATTAAAACTAACGTTGTATCTTCACTTACTACAGAGCAAAAGTATCCCTCAGAATACAGGAAGGCATCAAATGTCTTTTGGTCTTCTCATGTACAAAAAGCCACAGTTAGGCCAAGGGACACACAGTGATTCTAGAGCTCGATGGCTCTGGCTCTGTAATACCCTGTAATACACACCATTTACGCCCTTACTCTCTTTTCCTCTAACATGCCTCATGGTCTTTTTCTTGTTCATCAGCATTCCCAGCAGAAAGATCTATTGGCAAAACTGTTAAAACTCAAATCTGCTAATAATCTGTGTAAATCAAGAATGACAATAGCAACATTTGCAGAATACTTTCTTTGTGTAGATACAAAATTCCTTATATCAACCCAGGTAATTCTCAAACAAGCTTCGCATACAAAATTCCTTATATCAACCCAGGTAATTCTCAAACAAGCTTCGCATCTCCAACATACAGGTAAGAAACTGCAGTACAGACTGGTTAAGTAACTTGCCCCCACTGTTAAGTGGTAAAGCAAGGATGCCAACATAGGTATTATTACACTGTCCAAATCAAAGATTTTGGAAAAAATCAGTTAAGCTACAGGTGTGGTCAGTAACAACAGTTCTGAAAGAAGGCGGACAGCGTAATTAAGAGCTGCCCGAGCCACTCCACTTTAGACCTCCACCGGCCACCGCTGCGCGGAGCCGCCTGCCCGCAGCGGCTATCAGGACCTGCGCCATGGCTAGTCCAAATCAGACGCAAACGCCGCAGAATGTAAAATATTTACCAGTAAGTTTATATGGCTCAATGCTAAAATATGTTAGTATAGCAGGCTAATTTAAATGATTTTATTCATGCAGCTAGCAGAAAATTTTAACTTGTGCATCTGGCTCCCGTTATATTTCTAGTGGACAACACTGGGATGTAGTAGTAAAGACTCTGGTGTTTACAGAATAATTCTAATCAAACCTTCACCATTTTGTTTTGCTGTTTCAATGTTAGGCAAATCAACTATACTGCTTATTAGCTTCCATCTCAGAAAAATGAGGTTTAAAAACAGTCCTGAAACCTAATGTTCAGATTTTGGTATCTAAATGTATTTTCTATTAAAAAGACTGAAGGGCTCCTTGAAGAAATAGCTGGTGTTAGGGACGGGATGAAGATGAACCTGGAATATGTTGTTTTGGCAGGAAGGAAGTGATAAAAAAAAAATCACTGGGTGGGGAAGGTTAAGAAGTGGTTTGTCAAAAAACAAAACAAAACAAAATAAAACAAAACAAAACACTGGAACTAGCTTGATGAGGCAGGCTCCCACTGGCCAAACCTGGTACAATTGAGGGGGAAAAATGGTAACAGTAATAAATTTATGCAATGACAAAAAATTAGAATCCATGAATTCATAGTGATAAAAACAACCAAATAAATAAACAAATAGTGAAGGAGATGGGAAAGACTGCTTTATTACAGAATGTCAACTACTACTTATGAAAGGCATCATGAAGTTACAAAATCATGAATGGATGTTAAAGCTTGTGGTGAGCCCTGACTGGTGTGGCTCAGTTGGCTGAGCACTGTCCTGCAAAAGAAAAGGTCCCTGCTCCATTCACCGCAGGGATGTGCCTGGGTTGTGTCCTAGTCTCTAGTTGGGAAGCCTATGATGGGCAACCAATTTATGTGTCTCTAGCACATCTTTGTTTTTCTCCTTCCTTCCCTCTCTTTAAAAATAAATATATAAAATCATTTTAAACATCTAAAAAAAAAATCATTGTGGATGAAATTTTGATGAGGTTATGTAAATATCCTGTTTCCAAAGTATTTCTCCATGAATTACATATTGATTATAAAAGGAAATGATAAATTTGGGGAGAAATATGGAGAATAACACATTCACCAAATTTTCAAGGCCAATAACATGAACCTTAAGATATGGTTTACTAAGAAGCACAGAACATCTCTCTTCAGAGGTATCTCTGGCAAAAATGCAAAGCCAATCTGATCATGAGAAAACAAACAAATTCAAATTGGGAGACAGTCTACAAAATTACTATCCTGTACTTTTTAAAAAATGTCAAGAAATATGAGAGAAGCTGAGAAAGTGTTTTAGATTAAAAGAGACTAAAGAGAAGTGACAACCAATGTGATGCTCAATCCTGAACTAAGGGGAGGAAGAATTTACAGATAAAATAGAGGTAAAATTTGAATATGGATTGTGACTTAGATAACAATAGTATACCAATGTTAAATCTCCAGGGTTTAATAACTACACTGTGGTTAGATAAGACAGTCTTTGATTTTAGAAAATATACACTGAAGAATTTAGGCGTAAAGGGGCATGATATCTGCAAATTACCCTCAAGTTATTTTGAAAGATGATGGATGGATGGACAAAATGATATCAGTAGAAGGCAAGAATGATAAAGCAAATGCAGCACAATATAATACAATTAATGAATGTGGGTAAGGCTATATAGGGGTTTCTCGTATTATTCTTCCAACTTTTCTAGTTAGCTTGAAACTGTATCAAAAAGCAAAAAAATCAAAGCAACCAAAACAAAAAATCTGACATCTCCCAGATCGAATATCCTAACAGACCACAGAATTTCTGATAATGTTTTAAATTATATAAATGCATTTCTTTTCTCCTGGACTTTACATTGTTACAAATTTTGTAACTTATCAGTTACTAATTATATACCCCACAAATTTCAGGACTATATCTGTTGTACCTCATTATTATACCCACTAAAGTACTATTTAATGTATCCAATAAGCATGAAACATGTTAGATGAGCATACTCAAAATTACAGCACAGAATGATGATTACAGACAAATAATCAAATTATGAGCACACACTGTAAATAGAGGTATTAATTAGGACACAGGGCATACAGGGCAATTCTTCAATTAAATTATAAAAAAGAAATAAATCACAGTCATAAATCTGAAGGAATTACTTCCACAAATAAAGGTAAACACAATTTTCCTTATCAAAAGTTATATATCTTAGCTAACTAACTACAAGCATGATGAACTCTTCCCCCCAATAAAATAAGAATATTATATGTTACAAAAAATGCGTCTGATTACTTTAAGAGATTAACTCTAAGAATTGAGATTTATAACTTCACCACTGGCTCAATACTAACTTGCTGTATGATCCTGAGCCACTACTTACAATTTCCTTAACTCATTTAAAAATACTCTTTTGAATCATTTTCTTCCCCTGAAACAGAAAGGATAATATTTTATTAAAAATTATTTCAAGCCATAAGAGCACTACATATGCAATACAGAAACATGTATACATATGTATGTATGTGTGTGTGCATTCACACACATACAAGCATGCAAAGGAAAAAGATGGCTTTTTGCAAATATGCAAAGTGAAATACTGAATATAAGCACATTAATAGCAAAAGGCAAATTAAAATCAGTATACACACTTCATTTTATCCCAATTCCTACTATGAACGAGTGCTTCACATATAGGGTACTGAAAAACCCATAAACAAGTATTTGTCCTGCTTAAAAGTTATTTACGTAAAAATAACAAAGACAAAAACAAAGTATGAGATGGGTCTTACTAGGTCTCCAGAAGAATGGACTTTGGGAAACAACCCTCACATATAGGGCCCAGTTAAAAATTTCCTTTCAAATGCAGCACAATTACATATTACATTATAAATGTAATACAGAGATTGCACATAACCTAACAACATTACGTCAATTTTCAATGTGCCCCAATCCTGCTTCTGTATCCAACTAGGTAAGGCAGAAAGTACTTTTTTTCCCATCAAAGCCAATAATTTTAACATTTGACTTTTTCGAAAGCATTTTTGAAAATATTTTTGAGTACACAGCCATACTTAATGTATCTAAATAAGCAGAAGGTGAAGGGATAAAAACCTAAAAGACACAAAACCATAAAATAGACCAAAGACATCTTGCCTTGGGAAAATCGAACACAATAAACCCGGAGCCAGTGTTCCACCCCACCGCTCTTCTTCTGCCTGAGTCTAACTCAAGGGATCAACAGTTTCTAAACAGGTCGTTGGTCGCAAGGATCTCTACACAGCAATCACAAAAACGGGTCCATTTTGTATGCAGGAAGCACTAGTTACACTTAGCTTAAGAATTTTATGCAAAGAATACCCTGAGGTGTTTCTACACTTTTAAAAGTAACTAAAATCACTTCCGAATACTTGACCAAAGCTTTTTACAATGTTTCCTTAGATAAGACCAGAACATACTTCACACCGGTAAACAGTACATTTCTTAATAACTTATGTGCCTCTAATCAGAGCCATCCCCCTTCTCATCCGTCTTCCCACATCCTTCACGCTCTGCAGTGCATGTTTTGAGTTGAAGTTGTCCCAGTTCATCCTACTGCGATCTCCTTTTCACCAGTGCCCACCAAGAAGGATCTTCATTCAGGCGCTAATCAAACGAATCGGAGGTGGGGGGTGGGGGTGGGGGCTCCCAGTGGCGCCCGAAGCGCCGCGAACGAGGTAGGAGAGTAGTTTTCTAACAGGCATTAATCGTAGTGCCTTAACTCCGCTCGCCGAGACTAATCGCCGACCGAGCAGGCTGCGGCACAGCTCCCTCTCCCTCGGCGCTACCCTGCGGTCCGACCCAACTCGCTTTCCAAGAGACCCAGCAACCCCCCGCATCCGACCCGCGTCGCCGCTCCCTGCGCACCGGACCAACCTGCTGGGTCGCACCTCGCGCCCGCGTCTCACTCCAACCGCACCGCCGCGCGTCCCCACCCCCTCCCGCCCCCGCGAGCGGCCGGTGGGATGACAGTCCCGAGCCCAGAAGTTGGAAGCAGAGGCGACTCGGACCCCACCGCACGCGAGGACGGCGCGGCCGGGGAGCGCGATGGGAGGCGGGCAGCGCGGCGTGTGTCGGTGCAGGGACGGGTCCATCACATGACAGCGCGGGAGGACCGGAGTCGCCGGGGCTCCCACCAGGAGAAGGGGTGGGGGGGCCAGGGTGTCATCGCTATGGCAACAGCCCCGAAACCCCCGCCCCGCGGTCCAGACTTCCAAAGGGGGAGGAAGAACTTCAAATCCCAACCGTCAGCGCTCGAGCGGCTCCTTCTTAAAGGGGTACACACCGCGCCGCGGCCGCCGAGCGCGAGGGCAGGGCAGGGCGCCCCCGCCCCTCGGGCGCCGCCCCCGCCGCCCCTCGCCCCGCCGGCCCGCCGCCGACCCAGCCGCGCGAGCGCCCGGGGGCCGCCCGGGTCCCCTTCCCGGTAACTCGGCCGCGGCGGCCGCCCGCGCCCCGGCGGCGAGAAGGGGGTGTGTGTGCGCCGGCGGGGGCGCGGACCAGCCCGCCTTCCTCCCGCCGGCCCTGCCCGCGGCTCCCCGCCGCCCGGCCGCCGACCGCTGGGCCGCCTCCCCGGCCCCCGCGGGGTGGACACGGGGCGGCGAGGGGCGCCAGGAGTTTCGGGGCCGGCGCGAGCGAGCGGTTTCCTCCGGGGCCGGGCGAGCGGGTCCGAACTCCCAGTTCCCGGGGCGCCCAACAGCTGAGACGGGGAAGACGGGCGAGCGCCGACCGCGCCGGGCGAGGGGCCCCCAGACAAAAGGCGAGCGGCGGGGCCGCCGCGCCGGGGCCGCTCCCGTCTCGCTCCCCCATTGAACTGACCCGCACGGGAGATTCAACTGAACCGCTCAGCGCCAAACTCCTCGGGGCTGCGGCGGCCGGCGTCGCGCGGGCCGGCCCGGCCCCGGCCTCTCTTACCTACACAGTGCATGAGGCGGTGGCGCCAGGAGTCGAGTTCCCGCCGGAATCCTCTCCTCTCCGCCGCGCACCGAGGGCTCCGGCACTGAGCGGCGGCGGCAGCAGCGGCGGCGGCAGCGGCCATTCTCTCTCTTCCCTTGTCCATCTGCGTCCCGCGTCACGCGCCCTCATTTACATACGAGCGGCGCAGGCACGAGGCAGGGGCGCGAGCCCTCGGCGCGAGCCCCGGAGCGCGCGCCCCCCGCAGGGGGGTTGATTGACACGTGTCACTACCTTCCCGCGGCCCTTCCCTCCCCCTCCCAACCGCTCCCTCCGGGGGAGGCGGGAGGGAGCCGGAGGAGAAGGAAGCAACCTGCCGCTTCCGCTGACCCCGCCTCCCTCTCCACTCCCCGCTCCCTCCTCCCCCCGGAGTTTACTCCAGCGAGCCATACTGGTCCCGCCGCCCGCGGAAACCCCGAACGAGAGCTGGAAGCTCCGAGCCCGGCCAGGAAACGGAGTGCGACGGAGCGGAGCAACAACTCCTCCCTTCTGCCTTTCCGAAGCGACTCGGGGGTGCCCGGAGACTTCACTTCCCAGTCTCCATTGCGCCCGAGCCCCAGAGCGGAGCTCGACGCCGCGGCGCCATGCATGCTGGTCTTTGTAGTCCAGAAGGCGTGGGCCGGCTTCTGTTCTGCATCCACACTTGGGCTAGTAGACCCGCCTTAGACTTCGTAGTGTTGCGCCTCTCGGGAACTTGCGCGGGTACTGGGCTCTGCCGATGTTGCCGGGTCTGACCCGGCCGCTTTAGCTTCTTTGGCTCCGCTATACAAGGGCGGTGGAAATCGCAAGAGTTGACCGCTCCTTGATGGTTCAAGCTGAGCTTCGCGCATTAAGCGCTGGAAACTTTTGGGGATCCCTGTCATCTCCCAACTGCGGGGATGGAGCAAGCTGGTCATTAGGCTGCATCCCAGAGATCTGCCGAATATCCGGAGAGAGCCCGCAGTAACATCAGTTTCCAAGGAGAAGGGATCTCGGAAACAAAGTAATTGTAAGGATAGGGAAAAGATGCGGGGCGTATTTCACCGAAAATGAGTTACAAGGAATTAGGTGGGACTGGATGAAAACCCCCAAAGGAGAAACTTTTTCTCGTCCGCAAAATGTGAACTGGAGAACAGAGACCCATTGAGACTTCTGTACCAGGACAAGCTTCCCTTGCCTGACGCTAGTGCAGCGCGTGGCATGGGATCCAGCGCTTTACAAATGTTACGGCGTGATTTCGACACTGTGCTAGAGAAAATAGTTTTTTCTTCTTCAGAGAGGACTTTTCATTAAAAATATGACTAAGCTTCAACGACATTTTTGACTTGCATCCCAGCAATTGTGCGTGTATTCTTGTATATGTACGGGGGTGGGGCAACCCAAAATTTGCTGAGAAGTTCTGTGTCTTACTGGAAATGTATGCCCAAGTGTGTGGGAAAGATGTTGTAGTTCTTCCTGGAAACTACTAGGAATTCTGAGTTGAGTACCACCCACCCTCTTTTGTGGTGTCCTTCCTTATCCACCTTTCCTTTCCCCTCCACCCCCACCCCACAAGAAAGTATTTGATTGCTCATCATTACCCCTGTATAGTGAAGGTGCAGTTTTACGTTTTCACAGATTAAGAAAATGAAATTTAAAATCTCATAATCACCTGTCTAGTATGTTCACAATTGGAAAAGTAAGTAAAATCACTCAGTGAAGGTGCTTTCAAAATTACCAGTGGATGGTTTCAGTTCCTGATTCCACTCAGAATAATTGTCAAGATGGTCAGCATTTATGGCCTTCTTGATCCCTTTTACAGATATTTACATTAGTTAAAATGGGCTAGTTTATGGTGCAATGACCATCAGTAACAAAGGACCCAAAGTTTGGGGGGGTGGGGTACAGAGGGGATGTAGCTTCACAGCAGGTCATTGTCACCAAACAACCAGATGGTTTAGGAAGGCGCCAATCACTGTAACTTCCTCACTAGCCTCATAGACCCAAGAAAGATGGTTCTTCCTGAAAGTGATACAAGTCGATTCCATTCACATTTCTTTGATAAAAGCAAATTATAGAGGCATGTCTGTCTTCAAGGGAAGCTTGGAAGTGTAATCCTACTATTTGCCTAGAAGAAAGATAACCAAAATGGACCTGTGAACAGCCCCAGTGATTACTATAATCCATTTTTCTAGTCACCAACTTACAGTTCATTCTCCTGACACTACAAAAAACATTCACCCTTATCACAAGTGAGACAATCCACAAGTTCTATTTAGTAATGGCATTTATCTCAAACTCCAGGACCTCTGGGTGATGCTTGGTAGTCCCTACATTTAAACATGAATAAGCTGCTCTTGCTATAGAGACCTGAAAAGACAAAAGATTATTCCTTTCTGCTTACACACACACGGATGTGCACGCATGCACTCACACACACATACACACACATTTAACACGCAGTGGCGGGACAGGAACAGAATAAACATGGGAAAGGAGAAGAATCTCAGACTCACATGAATAGCTAACATTGGTTACTAAATTTCCAACCTTTAACAGTAGTTTCCTTGCCACCATCCACTGAGTCTCTAAGTCCCTGCCACATATTTTAGGTCATACACTACCTCCATCTGGGTACCAACGTCCTGATAGTCAGAATGGGTTAGGTTATGCTCTAGTAACTGAAACTCAAAATTTCAGTGGCTTAATACAAAGATTTGTTTTTTGCTTAAACTGTATATTCTCCAAAAGTCAGTGTGAAGGAGGGTCCGGAGATCTGAAACGTGTCCATTTAGGGACGCTGGTTCATGGAGATCCACTATCTGGAACCTCTCTACTCACCATGATGAGAGAAAGAACAAGTTAAATCACTGTCTAGCGCTTAACTTTCTGCCGGAAGTGAGGTATTTCATTGAGTAAAGCAAACCATTCCGGCTTTGCCTAACTTCAAAGGAGCGATGTACGTTAGATCACTTTACTAGTAAGTGTAACCAACCGCCTCAAACTTAATTGTTTAAAGCATCAACTATTTATTTAGCTCATGAATCTATGGAATGGCGACTTGTGTGGGTTCAGCTGGATAGTTCAGCGGGCCTGGGTTGGGCTCCCTCAGAGGTTTGTGTTTAGCTTCGTGTTAAAAGTGACAACACTGTTTCTGAGGTTGAGCCGACGGTCATCTGGGACAACAGAGCAAGCAGGTCAGTTGTCCCTCATCATCAAGAAGCTAGCCTCGGCTTGTCACCTGGTGGTGGCAGCCACAGGGTTCCAAGGTCAGCAAGAGACTAAGCCCCCATGAGCAAGCATTTTTAAAGCTTTGGCTTGGGTGACATTTGCTCCATCCAGTTCACATAGCTAAAGAAATCACAAGGCCAAGCCCAAAGTCAATGAGGGCAAGTAGAATGTACCTTTAAACAGGAAGAGCCGTGTGTAAGTCCCATTGCTGGAGGGTGTGGGTAGGGGAAAAAAATAATCGCGGTCACTTTTTAGTCTATCGTGCATGGGTAAGTGCCATGTTACTGTGTCCCCTAAATGAAGGGAGAATAGAAATATTAATGAACAAAACTAACTAATGTAATATTTCTAGAATTTCCAGATATCCGTTAATTCAAGGATAGAAGAGGGTCACACATCCAAGGTTGTCTTCTACACTGGAGGTCTAGTTACTCGCAAAGGAAAAGTTAATGTTCTTTGGAAAGCTGCTTGCGTTCTGCAACTTATCGCCTACGCACAGCGTATCATTTGTTTGTTGCTGTGTAACAAGCCAACCCCTAACTTAGTGGCTTAAAAGAGCAACCATTTGTTGTTGCTGGAAAGTCTACGGTTCAGATGGGCAGTTCTGCGGATCTGGCGGTTCTGCTGATCTTGGCTGGGGCTGTTCAGGCTGGAAGCTGCATGAGCTGGAACGGCTTCACTCTGGTCTGGAGTTCAGCTCCCCCGTGCTGAAATCAAGGGAATGACTGAACCGCGTGTCTCATCACTCAGAGGTTAGCTAGAGCTTATTTACATGGTGGTAGCATGTCAAGCACAAGAGGATACGCACTAATGTGTAAGGACTTTGCAAGTCTTTGCTGCATCCCATTTGCTTGTTACTTAACTGTTCCATTGGCCAAGGCAAATCAGACGACCAGTCCAAAGTCTGGAAGACACTCACAAATGGCATGCATACAGAAAGTTATAAGCTAATTGGGGTCATTACTTCGATGAAACCACTACAAATATCCATCAAGTTCACTATTACCTAAAACTGATTAAGTACATCTAGGGAGTTCTTGTACAGTACCAAGAATAGATATAAACTGCTGGGAAAATTAATAGATTCTTAATTTATTTGACCATTTGAATGTCAATTCCCAATCTGGGGTACATTAGGAGAATATGATAAAAAGATACATATAGCACCCTGGCTGGTGGTTCAGTGGATTGGTGAATCCAAAGGTCGCTGGTTCGATTCCCAGCCAGGGCACATAACCAGGTTGTAAGCCGGGTCTCCAGCCAGGTCCTTAGCTGGAGGCAGGTGAAAGGCTCTCCCTTTCTTCCTCCCTCCCTGCTCTTGTCTCTAAAAATAATGAATGAAATCTTTAAAAAAAGATACACATAAATTGGAGCAGTTTGAAATTACAGAAGATCTGATTATACTCCATTCTCTTTGCAACAAAAATAACAATCCAATATACTAGTAAGATTGCAAAATGCCTATTCAATTATGAATTATCAACGTGTAACAAACACAACACAGATGTTTAAATTTCACATTTTAAACATTTTTGTATGAACTAGATGTTGGTAATTGTAAGGCATAATGACTAGGTGCCTTAATTAATGATTAATTAGTGCTTCATAATGTTGAAAAGGGGTTTTGAGTAAATTTATTAAGTGCTTTAAAAATATCACACTTTTCCTTCAGTTCTGAACTTCAATGTGCTGCACTGGTCAGAGATCTAAAAATCAGACATCTGTGACCAAACCAATTATTTAGGACATGAGAACTAGCCCCCTTAGAAAATTTCTTACCAGCTACATTATCATTATGTTAAATTTTATGTAAACATCTTAGATTTACCAATAATTATGAGCCACAGATTTCTAAGCATTGTTTTTCTTAGAGAAGGATGGACTCTAAGCACATCATCATTTTAGCTATTCATGATGCATTTAATTGAATAAAATAGTTAAATATTAGAAATATCTAAAACAGATGAATGATTTTGTCTTCTTGATGTGTTTCCAAGTATCATCAACATCTTTTTTATACATTTGATAGGGAACAAAGATAAAATTTCACAGGAAGGAATAAAAATTGAAGAGACAGAAGTATAATGGTGATGTATTTCATTTCTTAAACAGTTATGGCTACCTATTTCCTATCCCAGGACTGTCCTTAGTAAAAAAAGTGAAAAAAAAAAAAAAAAAAAAGCATGATGGTTGATCTAATACTGTCACACATCTCAGGGTAGTATCTCAGATTTTTATTCTTTATGTTCTTTGTTTTGTTCAATCACTAGGTATTTTTCGAACATTACTATTATATCCTGTTACCATTTCATATTAAATACCTTCTAGTAGGACAGAATTTTTACTGCATTAGGAATACTCAGGCCATAAGTGGTCAGGATAACCAATTAATAGGGTGAGCTTGTTTTCTTTTTCTTTTTTGAAACAACATACTACATCTTTGAATGTGGCATCTGAATTTTTAAATACCATTTACTATCTTACATCCAGGCAGGTGATAATAGCACCTGATCTATCACTACTCTTTTTGTGTCCACTTGGAATCACCCTCCCAGCCTAACTCATTATAATTTCATTTTCAGCCCTTTAATAACGTTTCAATGTGTTATATACTTATGGTGGCAATTTTTCCCTATTTAATCCAATTGCATAGCACAGTATCAAAGTCAAATAAAAATGTCATCTATAACACGTATACCACTACAACTTTGAGAGAGTACAAATCATTTAGGTCAAGGCCCTACTTTTGCAGGTAGGGAAATTGAGGCCCGGACAGGATAAATAATTTAGGTAGGGCCACATATCTGAAAAAGCAGCAGTACTCAAACTATAGATCAGATTTCCCGATTTCTAATCTTGACTTTGCTTTTGCTATAATTAAGCCATCATTTGTTGAACTTTGACATACATTATTAATTCATTTGACCTTCACTATAACCATATGTAATAAGTCTTATTACTGTTATCCCAGTATCATGGGGAAGGAGTTAAGAAATTGGATCAGAGCAGTTAATTGTTAACTTGTCCAACATCAGTCAGCCAATTTGTAGTAGAAAGGGAATTTGAATTTGTGCCTTTTCAAACTTAATTTACTACCTTATACTGGAAAGCAGAAAAGGTAATAAAACTGCCTTCAAAAGAATCCGAAATTGAGGAATTTGCACTTTATCTGATTTTCTTGAGGGATGCTCATATCTGGGGGCAGAGTGACACACAAGAGCGTGAGTTCCATAGTATTTAATACGATTACTCAGTCACACAGGAGATTTTGCTGCCACTCATCTGGTACTTCTATGCTGTCCTTCTGTCATGGGAATTGTTCAATACTTCCCAATTAGAGGATTGTTAACTCCTTTTGTGCTCTTAAAACATTTTATTTATGTCCTGGCTGGTGTCACTTGGTGCTGCTGGCTTGTGAACTCAAGGGTCACTGGTTCAACTCCCAGCCAGGGCACGTAACCAGGTTGCAAGCCAGGTCTTCAGCCAGGTCCCCAGCTGGAGGCACCTAGGTGAAAGGCAAACATACATGGATGCTTCTCTCCCTTTCTTCCTCACTCCCTGCCCTTCTCTCTGAGAATAATAAATAAAATCTTTTTAAAAATAAACATTTTATTTATACTTTGACTCATGGGTCTTATATTCTTCCACGCATTATAGTTACAGTATTTGTGAGTGTATTTTATTGTGTCACTCTCCACCTGGTAGATTTTGAAGTCGGGGTTTGGGTGTTCATCATTTCTGTATGTTTTCTTTCTCTATTTCAGGTGGTACCAAAGAGTCTTTTGTTGAGTTAAAATGAAAGGGTAACAGTGTAACTTAAAAATTATGAAAAATATACATTTTCCTTTACTCCCACACCCACTACCATTCTATTCATAAATCCTAACTTATTTTTCATCCCTGATGTCAAGAAAATGACAAAAGGAGGTGGCATGTTTGCAGTTTACAGGAGTTATATTTCAAACCAAGGAATTTACAGCATCTGGCCTTTCTGCTTATAGAAACCCCTAATATAAAATAAATCACAATGTTTTGTATAAATAAAGCATACCACCTTACTTAAATGCCTTAAGAAACAGAAATTGAACAATTTATGAATTTTTAAATTGCTTTCCGTGCTGTTGATAATAGGTTAGGTTTGGTCTTCTGTTACAACATATAGAAATTGTTTATTTAGATATGAAAATAGTACAAAATGCCAATATTTCATGGTAAAGAAGCCCAACAATAAAGCTCTGAAGTGAAATCCAGTGAATGGAAAACATTCACTTAAAATTACTGTCATAAAAAGGTTTATTAAAATAATGAAGTATGATAAGGGTCCATATTAATATGCACCTAGAGAATAGAGGTGAAATAAAGATAGAAAAGAATGAAGCAGTTCAATTATACTACGATTTACCCTTATAAAGAAGAGAAAGAAATTAAATGTGACGTTGGTATAACTTTAGTACCTTTTAAATCAGTGGTCAATATGTCAAAATCACATAGTATTTGAAGATTTAAATGATAATAATGAACTTGAAATTATAATTAATAATCCTATTATAGGATTTCACATGTAATAAGCAAAATCACTTGATTTATCCTTATATGCTAAAGCCATTAAGCTCTAAATCAGTAACTTGAAAGAAAAATAATCTAAATATGAAACTCAGCAACTATTTTGAATATCATTGGTGTTCTCCAATCCTTGCTTCTCCGCTGTCCCCAGGAAATAGGATTTCAAGACAGAAGCCAGAGGTGAGAGGCAGGGCTGAAAGCCCAGGGATTGGTTAAAAGGTTGGGTGAAAAACTGTGAGAACCACCCGTTCATTCCTTAGACATCCGCTCCACGCATGCAGCCACTCATTCTTATCCCAACTCCTGCAATAGATTGGAATTGTATTTTTTGGAGAAATTAGGCTGGGTTTGAGCACAGTGGCGGGAGGGGCTAAGGTTACAGGCTAAACACAAATTATTAAGTAAGAGTTTGCTCATTCTACCCTGCTCTGCTCTCAGAGCACCTATAACCAAATTTATACCTTTTAGCAGGAAACTGGAGACCTTCTCAAGGGGCTCTTTCATCCATTTCCTAAGGCAATTATTTTGGCCAGGAGGATGGAATATTTGGATTGTTTAGGACTGGATCATATGAAAAATCCTAGAATGAATCACTGGCCGCCAGAGTTACCCACATGGGCTCAAAATCAGAGAGAGAGAGAGAGAGAGAGAGAGAGAGAGAGAGAGAGAGAGAAAGAGATGGTTTCTCAAAGAAACACTGGGGTACTACTACAAAACAAAACAAAACAAAACAAACAAAAAGAATGTAGATATCCAGACAGGCCTAACTAAAGAGCCATTTTATAGAAAAAAATCATTTCCTTTACCCTGACCTATTTTAGAGAGATGAATAGTCTTCCAAATAAGCCTTTCAAAACAGAAAATAACATTTGAGAATGTCTGTTACTGTACATATGACTTTATATCTCCATACATCTTATCTCTGACCATTTTATTTCCTGCCGTGTGAACCAGTCTGTTCAATAGAAATATAGTGTGAGACACAAATTTAAGCCACCTATATAATTTAAAATTTTCCAGTAGTTGCATTTAAAAAGTAAAATGAATTTTCAGACGCTATTTTATTCTTTTATACATCTAACACATTATCAATTTCATCATATAATCAATATATTGAAGTCATTAATGAGACATTTTACATTCTTTTCTTTATACTATCTTTGAAATTCGAAGTGTATTTTACACTTGCAGCACATTTCAGTTCAGATTAGCCACATTTCATAGCCATCAGCAAATAGAGGCCACCAAACTGGGCAGAATATTTCTGGACTGTGAAAGCTTTTATATGTTATGAAATAGTTTTTATTCTCCCAACCAATTTCCTCTCTTCAAAACCTTTCCGTTCTGGTCATCCTTCTTCTTTCAATCAAATAGTACAATGCATCAAACTGGACAATGTTAATTTATTCACAGCCTTACAATTTGGAAAAGGTTATAAAAAGAAGTGTTCACATATTTTCGATGTTTCAAGAATAAGAACTGAAATAAAATGGCAAATCACACTGGTGCTATCATTTCTCATGAGTTAAAGCAATATGAAACAGATGATCACATCTTGATGACAATTATGGTACTACTTGGCAGGAAAAGAAGTGAAGAAAGAATTTGGCCTGGTAGCATTAAATAGCTGCCCAGATAGGTTCTACAAGGAATAGGGAGAGAGAGAATAATCGAGCTATTCACGTGCAGCTAATGAAATAGTTTCGTCATGCTGTTGGGGGAATCTCAATTGCTAAGATAGAATGCTTGTTAGCACACCTTTTATTCCTCAAAGAGGTCAGGTTTGCACACACTCACTTTGGAGAATAAATCTTCAGACATTGCTTTTTTGTACATTTAAAAGGCAAGCTCTTTAAAAAAATTGAAGACCTTGATGCAAGAGTTTATTTTGGCACCTTGAGGATTATGTAAAATTTATTGCCGAAGCAGCATTTTCCTTTAAAGCATTCGTTTCCAAGCACTTTTTAAGAAAGATTAAAAATAAAATAAAATAAAAAAAGCTCTCCGAAATGTCAACTACTTTGGGATGGATTTTTTGTTTTTGTGTTTGTTTTTTTTTCAATTCAAACAAAACTGCAGTCTATACAAAAGTGTGACAGTTTTATTTTGCAAATTTAGTATAATTAAAATTTATATACCCCTATGAAAATACTGTTCATTTTCAACAACTTGCATTTGTGTAAACGAAGTGATTCAGGTTTCAAATGTCAATATTTAAGATAAACACCATATCACAAATTACATCTTTTAGGAAGAATACCCCTGACGCAAAAATTCAGCGAGCATTTTGGGCACCTAACGTTTGTTAGTGCTGGGTCGCCAGTGTTGAGTCACAGAATCTGCTCCTGGGATCGTGGCACATGTCTATAGTGTCTGTTCCATAGTATTTATAGATCTTCCTCTGAGAAAGTATACCTTGATTTTCCCTGAAGATCATTCCCTTTCCAATTCCCAATTTATACAGTACTTCCTCTAGCACTGACTCCATCCCCTGACTGCGGATATGAGCAGGTGACTCAATGAATTGAGGGGAGGGAGGGTGAAATTTAGAAGAGGAAAGAGTGTTCCAGCCAAATAATATGAGACTACAGACAAATGCAGCTGACTGAAAGGTTAGCTTTGGAAAGACATAAGGTGACAATAATAGATGGTCAGAAAAGAGACTGGAGAGTCAAGCAAGAATCAGATTATGGAAAATCTTATCCTCCACGTTAAGGAACATTACACAGGGGATGACAGGATCATGGAAATGCTTGAAGCAGGGGAGTGACAGAGTCATAATTTTATTTGAGAAAGAACATTCTAGAGGCATTGCAGAATGAGTTGGAGGGTATTAGAGGTGAGGAAAACATTTGGAGGACTATCATAGTCTATTCAAGAGATAATAAAGACTGGAAATATGGCAATGGGAGGGAGAAAGCAAAGAAGTAAACTATTTATTAATTTTATTAAATTGGAGGTTTAAAAACTAATGTCTTATCAAAGTAATATGTACACATGGTTTAAGAATAAACTAGTAGCCAAGTGGGGTTTTCCTTTAATGAAAAACAAGTCCACCTCATTGTTCCTCAATCCCACTCTTGCTCCTAAGAGCAAAGTAATTTTAACTTTTTAACTGTTTATGTTACTAGTTATTCTTGTAGTTAGCCAGGACTGCCACATTCAATTCTACCCTGCACAATTGCACAGCTTCATGCGCCAGCCCTGAATTAACCCCAGATTGCTAATTGATGTGTTTACGACTATGTCCTGACTTCAATTTTAGACATTATCTAACTATTCACCTCCCCCTCGGCCTATCAGTGAATGTGGTGATATTACTATTTTAGCACATGTTTTGAAATACATTTGTCATGGCTATGGATTGAAATGTGTGCCCACCAAATTCATATGTTAAGTCCTAACATATACCACCTCAAAACATGGCTCTATTTGGAGGCAGGACCCCTGAAAAGGTGATGAAAGTAAAAGGGGCTGCTAGGTCTGGCCCTAAATCAGCCAAACTGGTGTCTTTATAAGGAGAGGACATTGGAACGTACAGAGAAATGCCAGAAATGTGTGCACCGAGAGAAGATCAGGAGGACACAGCGAGAGGGTGGCCATCTGTAAGCCAAAGAAAGAGGCCTCAGGATGAAGTCACCTCTGCTGTCACCTTAATCTCAGACTTCTAGCTTCCAATATCTGTTGTTTAAGTCCCCCAGATGATGATATTTTGTTATAGCAGCCCTAGCAAACTAATACAGTGATTACACTTTTAAAAGATGCTATACTTTCATTGCTTGTTACATCAACCAGAGACAATATATTTGATTCTCCATTTCTCAAAATAAAGGTTTTTTAGCACCTTTCCTTTTCTGTTTGCTATTTCCCTTGCAGTTTTAATCATCTGCACCATTTTACATCAAGTTTGGTAACATTTAGAGCCTATTCTATAATCATATTGAAGTGTTTGGTCCTAAAAATGGACAATCAACAAACGTTGTCTGCATGGTATGACTACGTTTACTTAATAAATAGCCAAGTAGTTGATTTCTCTATTTCTCTAAGTTTTATTCCTCCCTCTCTCTCCATCTCTCAGCTCCTTGAACCTGCGAGTTTCTGGGTTCAGGTAGGCTTGATTCAAGGTTGCAGGTCAGGTTTACATGCACCCCACCAGTCTCATTCTGGGACCTGTGGCTGCTTGTGCTACCTGTGGATGGAGGTTGGAGGTTGAAGGCTAAAGGTTGAAGTGCTAAGGGTGTCCTGCCAGTCAACGAATACCTGTGCAAACTGCCTGGGGTCATGAGGGCATTGAGTTTCCCAGCACAGAGCCAGGTTGGACAAGAGGCCCCTTTGCCGGTTGGCCAGGTAACTGAGTGAGCACCTTGCAGGCCTTCTGCCCCAGACAGAGACACTGCCCTTGTCTGCAGGTGTCTGGTCCTTCCTGCAGAGGCCTCCTTCCCAGCTGCCTAAGAGGCCATGGGGTGGGGGTGGGGATTCCAGGGTTCCTTTGCTTAGGCCTTTGTTTGGGTCTCTCTCCTTGACCTCTCCCCTCTCTCCTTTTTCTCTCTCACCTGCCATTCTCTCTTCTCTCCTCCCCTCCTCTCTCTTCCCCTCTCCTCTCCTTCCCTCCCTCCTCCTCCTCCTCTCCCCTCCCCTCTCTGGCAATCTTTGGAAACCTTTGCTTGCAGCTGCAGCACACCCATCTTTGCCTTTATTGTGGCGTATGTTCCTCCTGTATGTCTCTGGCTGCCTTCTTAGAAGGACACCAGTCATTTGGGTTAGGGGTCCACTTGCCCAATATGACCTCATCTTAACTCTTTGTGCAACGACTCTTTTTCCAACTAAGGTCAAATTCTGAGGGGTGGGGTTAGGACTTCAAGATATTATTTTGGGGGAGGGGGGAGGGGAAGGGGAGCACAATTCAAATCATGAAACAGAAGATGGACTTAAGCATGGAAGTGACTCTAGTCAGGAAGGGGCTGCTGCTGGCCTGTAGGGGGTCTGTGCGAGCGAAGAAAGATGCTTCCTCTGGGAAAACACGGTCTCCACGCCAGGGCCCATGGCTGGAGACAAAGCTCAAGTTGCATTGTCACTTTGCCACTGCCTCAGTCCGGTGTCACTGCGCAGTGAGCCAACAGCCCAAAGTAACCATGATCCTGAGACTGGAAATGCTTGATGACGGTGAAATGTTAGCAAGGACACGCTGATGCAAATGGAATATTTTGGTGAGGCTGGAAGGAAGAGAGGGTGGCATTTATTGACTCATGCCATTAGTATTTATTGAGTATCTGGTACATACGAGGTGTTCTAATGGTGCTTGTTCTGCTCCATAGGACAGAATAGAATACATGCCTCCTCCATCCTTAGACACTTATAATCCAGTACAGACAGAATAATGAACCAGCAGATAGCAAGCACAATATTACAAATCGTGGGAAGTGTTTTAAAAGAAATAAAGGTGGTATAATGAGAGAAGAAAATGAAGGTAGAGGAAGTAAGTAGATGAATTTGTGGGGTGGAGTGATCAGAAAACAGCACTTCAAAGTAACATTGAAATGATGACCTAAAGGATATGACCTACAGGTGATGGTGAAAGCCAGATCTGGTGGGACGTGACGCAAAAGACAGCCAACCTAGAAATTCTTGGGCTCATTGACTTTGGATTTCTTTGTTTCTTTTTCAATTTAGCCTTTTAACATTACTTCTATTTCCTATAATTAATGTAATTCATTGTTTTGCTGAATTTTTTTTTTAGTAGACGCTCCCATTAGAAGTAATTTCATTAATACAGCACAATTCACCTTGAACAGCTGTTCAGAATTTGCAGCAATTTGGAAATGCACATGTTTATTATCCAAGGATTTTACTTCCTCAGAGACCCAGAAGCCATCCGGCCTTCCTGCTAAGCACGTGATCCTGCCAGAACCTGGACCAGTTGCCAAAGTCTCTGGAAGCAAAGCGGGGGGTGGATTTGTGATTGAGATGTCCACCCAAAGTTCCTCACACGTTGGACATCCAGTACAAGTCTCACTTAGTCCAGGCAGGAGATTGAGGACCAAAATAGTTAAAATGAAATTCACATTTACTGATGTGCACCCCCCCCCCCCCCCAGTTCTGTGTCATTACATTTCAGGTCTAAGAGGCAACAAAGAAAGTAGACTTTCAAAAAATAGCATTAACTGCCAACAAGCTTTTCACATTCAGATATTTTCCCTGAGCTCAAATACGACTTACAAAGAAATTGAATGGGAATCGTCAGCAATGAAAATATATGGCATTAAACATCAACTTTGGCCAAGTTTACGCCCAAAGGGGTTTTGTGGTTGAGAACAACAAATAATACTCTGAGCTGGTCTTTCTCACTATTTAGATCCCACTTGGTGTCGTTTTCCCAGAGCTCTGGGACTCGCTGAGTATCCTGTCATCCAGTCACTTATCCATTACTGGGTCTTCTTTTCTTCCATAGCCCTTATCGGTGTCTGAAATTATTACATTATGTTTGTTTGCAGCCCGATTCCATAGTGTACAACTCAAGTTATGTGCAGGCAGGACTTTATTTGTCTTCTTCATAGCTTTATCCACAGCTAGAACATAGCTCATAGAAAATAAGTGTTTGAGAATGAATGGAAGAATGAATGGAATTGAAGAATAGAGCAACACTTCCACTAATGAGCTCTAAAAGCTTATTTACTCAGTTAGTTAAATGTTTTCTATATGAAATGATTCTCCTAAAAAAACTATTATATAAGTCACTTATGTTGAAGTCATTTATTGAAAATATTACAGTGTACAAATTCACACAATTAAACCATTAAGGAGAGCATGACTTTCTATTACTCTTGAGTTCAACTTATTATTTATAGAGTGTGTAATCATGAGCATAGAAACTCTTAACATTCACTAGGCTTTCCCTTGTAGTGTATCACATTGCTTTGCACATTTTGCATAGTAACATTAGCAATAGTGTTGTTAGTAGTAGTAGTAGTAGCAGTAATACTAATAGGTATTAGTAATACTAATAGGTAACTTTTATTACTATGTAATAGACTCTTATTTTAATTTTTTGTAGATTATCTTTTTTTTAAAGATTTTTATTTCATTATTTTTAGAAAGAGGGGAAAGGGAGACAGGCAGAGAGGGAGAGAGACATCAATGTATGGCTGCCTCCAGCCACAGACCTGACTGGAGACCTGGTTTGCAACCTGGTTATGTGCCCTGGCTGGGGAATCGAACCTGCGACTGTTGGGTTCGTAGGTTGGCGCCTTATCCACTGTGCTACCAGCCAGGGTTGTAGATTATCTTAATGTATGTCTCACAATAACTATAATTTGTTCATACTTATTTAGTTGATAAGGGACAGAGCAAGAATTTGAACCAAGGAAATCTAAATCCTGAACCAATCTTCTTAACCTCAATCATATATTAACTCCTGTAAAAATGTTGAAACTAACTACTTAACATATAATGAGTATTCAGTGAGTGCCCTTCAAATCCTCACTTTTAAAAATAATACATCTTCGAAAGACTTTCAGCTGTTAAATTTTTTTTTTTAAAGATTAAGCTATGTCATAAAATGAGAGATCATGACCAAACCTTGGAAGGCAATTTTAGACTAATTATCTCAAAAATGCTTTGCTCTATGAAAGAATGATTAGAATGGGCTTTCATTTTTTCTTAGTCAGAGTTTCTTTATTCGCAAATAACAGAAACCCACACAAAATAGCTTAATATAAGAGGGAATTTATTTGGAGCAAACAAAGATATCTTAGACAACTGTCTTTTGTAAATCTAAAAGCAGTGATCCAAATCTACTTTTTATCTCTCTCTCTTCCCTGCTGGAGCCACAAAATCAATAACAGTTTGTATATCTGCGTTATTTTTCCTCCCTCTGGAGTTGTTCAGCTTTTCTACGTTCATGGTGATGGGGTTAGGGGAGAAGATGGCTGGTTCAGAAACAGAATCTCAGTTCTCAGTATCCAGGCTCAGCACCTGTAGATAACTGATGTGTGCTCCTTATTGCAGGCTCCTAATTACAAACTCCCAGTAGATAGAGAGAGCTAGTAGTTCTACTGGTCTAGTGTTAACCTGGTCTAATTGACTTTGGTTAGGCAATAGAGTGGATTTAGTAAAAAAGGCCGAATACATTTGTCTAGGTGGTATGGTTTTGGGAGTCGTCCTCTGAGAAGGGAGCAGGACTGGGCATATGTACCAGACATGTTTACTATGACTTTCAAGGTGACAACCTGGTGGGAGAGATGGTCACTCATTTTAAATTATGGTAAGTTCTTGAGTGTTTGCTTTAGAAGTCACTTTAATTTCTTTATAGTTGCCTCATGTTCACAATTTGTGAAATTCTGACAGAGTTAATGTGCCAACTATTCATCACTGACTGTAATAGGGTAAGATAAATTAAATATATAGGGATAAAATCTTACAAAAGTATAGCAGTAGGTGCAAATTCATTATTTTTCATATTAAAAGTGGAGAATTTTCATTATGACATTCCAAATAAGAGAGTTTAAAAAGCTAACCAATAAAAACTCTAAATTAATCAATATCTTTTCTATGTTACCAGCTGTAATTACAAAAAGAAGGAGAAAGAAAAGTGCAGTAAGAAATAGAACTTAAGAGTGATGTTAACAAGAGAGTGTAATACCCAGACAATGATAAAACTTTGCTGTGAGATAATAAAGACAAATAAGTAGAGAGATGTGCCATGTTCATGGATGAGATGGCTGTGGTAGATACAAATTTGGAAGGCATGAATGCCTACTCAAGTGTCGGGCAAACACGGTACCTCTTTTCCCTGGTTAGAGTAGCGAGCCCAAAAGCTGACCATTCAAATCAAACTGGGGTTTTTAAATATAATCTTGGAATTAAAAAAAAATTAAAGCAAGAGAGATATTCCACTGGCTTTTCGGTCTTGGAAATGAAGAAATAAATTTGGAAGCCATTTGTCCTACCATTTGGAGACAATCTATCTGTAGTAGCAGAGAATGAAGTCCAGAGAAACCAGTTATGATGAGACTTAAAGTCAACCGTGTGCTGGAGGTGTTAACCCCCTGGTTCCAATTGCTGAGCTCTCCAGAGTTACTGTCTTCTTATTTTATTATTTTTTTCATTGTGTGGCAAATTCAGGAGCCTTCCACTAATTCCTAATGTCATTAAAAATATTTTGCAACATTTATCGAGTATCCAACACATACAGAAGAAATCTCCTTCTGCTCATAGAACTTACATTCATTCCAGTGGGTGGTGAAAGATGATAAACAAATAAACAAACAAGGAAACACTGATAGAGATAAGGGCTATGATGAGTATTAAAAGTTATGATGGAATAGAAAATAATGGGAGCAGTACTTTAGAGTGTCAGGAAAGCCCTCTTCGGTAAAAAAAAAAAAAGAAAGCCCTGGCTGGTGGCATAGTGGATAAGGTGCCGGCCTGCAAACCCAAAGGTTGCTGGTTCGATTCTCAACCAGGGCACATAATCAGGTTGCAAGCCAGGTCTCCAGCCAGCTCTGTAGCTGGAGGCAGGTGAAAGGCAACCATACATTGATGTTTCTTTCCCTTTCTGCCTCTCTTCCTTCCCCTCTCTCTAAAAATAATAAATAAAATCTTTAAAAAAAAGAAAAAAAAAAAGAAAGAAAAAAAAATTAAGCTAAGACCAGAATAATAGTTTATTTATGTATTAAACAGATAAGTTACCCATATGTTAGACACTGTTTAGTATTATTTATAAATAATTTCTTCCACCAATTATAATGATTTCTTCCACCAATAATAAAAAGATTTCATTTGAAAACAACTGTCAATTGCTCTCAAATTCCATTCCAATCACATTTCTAGTTTTATCTAATTTAATTTCCAAAATCTTTAAAATATGCAACTACAATAAAAATTCCAAAGGAATTATTTATTTTACTTTATTTTTTGTTATGAGGGAGCATTAAATACCAAAACAATACAAAATATGAAAAGACCAAGTAATGGAGAGAAACTTGCTACATCAGATAGTAAAATACATTATAAATATCATAATTAAAAATTATTGTATAAAAATATTGTATAAGAGGGGAGCAAAAAGGGGATGGATGTAATACAACAGCAATAAAATTTAAAAAAAGAAGTAAACATATCTTGTTTGAAAAAAAATATTGTATAGTAATGCTACAAAGATAAACTGATCAATATAAAGGAATAAATAGCTTATAAATAGGATCTTGGTCTATATATGAACATATACAAAATGATTAAGGTGACATAAAAAAAATAAGTGGCAATGAGAGGAATTATTAAGTAAATTGAACTTGATAATTAGGTAACATTGGTAAGCAGAATTGCAAGATAACCCCCAAGATTTGTGATTCCTGGTGTGGATACACATTCTCCCAGTTATTCAGTTAAACACTGATCTAGGTGCTGCTGTGCAGGGATTTTGTGTATGTGATTCAGGCCCCCAATTAGTTGACTTTAAAAGTAGAAAGATATTCCAGGTGGGCCCGACTTCATAAAATGAACCCTTAAAAGAGATAAACCCTTTTGAGAAGGAGATTTGAAGTGTGAACGGGATTCTTCTGCCTGAGGGAGGTTCTCCTTTGCTGACTTTGAAGATGTACAGGCAGCCTCAGGATGCTGAGGGCAGCGCCCAGCTTTCAGTATGTGCGCACCTCAGTTCTACGACCAAAAGAATGTAGATTCTGCCAACAATCTGAATGAGCTTGGAAGCAGATTCTTCCCCACAGCCGCCAGAAAGAAAGGCTGTGTAGCGAACACCTTGATTTCCGCTATGTCAGTAAATGGATATTGTTTTAGGCTGCTACGTTTGTGGGAATGTGTTATGTAGCAATAGAAAACCAATAAATTAACTTTTGGCGGGGAAAGTAAACATGTTCAGTCTTTGTATTACAGTTGATCAGTATTTGTGTTCCAAGAACGTGGTTATCTCTCTTGGATCAAGAATATGCTATTGGGAGTGGAGGTCAGATCACCTTGATTAACAGTCCCAGATGTGACAAAGGAGAGGTAATTATATAAAAGAAAATTGGGGCACTGTTACTAAAAAATCAAATGTCTATACGAAATGTGTAAGGGAAAAACTGAGAGAAAGGGATTCAGTGAGGAGGTGATTTCAAAAGTGCCCTACAGGGTGATATTGAAGTAGGGAGAAGGAGATACTTACTCTCAGGAAACAGATGCCCCCCAAATAGATTGATGACCAGTGGGATGTACATAATGACATGTGGGTGGTGACAAAAGCCATGGCCAGGGAGGTGGTTTTATTGGATGGTATAGAAACATACGTTGTGTTTGGCTGACCAGCACTCAAATGCGCTTTCTATTTTGGAATAATCTCAAAATAGGAAGGCTGAGTTTTACCTTCCACCCTGTGAGCCAAAAGCGTGCGTGTAGGAGCAGGTAATTTCTCTCCAAGCATCTACATACAATTGCTAAAGTGCAGGTGTGCCCCTGGGCTGGGCACATCAGATACCTCCGTCTAGAACTTTAGTTCTTGCAGGAATGATGGATGGGGGTAGTGTGTGATCAGGGATTATTACTGAGTGGCAGAGTTGTGCATCCAGAAGCTTGAGAGAAAGTGTTTGGTGGTGCTGGTCCAAGGACAGCATTCCTAACTGCCTGGCTCTGCGGTGGGGTTGGGTCTGTGTCGTGGTTCTCCTTGGTTCCTGCCCATTTTCTCCGGCTGGTTCTCCAGCCCTCCCACCTATCCTGTGAGCGAGCCCATGTAGACTTCCAATCAATTTATTTTCCACTTAAATCAAGAGCCTGTTCCTTTTGTTTGGGAAGATGGAGGATGATGTGCAGAGGCCAGAGCAGGGTTGATAGTGATGGGCATTTAGCCGTGACAAGGGAAAGCAGATAGTGTAACGGTGACGGGGAGATGCTGGAGCCAGCGGGATGGGTACCAGGAATGCATGGAAGGCATCAGTGATGGAGGCGGTGCCCATTGTCATTCGCCCAGGTGTGAGTAAGGCCGTTATGACAGTGGGTGAGTTTGCTGGCGTGAGAATATGAAGAGGGAAAATAATTCGAAGGGCTAATCTTTGGGTTCTCCACAGGGGAAAAAAAATAGAAGAAAAAAATAAACAGTGAGGTGGGTAGGAAGAAAATACAGTTGAATCATAGAGGTTTAGATAAGAGAGAAGTTTACGGAGACGTTCAAGTGTCAAATGGGCCATGAAATGTTCAAAGAGAGCAAGAAATAAGTATAATTCATTCAATCTCTTATCGGTAGCATTTAAAAAAGTATAGATGCCAAAGCAAAACATAACTTTCTGTGGTGCTAACATCCATTTCAATGCTTATGATACGGCATTCCCTGTGATAAGCACTCTCATGTGCATTATTGTTGGTGAAATAGATAATATTATCTGCCTTATGTAGTATACAAGGAAACTGAAACTGGGTAAAATGAAGTCATAGGCCTGTGTTCACACGGCCAACACGTTCAGATCTGGAATAAAGACAAGTTTGTAGGATTCCAAAGTTCATGTGCTTAACCACTCCACTGGAGCTAGTAAGCAGGGCACGGGACTGGATTTGAAAGGAGACCTCAAAGCTAAGTTGGCCAGTCTTGTGAAGCCTCTTGCTATAAAACACCAATGTCTCATTCTCTTTCCTGCTGATTCACTTGCACCTTGAACTATTTTATAGTTTCATGCTGTTGGATCTTTGCCATTTACAAACGCAGTCAGATATGGCTCAGTTTTAAAAACCAACTATGACTTGGTTGGAATCATTGGAATTGAATGATTCTTGATATCAGAAAGTTTATGGAACTTTTGTAGAACATGGAAACCTCTCCTCTCATAATTGGGTTGTTTCCATTTAAACAAATAAGCAAACTTGTACACTACTTTCAACAGTTTCCATAAAATAGATCCGAAAATTGATTTAAAATCAATTGTGTATGCGATGATTTGTGTCACTGCGCGTAAGTTTACATATATTGCAAAATACATCTTTATCTTTAATACAAAATTTTGATTTTGAATCTACAAAGAGGAAAAAAACATTCAGAAGTCATCGTTTCCCTTGCTTTTACCTTCTCCTTTTCTTTTATTCTAGCACAATAATTAGTTCTAGACTGATGTCAGACCACTTGGGTTAACCTCTGGTATTTCACTTATTGTTTGGCCCTAGGCAAAATATTTGACCACTCTGAGCCTCTGTTTCCTCACTGGAGTGAAGATTCTAATTGTGCCTACTTTACTGAGTTCTTGTGAGGACTTAAAAGAGATTTGTTGAGTAGAGCTAAGAATAGTGCCTGGTACATGGTGAGTCCTCATTCGATGCTGATGATCATTATTCCGGATTGCCTCAATCTGGGCAGGAAAAAACTTATTTCCTGATCCTGGCTTGTAGCTTATTTAGAGTTTACAAATGCCTGCCCCACCTCTCCTTCCCACCTGCTGTCTTCTCCTTTCCATCTTTCCTCGTTTCCTGTTTCCTCACAACCTGGTTGAAAAATATTCTTGCGTGGCCCTCCTGATTTACCTTCTGAATACAACCATTTCATTCATGGAGGCGTTTTCTCAACTTCTAAATCCATTGTTTCTCACAGTTGTGTCAATTTTTATTTTCTCCGTACATTTCCTCCAGTCGTCTGCCCCACTCCTATTTTTTTTGTGGTTATGAAGTGGTGGAAAGATAACTAGGCTGGCGCTCTGAGACGTGGGCGACAGTTCCTAGTCTAATAGTCAGTAGCAGTGTTGATTTATGGTGCCTGGCTCTCATTTTCGATTTCTGGCAATAGAGGGATTGAACTAAGAATAAAAGCTAACACTGAGTGATTCTCTGCACCAGACACTTCTCCCTCAGTTTTACAGTAACCTGTAAAGTAGACTATAATTCTGCCTATTTTACGATGAGGTAACTGAGGCTTAGGCTGCTAATCTATTTGCTTCACCTGGGCCTGGGCTAGCTACCATTTGAGCCTGTACTTTTCTATCTATGATGATCCTAGACAGAAACAAACTTCTTGGTAGCTAGACTGATAATTTCATTTGTGTTTCTTTGTATTTCTAAGGATGTCATTCTTGTACAAATGAGGGCCAACAGTCTTGATTACATGCCCATCCACTTGAAAATGGAGTGTTTAGTTCTACTTAGAGGAATTGAAGCTAGCCAAACTTTGAGTAAGAAAAAAAACCCTGATATAATGTGGAAGAGCATTAGTCATATTTTTGAAAGAATGCAACTCATTTTATTAAACCTTTGGTTTCGCAAAGCTTTAAAAAAATATAAAGCTTCGACTTTTGAATTCAAAATTCTTTGGGGATTTTTGATTCTTTCTATGGTTGTAGAAGCAGGTCACCAAGTAATGCTCAAGATATGTTTTTGATCATTAACCTTTAAGAAATTATGTTGACATTGGGATAAAGAGTTGTATTTTTATCTGAAAAATATGATAAAGATGGTAAATGGGTGTTTACACAGTCTGAGAGAAAAAGACCACTAGAGAACCCAGAGCTAGACTGTGTCCTACAATTAAGCTGGTTCATTTTCCCATAATGTCAGGAAACTAAACAAAGTTTAAGAGATTTTAAGGCCCCTCCATCCTTCTTGAAGATCCCTCTATAATGGGAATTATTCAGACCACTGAATAAGAGCGATTGCCTTCCAGAGAACTGCAACAAACTATTTCCTCACATTGGGAGCAAAATGGGTTTCCTTTAGCTTGATTTACTCCACCCGTCAACATTTCCCAGAATGTGAGCCACAACACATGATTTCTTTGAAACAAGAATTCTGCGTTCGGATCCATTTGGGTAACTCTGGGTGAAGCAAAATTGAAAAAAAAGTTTTAAATCATAGTTTTGCTTAGAGTATTTAATATTAAAAATGCATATAAGTTTTCGATCAACAAATATTTGTTAAGCACCTCCCATGAACCAGACACTGTAATACTAGCCCTTAGGGTATAGTAGAAACATCATTTCTGCCCTTAGGGAAGTAAGGGCGAAAATCACTTGTTAATTTGCAAGCAAACGGAAGGTACACAGCTCCTTTCCTCTTTTTGACCGCAAGAGTCATTCCTTTCTTTCCTTTCTTTTTTTTTTTTCCCAGAGGAACATGTTTTGGGAAATGTGGGACTATAGTTACTAAAAGATCCTCAGGTATTGCTTTTCTCAGTGTTTTCCTGAGAAGTCCAGATGCTAGAGAGTGAGGCCAGAATGAGAAAGCAACGGGGTAGATTCAACCAATAACTGAACACCCGCCATGTTCCCCAAACTGCACCCCACCCTGGCGGAACACAGGGACAAGATGGGAAATAAGTATTCGAAAGCAGTGAAGTCTTTGAATTGTTTATTATCCACAGAGATGCTGATGGGCAACATTTATATTAGGAGGTTTTCAAAATATCAATTATCAATTTGAATTGTCATCTGGGCGTTTCTGGGGCTGCGGTACCTTCTTTCCTGCTTGGGGGTGGGGAGGTGCCATCAGAAGACAGTTTATGCTCACAAGGTTAAAGGACTCGGGCTACCTTTTCTTTGTGAAGAGGAACCAAGGAGGCGAAGGTTCTAGATGGTGACAGCAGTGTGACCAGGTAGGAGAAGAATACGAGTCAGGAATGCAAGTTGGGGAGCAGAAATGGTTTTCAACCTGAGACCAAATGTGTAGATTCATTCAAATCTTACGTACAAGTAACTGGAAACACTGCTTTAGCAAATGAGTGACTAGTTTATGGTAATAGGATGGTATCAGGAAAGGGCAGGCTTTCCATGTTAGATAGACCTAGATTTGAAACTAAGCGGCTTCATTTTCTGTTGGGTGCCTGTGATTTATAATTATTACGCCCTCAACTACGAGCAGATGCCCTTTGAGGAAGGCTTCGAAGATGGAACAAACAGAAACTTTGCCCTCACAGAGCTTATGGTATGAATGGGAGATAAAGCATGTACTTTTACCCATAATAAATGGTAGAAAATGAATAAGGATCAAAGAGTGCTATGAAGTGTTTTTTAACCCTATATTTTCTGTTTAAATTTCATTCATTTGAAATAACGAGGGCCTCTCCAGCATCTGAAGACTGTATTACCGTGAATTCAGTTTCTTAAGAAAATGTATCTTGCTGACAAACACACCAAATTACACATATCTCCCCTTTGGCTGAGTTTCTAGCCAAGTTTTGTTTTTATTTGTTAAAATTAGTCATTAGTTAAGAGTTGATGCTATTTCTACTAATACATGACTTGAATAACTTCTAAAGCACTTTCTATCTTTCAATGTGCTTTCATATCTATTTTCTCATTTGTTTATTCTAACTATTAGATGTGGTAAGGAAGGAATCAGCACTTCTATTTGACGGTTGAGGAAACAGAGACATGAAATCATTGGGTGGCTTACCCAAATTCATCAAATGAGGTAGAGTTGGAAAGAAAACCACAATTTATTGGTTCCAATTCCTGTGTTATTTCTTACAGATTGTCATGTCCCAGGTTTTGGGCTTCATAATCTCGGAAAGGCTACACATTTATTGCATGAGATTAGTGAATCCAAATCTACATGAAAAATTAACTTTAGATAAATGAATTCTCACACACATATTCACTATTATTTCTCCATGCTGTTAAGATGCTATTGTGACAAGTATAATGCAATCTCACTTAAGAATGTAATTAATTCATACCTTTTATGTCATTATGAATTTTCTTCAACCATCATATGGATTGTCTATTACTATTATTGTTATTGATACTTTTACTTGGGACAGAAATCCTTGTCACGTAATCCGGAAGGGAAATGATCAACTATTTTAAATAAAATGCGTATCAATCAGTTGAAAACCATATTTCAGAGAAAGATAGCTTTCTTTCTTTTCTCTTTTTATTTTTAAAAGAAACTTCCTGTTGGTTAATGCTTTGGAAGTATGTGGTTTCTTTATAGCCTATTGTGCTATTTTTGATCTGCACCCAAAGGCCTGGGATTCTCATATTGACACAGGTGACTAAATTTTCCTTTAAACTGAACTGTTGATAAGACAGGATACAGAAATATGTTTCTACCTTTCTTTTTTGAATTGCGCTTATGAGATATTAAATATTTATAAATAGATGATCCAGAAAACAAACAAAAAAAACATTATCTTATAATTTTATATCAGATTAAACAAATAACTTGTTCCGCTACTATTATATAAAATGATAAACTCTTTTCATTTAACTCCTCAATAAAAAGAAGCGGCTTCTAAAAAATGTGTGTTATTTGGGGCCAGAAAAGAAACAATGGCAGACCACAGGGAAGAAACCCCCACAGGAGATGGTAAAGTAGGCAAGATCGTCCTATCAGTCCTGTCTTTCCAAGCCCATCAACATAGGTCCCTCATTGCTAGGACACTTGGGCAGATGAAAAGAACTAGCAAGAATTATGCTGGTATAGGCTGGACAGTCTTCCCCCAGCAAACTTGGAATCCTGGTCTTCTTGCTTATCAAAACAGACACAAACAATTAGGAGTTGGCTTCTGTAAGGTACATTTTAAGACACTTGAAAAATTTTAGAATTCCTTTTCTACTCTCTCATAGTTGAACTTTGACTCCCTGTGTTAGCAAAATGGTATGCAAGCTTAGTTGCTTTACTGTTCAGAGATGGAAAGATTAGAGATGCCTTCAAAATAGGTTAGAGTGATACCATAACTAATCCTTGTGTTTAGCTTTTTTATAAGTCTTAGTACTAAAGATAAGTGACTGACAGAAGCAGATCTCACCAAACATGCGAATAAAAGAGAATAAGTACAGTAAAAGGTTATTTCAAATGGAAAGTGTGTTCTATTTCGTAAAGAAGCAAAAACAATTAATTAAAAATTTCGTAAGAATTAATAATATAAATTTTCAAAGCATTTAACATCTGTCCTCAGCTTTTCTTCCATAAGTTCACTGTTTCTAGTACTCTGCTTTTTGTTCCATTAATTTCATTTGTTTGTTCATTGCCACTTGTTACTGGTTAACTACTGGCTAATTTATTTAAAAAAGATAAAAATGGCTGATTATTCTAAGAATTAAAAACAGAGTTTTTGCCTGCCAAAGGTCACTGGTTCGATTCCCCAGCCAGGGCACATGGACAGGTTGCAAGCCAGATCTCCAGCCGGGTCCGTAAGCCGGAGGCAGGTGAAAGGCAACCATACATTGATGTCTCTCTCCCTCTCTGCCTCTCTCCCTTCCCCTCTCTCTAAAAATAATAAATAAAATCTTAAAAAAAAAAAATGAAAACACAGTTTTCTCCCTTAAAAGTGGAAGATGTACTGATACTCCTACAGAAATTATAAAAGCATCCAAGAAAATAATTTATAATAATATCTAAGTAAAGAGAAAACACATTGTGCTTTAATACCCAGAAAAGATGGCTGACGTAATCACATAAATACTCCTTGACATCTTTTTAGGAAGTTAAGGAGGCCAGAACATTATGTTTAGAACCTTTCTGAAACTAAAAGAAGAGAGAAAGCAGCTGGGAAAGTTGAAAGACTATATCTAGTTGGATTTTGCTTCAGGCTTTTAGATGGTTTAACTTGTTTCTTCTATTCATGCAAAATGATGTATTTCAAAATCAATTGTGCACCACTTGAGAGTAAACAATAGTCTCTTGATTTTTATTATTTATGGTGTTATTTCTGTAAAGTCCCATGAACATTGAATGGTCTGCTCCTAGGGGGAATGTAGGGTTAGGGCCCTGTGGAAGCTCTAGTCACATTTCCAGCATTGATCAATCCATAATTTTGTCTGAATGTGCATTCTTTGTTTAAATACACCTTATTTAATATGTAGTGTTGATTTATTAACATTTGAACTCGTGGCCAACAAAAATGTAACCCAGGCCTCAACAAAGCATACCTAAGGCACATATTTTCCCCATAAGGCACATCATGGACATCTTGTGCTTAGGAACTAGAAAGCACTACAGCACTGTGCTTGGGGACCTCTTTAAACAGTAAAGTCACTCCGTACCAAGATTAAAAGGAACAAAAATGAGATAAATGTGGTACCAAATATATCATGAAACAGACACTTGTTTACAGTCTGAGTGCTGCCTTCTTGTTTGACCTCAGTGAGATGTGGACTCAAATTTCCCCAATCTGTTATCCTGAAAGCTCTGGGGCTGTGGATCTGAGGGCTTTACAAATAAATGTTAGTGAGGAAGCAAATTTATAAATACAGAATCATAGGTAATGAGAATGGACCGTGTCTTTTTCACTTTTGTGTTATTATCAACAACATTGCTGCCTGGTAGATAATAGGAGCTCAATACTTGCAATGTTAAGTAAGTGGCAATGATGTTCCTTAATTTTTAAGTGACTCTTAATTGTATTGTTTTATTTTGCATTATGCTCTTAGGAAGATTGTGGTATATATTAAGTTTATAAAGTTGAATATTTTAGAATATGAATGACTGTTTGGTTAAGCTCACAATTGTTGCCCCTTGGAACTTGGAAGACATTCCTCCTTTATCTCTGGCATCTAAAATGAAGGACAATACTAATGCCAATTTAAATTTCAGTCTTTTGTAATGTATCTGTTAACCTTTTCTCACCACCTCCCCCAGCTGGAAGCTTTTAGGATTTTTTATTTTCCTTGGAGTGCTAAAAATTCATTTGTATTTAGATTCTTTGAATTGAAATATTTATCTTTCTTTGGTTCTGGGAAATTTTATTATTTTATTTTATTGGTTATGTTCTCTCCTCCATTCTCTCCGATATTATTTATAAAAATCTTACTAAATTCTAAGCTTTTAAATCTAGTTGACATGATTTTCTTTTCCATAGTCTCTCCTTTCTTACTGAGTTCTGGAAGTATAAATTAGCTCAACTTTCCAACTCACTTATTTATCTTCAGTCTTGCCCATTATCATTCCTTTGAGTTAATTTGTATTTATCACACAAGGACTAGGGTACAACCTCACTTTTTTGCATGTGGATACCCAGTTGTTTCAGCACCATTTGTTAAAATGATTATTCTTATTCCATAGAATCATCTTGGCACCCTTGTTAAAAATCATTGATCATAAATGCAAAGTTCTTTCTGGACTCTCAACCCTATTCCAGTGATCTGCTATATGTCTGGTCTTATACTAATATCGCATTATCTGGATTCCTATAGTTTTAAAACCAAGAAGGTTTCTAACGTTTTTTTCCCCAAGGTGATTTGCATTTTCTGTGTCTTTTGCATTTCCATACGAGTTTTAGAATCAACTTGTCAAATTCTGTAAAAAATGCAGCTGGGATTTTTGATAGGGATTGTATTGAATCTGTGGGAAATATTGCAATGTTAACAATATCAAGCCTTTCAAATCCATGAATTTGAGATGTCCTTCTGTTGTTTAGATCATCTTTAAATGTTTTCAGAAATATTTTGTGATTTTCAGTGTACAGATCTTATACTTCATTTGAAAATGAGATGAGGAGCTATTAGGCAATTTCAAGCAGAAGAGTGAGGTGATATGATTTATATTTTAAAAGGATTCATGTGATTTATGGTTACTGAACAGGTTTGGCTTGGAAGGCCAAAAGTTTAGTTTTATCCACCTTAACTTGAGATGCCTGACATCTCTAGTGAAAATATTGAGCAGGCAATTGGATCTACAGTCTGGAGTCCAAGGAAGAGGTCTGAGCTGGAGATATAAATTTGAAAATTGTCAGCACATAGATGGTATTTAAAGTAATACATTTGCATGAAAGCCCCAGGGAAGGAGCAAAGATGGGGAAGAGCTCCAAAGATTGAAATGTGGGGCCCTAACATGAAGAGAAATCAGCAAAGGAGACAGAGCGGGAGTATCCAAGGGATAGGATAGGAAGATGACCCGGACAATGCCGTGTCCTAGAAACCAAGAGAAGGAAAGGTTGACAAGAGGAGAGGATGGTCAAATGCGTAAAATGATCCAGCGCTGGTGTATAGAGAAGGGAGAGGGGAGAGAGAAATATTTGCGGGTTTGCTCCTTTGTTTCAGCTAAGAACATTTTCTTCCTCCCCAGGTCCTCTGTAAGTTCAGCCATGTGGTGATGTAAGGTGACAGGCTGGGTTGGGCGCCATGGTTGACTTGTTTTTGGTATGTGTAATCCCCCTGTCCCTCTCCGGCCCTGATTACTGATGATCCTGGCGAGGAGCATTTCCATGGGGATGTGTGCATTTGCTATGCCTGGCTTGTGGACAAGTAAATACAAATGCTGCTTTATCAATTTACAGTACAATTGCTCTGTGGCCAAGAGCGGAGCTGGAAGTCTGCCTCCAACTGCCTGTAGGATAGAGGCCAAACTCCTTAGCATGCCATATCAGCCTTCATCCGATGGCTCTAGTACTTGCCATCCTCCCACTTCTCCACCTCTTCTACCTTTCCCCACATCTGTTCTGCCAGCACGTGCCCCCCAGGCTCCATTCACCCTAAACTTCTTGCTCTCCACTAGGCGCACTGGGCTCTTCTCTACCTCTGCCCTTCCTTATGCTTGCAAAGCCCTTCCCTGCTTTTGTGCTCAGGAGGGCACTGCTGGTCCTCAGAAGCCCTGCTCAGGTGAAATTCTCATGGGGAAGGCTTTCCGGCCTGCAGGCTGGAGCATTGCTCCTTTCTCTGCTCCCCTCTTTCCTACTGCATTCCCACATTATATTTAAATTGTTTATACATCTGACATATATCCACTCGATTTTATGGCTCTCAAAATCAAGGGTCTCCCCACTGGCTGGTAGTACGGTGGATAAGGCACCTGCCTGTGAACCCAAAGGTCGCAGGTTCGATTCCCCAGCCAGGGCACATAACAAGGTTGCAAACCAGGTCTTCAGTTAGGTCTATGGCTGGAGGCAGGTGAAAAGCAACCATACGTTGATGTCTCTCTCCCTCTCTGCCTCTCTCCCTTCCCCTCCTTCTAAAAATAATGAAATAACATCTTAAAAAAAATTAAAAAAAAATTCAAGGGTCTTCCCTTTCTCAGTATCCCTTACTCTGACACACAGTAGGTATTTCATGAAATACTTAAGGAGAAAACCTTATAGCATGCTTGTCTTTGTGCTGCATGATTTTGCACTTATTTTCTACGTTAGCCTCATAACTACTCTCTGAGATAAAGTGCTCTGGTTTCCCATGTTATAGATGAAAAACTGAGGTTCCCAATGGTTATAAACTTGCTGAAGGCTATCTAACAGCTGTCAAAGTCAGTTGATTGCAGGGACCAAATGTTTAAATTCTGTCCTGTACATTTAAATAAAGGAGAGAGAAAGAAAGGGTTATGATTCAAAGTTCTTTTTTTTTTTTTTTTTTTTTTTTGGTGTTTTGGGGACCAAAACTCCAATATTTCATTTCTTATTCATTTCTAAACGAATGTGCTGTGCATTTTTCCTGTTTCAAAATGATTATGTGGCATCTTTCCCCTTTTCACGTATATTACCATAGTCCTGTTTGCTTATCCAGGAAGCAACTAGACAAGCAACTAGAACCCGGCCTGAGTTCAGGCAAAGGCCCTGTGCAGTCCGGAGGGGCGGGACAGGACAGGAGGGAAGTCAGTGAAGAAGCAGGCCTCTCACAACACGCAACTGCGGGAGGAACCCTTCTCATTGTGACCTCTCCTGAATGGTGTACTCAGGGCAGATGCTTGAAATAGTTGGATGAGTGTGATGGTCAGTTGTAACTGCACGAAATTCCACTTCTGGACAGCAGCATCACCTCACACAGGAGAACTTGCAGCCTTGCCCTTCCTGGAAGCCTTCCCTAAGGATTTCAGACTCACCTGGCCAGCACCTACGATTGGGTCAACCAATTTCTTGCAATGACTCTATCTATCTATCTATCTATCTATCTATCTATCTATCTATCTAATATTTTTATATACTACAGGTTATGTTTTTCTGATGAAACCCTACCTGAGTCAGGGAGCAAGTCAAAAAGTATCTATAAGACACTAGTGTCAGGTCTTGATTGTAAATTGTCCATGCATTAAACTGTCTTGAAAAATCAAAACAAAAAAAAGTGTCTATAAGAAAAGCCAAAAAAGAAAAAAAAAAACAAAAAAACCCCCCCAAAAAAAAACCAACGGCTGAGTAAAAAGAGAAGAATATAATACAATAATGGATAATATGAAGAAAGGCCAAGGAGTGGAACTGGAAGATTACCTGTCATCCTGTAAGACTCAGCCTAGACGCTTCCTCATCCGCACTGCCTGCCCTTGCTTCTTAGCCAGGCAGTTGTCCTTATTCTGTCTCACGGGTCGTCCAAGGTGATTTTTCACTCTCCTTCCTCATCCTCTGTATGTGAGCTTCAAAATCCTAGAACACAATTCATCTTTTTATCTCTAGCACTTAGCTCAATGCTTGACTCATAATAGGGGCTGAGTGAACATTGGTTGGTAAGTGAAAGAGTGTTCACAGCCTTAGGAGCTCAGAGATGCCCAGCCCGGGCCGGACTACAGACCAAGGGGAGCTTTCTGGAGGAAAGAGGCTCTGAGAGCCACCAGAAGAGACACTGCAGCCTGCTGTCTGGCTCTCTTTCCCTGCCTCCATTTATTGGTGCCTTCAGCATCACACAGTTTTCTGGGTTCCCTTCTCTGCAAGGTGGTCCTACCAATGTACTCTGGGACCTCTAGGAAATGGCAGTCAGTACTTCTTGCTTGATACTGCTTCACTGACTGGCCATGTTACACACACTAGCAGCTTTCCCAGGGCATCTTGGTATCTGGAGGGCTTTGTGCACATTTCCATCTTCACCAGTGACTTTCTTGGGGCTTCTTTCATCTTTTTCTTTGTTGGCACCAGGGTTTGAATTATTTCTGGAGGACACAGATGTGCTGGATGGGTGTCCTGTCTTTGCAAGGTGAGGTGCAAGGACCCTTCCCTGCAGGAGAGAGAGAGCAGAGGTTGTTCCTGAGGAAAAGCACCCACTCTAGGGGTGCTCTGAGGGAGTCCAAGGAGGGACTTCCTCCTGCACATGGACTTTCCCCTCAGAAGGTCTGGAAGTGCAACCTACTTCCTGGGAAACGTATAAAAAGGAAGAAGAGAAACTCCTTCTTCCCTCCTTCTCTTAGAGATCTACATCATTTGATCTTATTTAGTTATGTTTGCTGTTCATCTCTTCTTTGTTGTAAGCAAAAGAAGATGGGAACCTCATGCTCATTTATCCAATAAAAAATTATTGAAAGAACTAAAATTGAGAACAAAAATGAAAACAAAATTGGAGAAATGTCTGATTCGAGGATCGGAGCAGAAAACAATACAAGATGAGCCTGTGTATCTTGTGGTGCCCCTAGGCAAGAACATGCTGAAAAACATAAATAAATGCAAACCCACATTGATGTGTATGTCAAGGGGACACAGGGGTTGATGGAAAGAGGTGCTGCAAGCCAAAGCTGGAACAATTTGAGAAGAAATAAAGTAGTGTTGGATTATAGCACAAAGGATAAAATAAGTATATATGAGCACACACTGATATAAGCAAATGATTGAATCAAAAAATAAGTGGGGAGAAGAAGCAAATCTCCCTTGTTAAAGCCCAAATAAGTGATGTAGATGCTCTACTCCAAAGGAAGAGAGAATAACTCCTTACTTCAAAGTGTGGGCTGCATGCAGTGGCTTCTTACAAATGTTAACAGTGCAAAAAAGGGATGCCAAGTCATTTTACAGTGGACAAAGCTGACGAACACTGCTTTAGCCAGGTGATCAAGGCCAACATCAATAATAATGAATTACGTTGCTTGTATGTACCCTTGCCATGATGTGGTAAAAATGGCCCCTTATCTCTGTGGTTTTCTTCTCCAAACCTATCAGATATCAGACAAATTCCCAAGAGGGGCATCCTACAAGTTATGACCAGAAATGTCAGGTCATTGGAAACAAGGAGAATCTGAGACACTGTCACAGTCAAGAAGAGCTTCAAGGGACTGACTACTAAACATAACAAATGGTATCCTGGATGGGATCCTGGACCAGGAAAAATGACATCAGGTAAAAACTACAGAAATCTTAATAACTATGACCTTTATTTAATAACAATGCATCAATATTTGTTCATTAATTGTAACAAATGTACCATATGAATGTAAGAAGCTAATAATAAGGTACACTCTATGGGGGAGGGTATATTGGAACTCTGTAATAGTCCCTAAATTTTTCTGTAAATCTAAAGCTGCTCTTAATCAATTTAAAAACTTGGGGAGAAAAAAGGGGGAAAAGCAGCAAGGGTCTGGTAGTGTCATAGAGGTGTATAGAATTAAGTGAATGCGTACACACAGACATACACATACACACACATTTTAGCACCTTCCTACAATCTGCTAAAATGAAGGTGAAAATAATGCATAGTGATTATGCTTCACTTGCCTTTTAACTCACACGCCTTTGAAATTGGAGCTTAGTTATTGTTTCTCATGGCCATGATATCATGGATAAAACGAAAGAGGTAGAGGAAAGGAGGTATTATTTCTATTGAGAATACTTTTCCACCTTCTTGAAAGCTACCTGCTCTTCAAAGTTCTATTTATTATGGTTAAAATAGTTTGAAGAAAGAGGGAAGGAGAGAGCCAGTAGATCACAGGCTGATCTCTTAGGATCTCCTAACCTTCATTCTTCAAATTCACCACTGCCTTGGATGAAAAGGAGAGCAGATGCTCAGTTGAAGGCTAATATCATTCCACATGAAATTTAATATGCACTTTTGACATATCTTATAAAGTCTGGCCTGGCAATAGTTTCAAACCCTCAAGAATGTTAAAATGAATTACTGAAAAGAATAAAATTAGACAAAATGACAGAAGAAATAGGAGGAGGAAGAGGAGGAGGAGGGGAAGGAGGAGAAGGAGGAGGAGGAGAATAAGAAGAAGGAGGAGGAGGAGGAGAAGGAGGAGGAGGAGAAGAAGAAAACAAAGAGGACTGATTTCCTGGGATTTGTGTTCAGGTTCAGCTGTGACTAATTTTTTTTTTTAATTTTATTGTTTTTGTATTACATCCATCCCCTTTTTGCTCCCCTCTGTCCTCCTCCCCACCCACCCATTCCCCCCAACTGTGACTAATTTTTAAAAAATATTTTATTTATTATTTTTAGAGAGAGGGAAAGGGAGGGAGGCAGAGAGGGAGAGAAACATCAATGTATGGTTGCCTTTCACCTGCCTCCAGCTACGGACCTGGCTGGAGACCTGGCTTGCAACCTTGGGTATGTGCCCTGACTCGGAATTGAACCAGCGACCTTTGGGTTCACAGGCTGGTGCCTATCCTCTGAGCCACCAGCCAAGGCCAAGCTGTGCCTAAATTGAAAATTAAGAGATATTGAAGGATTGTTGAAGACTACCAGGTCTGTCCTGAAAGTATCGATCCAATGTCAATATAATTAAAAGTTTGTGTGACCGATACTTTCGGGACAGACCTTGCATTCCAGAATACAAGTACTTTGTACTGAGACATATTTTCCAATCAAAGTTGGGACACAGGGCTGGCAAGTGTGAGGGAGTTTGTAGGGACAAAGGGATGAATACTTTCGACTTAGACAGCTTTGGGAAATCTGGGTCACAGTGTCAATAAAAAGTGAAGAGGTTGGGTAAAGGCCAAGGTAGATGAACGGGCAAAGGGTAGGTAAACTGTTGATCCTACCAGTCCTGCTTATCTTTTGTGATTGCGATTATTGTGCATAATGGCTAAAGTAACATGCATTCGTTCTTTTTTTCAAACCAACTGAGCCGAGCCTCTATTTTTTAATGCGTGGCAACATGCCTCGCTCCAAAGGGCACTTTCCAGCCTCCGTGGTAGCCCCGAGTAGCCCTATGACACAGTACTGGACAATGAAATGTAAGCAGAGATTCCTGAGAAGAGATTCTGAGAAAATCCTTTCAAAGGAAAAGAATTAGCTACCATTGTCCTTCCCCTCTTTCCAACTAGAGCATGGGCTCCTTATTTGATGTGAAGACAGTCCTGCCACCATGAGGCAGCATGAGAATGAAAGACACCTGCACAGGAAGAATGACGGAGTAGAAAATTAGAATGAGCCTAGATCCCCACGGGCATTAGAATGGTACCACGCATTCTTGGACTACTAAACTGTGGACTTGTTTTTCATGACGAAGATAAACTTCCTCCATCATCTGGGTTATTATTTTTATGGTTTCTGTTGCTTTCAGCTAATCCCAACTTTAATAGGCTGTTTAATTAGAGGATTTGTTAAATACTACCAACATTTTTTTAAGCAATGACTAAGAGCAAGAACTGCAAGAACTAATAGGAGCTCTGCTATTCTACATTAGGAATATAAATGTTCTTTTTAAAATAATTTTATTTATTATTGTTGTATTAAATTGTTTCATTTTTTCCCCTTTTGCTCTCCCCTGCCCCCCTCCCTGCCTCTCTCCTCAGTCAATCCCCAACTCATCGTCCGTGTCCATGGGTCCTCCTGGATAGTTCCTCATTTGTCCCTTCCCTTGCTTTCTGCCTTCTCCCCCTCCCCGCTAGTTGCCATCATTCTGCTCCTCCTTTTTTTGTATCTATGTCCCTTTTTTCTTTCTGCTCGCCTGTATGTTTTGTTCGTTAGTCTCCTCTATCAAGTGAGAACATATGGTATTTAACTTTGGCTGCTTACTTCACTAAACATGATACTCTCCTGTTCCATCCATGCTATCACAAATGGTAGAAGTTCCTTCTTTCTTTCTGCGGCATAGTACTCCATTGTGTAAATGTACCACAGTCTTTTGATCCATTCATTCACTGAAGGGCACTTAGGTTGTTTCCAGCTTTTGGCTATTGTAAATGGCACTGCTATGAACATAGGGGTGCATAGGTTCCTCTGAATTGGTGTTTCAGGATTCTTCAGGTATAACCCTAGCAGGGGAATTGCTGGGTCATAAGTTCTATTAGTTTTTTGAGGAAATTCCATACTGTCTTCTTTAGTGGCTGCCCCAGTCTGCATTCCCAGCAGCAATGCACCAGGGTGCCCTTCCCTTTTCTCTTCATCCTCACCAGCACTCGTTGTTTGTTGATTTGTTGATGATGGCCATTCTGACAGGTGTGAGGTGGTATCTCGTTGTGGTTTTAATTTGCATCTTTCTGATGGCTAGTGATGTTGAGCATTCTTTCATATGCCTACGTGCCCTTTGTATGTCTTCCTTGGAGAAGTGTCTATTTAGGTCCTTTGCCCATGTTTTAATTGGGGTATCTGTCTCCCTGGTTGAGCTGTATTAGTTTTTTATATATTTTGGAGATAAGACCTTTGTCTGAAGTACCATTGGCAAATATGTTTTCCCATATGGTTGGTTCCCTTCTTGTTTTGTTGATGATTTCTTTAGCTGAGCAGAAGGTTTTCAGTTTGATGTAGTCCCGTTTGTTTATTTGTTCCTTTATTTCCCTTGCCCTAAGAGAGATATCTGTGAAAACATTGCTGTATGGAATATCTGCAATTTTTTGCCTATGTTTTCTTCTAGGACTCTTATGGTGGCACTGCTTATGTTAATGTCTTTTATCCATCTTGAGCTTGTTCTGGTGTATGGTGTAAGTTGGTGGTCTAGTTTCATTTTTTTTTTTTTTCATGCACCTGTCCAGTTCTCCCAACACCACTTGTTGATGGGGCTATTTGCACTCCATTTTATGTTCTTTCCCCCTTTGTTGAATATTAGTTGCCCATAAAGTCCTGGGTTTATTTCTGGGTTCTCTATTCTGTTCCATTGATCTATTTGTCTATTCTTGTGCCAGTACCAGACTGTTTTGATTACTATGGCTTTGTAATATAGTTTGATATCTGGTATTGTGATTCCTCCTACTTCGTTCTTCTTTCTCAAGATTGCTATAGCCATTGGGGTCAATTTTGTCTCCATATAATTTTTTAAAGTATTTGTTCAAGGTCTGTGAAATATGATGTTGGTATTTTAATAGGGATTGCATTGAATCTATAGATGGCTTTGGGTTGTATGGACATTTTTATGATGTTAATTCTTCCCATCCATGAACATGATATATGTTTCCATTTATTTGTATCTTCCTTAATTTCTTTCAGTGTTTTGTAGTTTTCTGAGTACAGGTCTTCTATCTCCTTGGTTTAATTTCTTCCTTTATTATTATTATTATTTTTGTTGCTATAGTAAATGGGATTTGTTTTCTAGTTTCTTTTTTTGATGTTTCATTGTTGGTGTATAAAAATGCCTTCAATTTCTGGATATTGACTTTGTATCCAGCTATTTTGCCAAATTTGCTTATTAGGTTGAGTAGATTTTTGGTGGTCTATAGGGTTTTCTATGTACACTATCATCATCTGCATATAATGACAGTTTTACTTCCCCTTTTACAATTTGATGTTAATTCTTCCCATTGATGAACATGGTATATGCCTTTCATTCATTTTTCTTGTCTGATTGCTGTGGCTAGAACTTACAAAACTATGTTGAATAAAAGTAGAGAGAGTGGGCACCCTTGCCTTATTTCTGATCTTAAGGGAAAGGATTTTGGTTTTTGCCCATTAAGTATTATGTTAACTGCAGGTTTCTCATATGTGGGCTTTATTATGTTGAGGTATGCTCCCTCTATTCCCATTTTGCTAAGCATTTTTTATCATAAAAGGGTGTTGTACCTTATCAAATGCTTTTCTGATATTTATTGATATGATCATATGGTTTTTGTCTTTCAGTTTGTTTATGTGGTGTATTGCATTTATTGATTTGTGAATATTGTACCATCCCTTCAAGGAATATAAATCTTTGTATGGAGTCAGGTGGGTACTAGACCTATCTGGGTGACCACTTTGTAAGTTATGTAAAATGTTTAGCCATTATGCCATGCACCTGAAACTAATAAAATCGTATGTCAACTGTAAGTGAAAAATAAAAAATAAAAGATTATTCGCTTCTGATATTAACGGTGTCAGTTAAATTGCTTTTCAGTTCCAAATCCTCTTTCTAGATTCAGCTCTGCACTGTTGGAGCTGGGACCCTGCACATCCTATGTGGCATTGCTGCCATTCTGGGGCTCTTCCATCAGGGGGCAGTAGAGGGGGACTGCGAGGTGCCCAAGAAAACGTTCAAGTTTGTTCCTTCCCGCCCCGCCATCTGCTTCCCCTTCCCGTGGGCTGCGCTCCTGCGCCGGCGCCCCCGTGGCTGGTACTTCCTATAGTCAGAATTGATTTCCGGTTGCAGTTTGATGCTTTCCAATATTGTGCTCCACTGCAGAGTCACCAGCCACCCTTCCATGTTGTCAAGACATGGATTTATTATTTTTCATACTGCCACAGACTTATTTTTGGAAGGACTGGGATTGAGGAGAAAAACAATGGAGCCAGAGGTACGCAGTGGAAACATACAAATGTAGCTGTTTTGCTCCTATTTTATGACTGCCGGGTCCTAGAGATTCTGGACCAGCAGGTTCTGATAGCGGGGAGGCCCGGCCTTATCACAGCTGCACTTGGGTTAACCACCGCGGAGTCTGGGCATCCCTGCACCCACTCTCCTGCTTCCGCGCGCTAAGCGTGTGGGCGTGGTACCCACAGTTTGCCCGCCCTCCCGCAGGGATGGACGAAAATGCACATTGGAACAAAGGCGGCTCTATACACACTAGAGCAAAGAGGCAGTGTACCCAAAGGCGACACCTGTCTGCTCAGGGTTGCTGTGGTGGTTACTCTTGGGGCTCAGTGTAGCGGGGCTCTGGGAACAAGATTAGCCTCCAGGCTGTGTCCCCGGCTGACCCAGAGGGAAGGTCCAGCCAAGCGCAGACACAGAGTCCTTGGGGCTGCCAATAACCACCACAGGTTAGTGCGGAGAATGGCCCGCAGGGAAACAACGCACTCGCGGTTGGAAGGGCCAGGTGTTCCCTTTGGAGAGGCTGAGGATTTCCATCCCTGGGGTTAGAATCTAGGCTGCAGGTCTCGTTTCTGGATGGGTCACTGGGTGTGTAGCACAGTGCATGCTTTCAACCGGGTTTGACCAGAAGAATGGCCACTTAAATCAGGTGGAAGTAGAGGGTATGTTTGGTTCTATGTGTCATGTACCTGCCAAGTGCCTCAAGTTAGGCCATGATGTCCGTCGCTGCGTCATATTTTTCCAACGCCTGAGTAGCACACTCCGTGGAGTCCTGGCGCTCACCCTCTAACCTGTCTGCATGCTTGATCGCTGCCTTTCAGTCCTGTGTGGTTACCTTGCCGCTGACTTGCTGCAAACGAGTCCTGCTGGAGGGGCCGTGGGGTCTCAGCCTTGGCAGGAGCCGCCCCCACACCTCCTTTCCAGCGTCTCAGGCCCAGGGCCCTCCTTTCCCTGTACCAGCACCAGCTGAACCCCACACCCTCCTCAGATCTCCCGCTTCAGCTCTGCCAGGCTCCTCCTCCAAGCCTCTACATTTTTATTAATCTCAGCCCCGTTGTTCCTAAGCCCTAGAGGTAATAGCTGTTTCTCACAACTGCAGTCTTGGGGCTAGAGCCAGCCTATCCTGACTTCCCAGAGCTGGTCGTTAAATTTTCAGAACTTTTGCAAGTCCACTGTCAGATTATTGGTAGCTAGAAATCTGCTGTGGTGGGAGGAGATGCATCATGGAAGCTGGCGAATGCTGTAGGTTAGGTTTATCCAACCACAGAGAGGATTGAAACACTTAGCAACCCACCATTACTTAGAGGTTTCTTTTTACTCCTTCAGTTACTCAGTTAATAACTTTATATCTAGTTTAGAACACTTTATTTCTCTCTGTTTCATGAACTAGTGTGGTTTCTGTATCCTGAATGGACACTTGGAATGATCCATTTCCTTGTAGAGCTGAGCTGTATCTCTACCATCCTCAGTTCTCCAGGAAAACTGGTAAGTTTGTTTTGTTTCGACAGATATGGATAGTATAAGGGACATGATACTTAGAATTTTACAAATATTCAATTAATATTAATTGTGTTACTAACACTTGTTTACATCAGTAACATGAGTTGATTGATGCTGGTTTAGACTCTCCAGTACTCATGTGGAATGTTATCTTGCTTGTTTGAGAATGTAGCTTTTAATTCTTTTCTTCATAGGGAAGGGAATGAGATCTAACCGCTAACCATATATATATATATATATATATATATATATATATATATATATATATATTTTGCTGAACAAAGAGTGGGACATGTTTCTTGAAAACAAAAAAACCAAATCTTGATAGGATGCATTGGGTCACAGGAATTCTACTACACATCTTTTGTACTGTAAAATAAATATTCATTCTCTCCTCTGGCACTGGTATAGATTTGGTTTCACATGTCAGGTTTCTGAAAAGCAAGGGATACTTGATATCTCTGATTCCTTTAGATATATACCCTGGCTCTGGGCAACTGTAAGCTTTCTTTAAGGCTTTTGATCTCCATTTTAACAGCATAATTTTGCTTATTAGACTTGGAGAAACCTGTCGTTGGCTCTCCAAATCTTTGATCTTGTTCGTTATGTCTATGAAGTTCCACAAGGTTATATTCTAGAAAGAGATGCCAACATTATAACATGATTATCAAAATAACTTGTAGAAAGAGCAAACTTTTCACACAACTGCTATATTTAAAAATGCCTTCCTTCCAATAACATTCATTAAGCGGCCATCTGTTTGCCTTTGATTATCATCTGGACCACTAATAAGCTAGTTTAATCTGGGCAGTTCTATTTGCACGCTACTTCTAAATTTAGTGCTTTTCAAAGAAGTCAGCCAGGCTGGCCTCCAGGAAATATTGGCTTTGATGTAACATCTGGCTTTCAGGGAGTTTCTGTGTAGTGCCCAATGGGGGTGGGGTGTGGACCAAAGGGCAAGGGGAAATCAAGTGACTTGTCTAGAGTCGTGTAATAAGCTAATGACTTCACCTGGATTACCTGTAGTTTCTGTCTGTGGCTAAAGTATTTCTATTTCTACATACATGTTGCCTGAGTATGTACTGCACTGTATATGCAGACATAGCCACCCTTCCACCACATATTCACAAAATACATCTGTGGAGCTGTAGGATTAATTATAGATTTATTTGTTTGCATGTTTCCTTTTGGTATTTCCTTTCCGTATTTTGAGAAGGAAACAAATTTTCCTGCATTATCCTCTCCTTTATCATAATTATTTGAAATAACTAAGTTGTAATTACCTTCAAAAGTTTCTCTGCAAGGGAACTGATCTTGTTACCTGCAAGGGACATGAGGCATTAAGGTGAGTGGACTACTCTTGACCCAGGGTGATTAGAAGGCATAATAATCAACATTCAACCTTTTCCCCTTCTCATTTCTTTTTTCCATTTTTGCCTCCTTTCTCCTTCCCTGGGCTGGATATCGCAGAGCTGTCAACACCTAAAGTGCAGGATTATAACGAAAGTGTAAGGTTATCATGCTTTTTATTAAAAAAGCAATTCCTTTTTGTTACTTTACTGGGTCAATACCTCTCCTAATCAATACGTGATTTTAATATCCTTGTATTAATTATAACAATATGCCCAATCTAATTAGTGCTTTTAGCTTTAAAGGTATTTGCCCAAGTTCGATTTAACTTAATCCTCTCCGATTATAATTGTAAAATAGTTTGCATACTATGTATGCTTAGAATTGTTTTTCTATTACCCAGAGGGCCGCTCCAATTTTTGTGCAGCCACGTGTATCTCAATGTCTTACAAATTAAGAAAGTTAAAATTCTAAAGTGACAAATTGAGGCTTAAGTCTTGGCTTTCCTGGCTGTGTAACCTTGGGCCAATTATTAGATCTTCCTAACCCTCAACGTCCTCATCTGTGAAATACCTATCTCGTAACGCTGAGAGAACGAAATGCAATTATATGCAAGGCTATTACCACTGTGCTGTGATATACATCCAAAGGTCAGGAAATAGTCCTCAATATTTTTCTTTTTCTTATTCTTCGCCATTTTTTTTTTTTTTTTTTTTTAATGAAGTGCATAAATGCCCTGTGCTGATTCCTGCTTGCTTCCTAGAGATTTAAATGAAGTGGGGACTTTTTGTTTGGTTGGATCAGGTCTATTCCCTTTGCTTTCCGTGAGGCCACCCTCCCTTTGAGGAAGTTCCTTTTGTGCTCTTCCCTGTACAGCCTTGGGAATGCTGTCAGCATGAGACCCAAACTATTGCCCTCGTCATTCTAATCGTCATTCTAATCGTGCCGCCCCTCCTGGGACTTTGACTCCTGGTGAAATAACACAAGGACGGGAAGATGGTTGAAGTCACTTGGGGCCCTGAGGTGGCAACCCTTCAGAGCGGTCGTATAGTGCAGCGTCTAATTGCAGACACTCAGGTGCCAGAAAGTGTGGGCTCAAACCCCTTGCTAGCCAAGTGACCATTCATGGGGCAAGTTATTTAACTTCTCTCTGTCTCGGTTTCCTTGCCTCTAAAATGGAGAAATTAACAGCACCTAACTCACAGGGCTTTTGGGAGAATGAAATAAGTTAGACGGTTCTATCTAAAGAGTTAGGCTGGGCCTGCCACGTGTTAAATACAGCACACTTTATAACTGCAGCTGTTAACCCTTGAGCTCCTGTAACTCTGTCCTTACTGAGATACGCCCACACCTACCCTAGTTCATGTCATTTCCTGAGCTGCGGTCTCCAGCCTTCCCTTTGATTTTGAGAGCTACCGAACATCCCTTCTGGGTATTTTTTTACTGCCCAAGGTGGCCACAGTAAGTATCTGTTGCTCGCAACCATATGATCTTAAGCAATAAGAATGGGCATGATAAACCTTGATATCCCACCCATCCTTTTTATGGGTTTTAAAAAAATAGATTGATTAGGAAACTGATGTTGCTTAGCAGATAAGTGGCAGCATTTGGAGTAGTGCCTGACCATCCTGCCTGCTCCTCCTGGACTTTCTTTCCTGGACCAGGATTGTGTTTATTTTGTCCTTAATTTTTTCTGTCTTTCGAACAACTCCACTCCCAGCTCCTTGTTACTAAACCTCACCTAATTCCCATTGCGAATTATTTTTGTGTTCAGTCTTCACATCTATTGTTTAATTGTGGCCCCATTTGACAGACCGAAGCAGTTATTACTTGGGTCTCATTGCTGCGGGGGATCCGATGAAAAGAGAGGCTTGGTGCCTGCCCCGTGCTCCTTTCCAGTCGTCATACTCCGGTATTTTTACTTTGAAAAACTTTATCAATTGTTTCATTCGTTAGTCGCGTTGTTCATTTATATAGTCATTCAATCAGTAAATACTGAGCATCTGTAATGTTCTGGGAATAATTCCCGGTGCTGGGGATATGGCGTTACACAGGGCATTGTCCTTTCCAGCGAGAAGCTTACCTCCCCAGTGGATTGACAGAGAAAGAAAATTATAGTAATATGTCACACAACAAAAATGATCAAGGGTAAAGGGGTGGAGAGGAGTAGTTCTGCCATCCAGGATATTGAGGACGCATGTGGGCAGACACTTCAGTAAAGTGAGGATGGGGACCCTGTGACCATCTGTGGGAGGAACCTTTGCCGAGATGTACATTTGCTTGGAATGTCAGGAATGACGAAGACTCGTGTGACTGAAGGACAGTGAACAAGGCGAAGAGTCATGAGAGCTGAGCGGGAGGAGGAGCGGACTGGAAAGGGCTTTGGATTCGTAAGGGCTCTGGGTATTTTTCGAAGTGTGGCGAGAACAGTGATGTGCTGGAGCTTGCCTCCTCTGCAAGAGACCAGACTTCTGCTCTTCCCACCCCCGTGTTCAGTGATTTCGCACAGGTTGTTAAACATTGACCCACACCACCGGACGGGAAGTTCTTGGAGGGTGAAGAAGAGGAGAGTGGCCCAGTCCCACTGAGCTTTTAGAAGGGTCACGCTGGCCACTCGGTGGAGAACAGCTTGCAGGGGGCCGGGAGGGGAAGCTGGGAAGCCAGGACTTTGCTGTGATAGTCCTGGGAGTGAAGCTCGGAGCTGGGGGCAGCGGGAGGGTGTGCGTGCATGGACCAGTGGAATGTAGGATATACTTTGGAGCTCGAGTGACAGTATGTGCTGGTGAATTAAACAAAAGCTGCGAGTGAAAGAGAGGAGCCAAGAATAACTCCAAATCTGGGTTCTGAGCAACTGGGCTCATGGAGGTGCTGATTATGGAGATGAGGGAAGACTGGAAAGTGGCAGGTAGGGGTGGGTTCTTATATTCAAACATGGTAGTTTGGATCGCTCTTTCCATGGTAGGAAAACATGAATAAAGAAGAATGTTGGAACTAGTAACTATTATTAAAAGGCCATATTAAGAGAAGATAGGACGAGGGTGCTGTCAGCTGGGGTTGAAGTGGTGGACTTGAAATGCTCAAGAGCAGTTAGTAGCCTATGAGATGAAGAGTTGGTCACTTTTTTCTTAAAGTATAAATGGGTTTCTACCTGACATTGAAAACAAACCTCTTGAATTGACTGTGGGAGAAGGAGGGGGAGGGGAGAGCAATGGGAAAAATGGGACAAATATAATGCAAGAATAATAAATTAATTAAAAATATATACCTCTTGCATAAATAAGCACCCTGAGCAAACCTATATGCGGAAGAGAAGACGTTCAAGTGTTACCTTTCTAAGCCTCAGCCAGCTTCTCTCTAATGCCTAAAGGAAGTGCTGATGACTGACTGTAAGGTTCCCACTGAGCAATTCACCATCTCTTAGGCTGCACTGTTACATGGCGGGAGTATGCAGTAACGGTTAAGAGGAAAGGTTCTGGAGCTCAAATGCCTGGATTCAAATCACAGCTCTGCCTACTGAAAGCCGTGTGATGAGGTGAGCTGATGGAGCAGCCTCGTTCCCAAACTTACAGGTCTCATGGCAGAGGGGAGATACAGCTGGCTAACTGTGGTCATTCTTAAAGTCTCTCTTCAAAAGCGACTAATCGAAATTGTGCTCACGTTTCACTGGCCAAAGGCAGTTAGTTTGATATCAACAGGGTAGCGATATTTATTTAATCTTCTCACAGTTACAAGACCAAGCCTGATCTTAGTCCCCTCCAGGAAGTAAAAACAAATATTTTGAACAACAATACAAACTACTTGGGAGTAATACAAGTATAGGGTAGCCCATGGCCTCCTCTTCAGCATTGAATGACATATGATCTTAAAGCTCTCATTCCATATTTATCAAGATTCTCTTAAGAGATGAAAACTTCTCATTAACGCGTAGGAAGAACAGACCATAAAATACAGCCCTGGCTAATTAGAAGAGGATAGCTCTCCAAGCTTAGCATTTTAGATAGTACTGTGATAATCATTTCTTGGGGGGCCCCGAGTTCCTGTTGTTTCGTGTCTGGCTTTTAGAATTGCTAGCTACTGCTTGGGCTCCTTCCCTGGCATTGCACAGCGGCCCACCCCCCATTTCTCCCCTGGGTCTCAGCGATTGTCTGTGAAACAAGGTAGACCAGTTGTCATCCACTTGACTCATCGTCATGTTGTGAGGATTAATGAGTTAAGGTTTGTAAAATGTCTTCAGCTCTGAGAGGCGATAAATAGAAGGTATAATTATTGGTATTTTTTCCATCTTTATTTAGATTCGAAAGGCCTTTCTAGTCACCTTTGAGATTTTTGACATAAGCCAGCTACTGTGGTGAATTTCATTTGCTTTCCCTCGCTTCTGTTTGACACTTTTTTCTACTCTCATCCCATCACAGTAACTTACTTTAAAGCAGAGATGTCAGCCTTAACCTTTCATGTCTCCATTTGTTGAGATTTTTGGCTTGTCTTACTGGTATTCTGTATATTTTATCCTACCATTTACAAGACTGTGCTCTCAGGCCCATGCTATTAGCTAAGTAACACAGAGGCATAAAGGGTAAACTGCAGGCAGCTATTTATTCTGTATAGTGCCTGGGAAGTTCATAGGGTGGTTTGATGATTAACCAATTATTCACAAACAAAGGCTTCCAGTGAGCTGTTGATTGGATAGTCTCATTACTAATTTAGAGTTCAAAACAAATGTTTATTATTAGTGTGTTTAATGCATTAACATATACTCTTCACTCCTGGCTTTGACCAGACAGCATATAGAGAGAAGTGAGTTGAGAGGGGCATGTTCTATGTAGAAGTGTCAGTACAGGGATGTCATTTACATGAGCACCATTGTATCCACGGTAGTTTCGCCTTTGGGGTACAGAAATAAACTGTAATGCTTCTGCAGCCGGGCAAATTTTGGGTTCTCCTAAGAACATGCAAGTAGATGGCTTCCATTTTCCCATTGTCATTCACTGCCACTGTAAGAACAGACCTTTCTGCAGATTCATGTTCCTTCTTTAAATCTTGCCCCTGCAAAGCTGAATCTCATTAGGGCCACCTGACTCCAATCATGAATTATTTGGCCTTCCTTTAGCACCAACAGGGGAAGGGTGTGTGGTAGGTAATACCACTGAAGATCTAGCTAATGTAAAACCCTATAGTGGGGTTCAAGACTTACATGTAATATATAAATCAGAAAATTAGGGCTTCAAGTTTTGGCTCATTCCTGTATCCAATCAGCAAACATTTACAAAGTGACTTTTAGGAGTCAGACATTATGTTTGGTGCTGAATGGATCTTCCCCATTTATCAGGGTTCTCTTTCGGACAAATTAGTTGAGCTTTCAAGCCTCAATTTCCTATCTGTAAAATGGGACCAGTACACTTTATCTTGTTATGAGAACTTGTCTTTTTTTTTTTTTTGGTTTCAAATGATAGAACCCCCTTATTTCTGTGCCTTTAACCCAGCCATTCACTAACTCAATGCTAATAAGAATGGGATCTCAAAATAAAATCCTTGGAACTTTTTGCTTCTTACCTGCTTTGATTTTGACTCAATATATTTTTCTGCATTTGCTGAGTTCCCGACCTTTTCTTATCTTTTTCTGTTGTTGGTTTTAAGCAAACTTGTTGGTCTAGCTGCAAGATTGGGCCTCAATGAGTTGACACTGGCTTTTTATCTCCATCACTTCTGATAACCCTGGTGTACTTCAGAGCCTGAATAAGCCTTGTCTGGTCCTGACACCTAATCTTTCAAGTGACCTGCTGGACTGGTGGCTTGATTAAGCTTGCATGGGTCTTCATTAAGAGGAATTTTTACAGATTCAGTCTCAGCTTTATTGACAGGGGACCAGCAAGTGACGGTATAGTCATCAAGGCTCCATTTGGGTGGGGTTCAGGCAGGGACCCGGGTTTGGAGAAAGAACTGGGGTCCCATTCAGGACCTGTGGCAGAACCAGTCATCCATTTACTATGAAAAGTGTCAAGAGAATGCCATGGCTTGGTAGGTTTATGAGACTACAGGGCTTATTTAAGCACACTGGGTACGAAACTCATAGGACTAATCTACTGTTGCTGTGTTGGTTGTTGGGTCTTAAAGCGGATGGATCAGAAACCAAGTGGCCATGAGGCCACAGGTTGGAATGTTAGGGTTTACTGCAGAGGAAAACCAGGAAAGCAGATATCACCCTTTTGTAACTCTAAAGAAATACACAAACATAGGTATCACCATGATCATTACTATGCGGCACATAGTTGGTACTCAATAGGTATTTGTTGAATAATATCCATTGCTCTTATTGGTTAGTTAAAAAAATTGGTTACTTGTTTCAATGTTTATTAGAAAATATTCTTGTGTCTATTGTATATTCTTATCTTATTTCATAGGCTGGAAGTGTTAAGGTGCCTAATACCTTAAGGCGTGGGAAATAGTATCATTAAAGAGCTCAAGTTTTTGCTCATTTCTAAATTCAGTTAACAAACATTTTTAAAGTGCATGTTCCATGTGGTACTATCTACCACATCATCTAGTACTATCTATCTAGTATTCAGTGAGTCCTTGATTCATAGCAGTTCATTTAGTATGTGGTGACTGAAGACAGGAATGGGAGAAACCAGGGATTGCTTTTATCAGTGATCTTTATATGGTGTGTGTACAAATAATAGACTGGCTGTGGGTTAGGACTTGGGAAGGCGTAATTTAATATATATTAATTTCTACCTCACAAGCATTTTTTGAGAGTTAGAAGTTAGATGCACGATTGTAATTGTTTCCTTAGGCTGACTACTTTTGGTTTTCATTTGGAAAACTTATTTAAAAGCTGAACAGTGTTAATGACAATGAGTATCATTCATCATTACTCAGATTTGATTAAGTAAGCCTCCTAAATTGCTCAATGCATTATTCTATTTATGGTTCTAAAATCCTCTGTGATTGATCTTGGGCACGTTACCATCTAGTTTCTTTCCCCCTGCAGTATGAATGATGTTGGTTGCCCCTCAGGACTGTTATGAGGACAGATTGACACTATGCAGTCCCCACACACACATTTACTGGGAGCCTCCCTTGGGCAAGGCTCTGACGGCTCCTAATGGCACAGCTTTGAAGCGTGCCTGACACTGTCCTTGTGCTCATGGAGTTACAGTCTAGGGAGGGAAGCGTTAAATAGCATGGATTGTTCTTTAATCACAGTTGTGATCAGTGTTGCAAAGCAAAAACCAGGGGGATGCTGTGAGGGAGTGTTTCTGGGAGTCAGGGAGGAAGGCCTACCTTGGGAAGGAGATGTATAAGCTAAGACCTGAGGATGGGTAGGCGTGAGCGGTGGGGGGACCCAGGGAAGAACATTCACAAAAGAAATAACCTCTGGTGAGAGGAAGCTGATGTAAGGCTGTGGTGGGATTTGCGTGAGTGACAGAGAAAGGGATGCCTATGAGGTGAGGGGTCAGCAGGGACCTGAGGGTGCAGGGCTTTGCGGACTAGGTAAAGAATTTGGACTAATTTCACTTAGCATAATGCTCTTAAGGTGCCTCCATGTTATGGCATGGCTACATGAAATTCCACTATATGATATACCATAACCAGATTTTCTGGGACGAGGCACTGAATGAAAGGGTTAGAGTGTTTTTTTTTTTTAAGATTTTATTTATTATTTCCAGAGAGAGAGAAAGGGAGAGGGGCAGAGAGGGAAAGAAACATCAATGTATGGTTGCCTTTCACCTGCCTCCAACCATGGATGTGGCTGGAAACCTGGCTTGCAACCTGGTTATGTGCCCTGGCTGGGGAATCGAACCAGCGACCTTTGGGTTCGCAGGCCAGCACCTTATCCACTGTGCTACCAGCCAGGGCTCTAGAGTGTCTTGATTGAGAGATGAGGCACTGGAGGAGGAGGAGGTTTGCAGTAGACAGAATACCAAGCACGCTTGCAGGTTGGGGGTGCCTGGGAGACAGCCAGGTGAAGACACCGGCAGACAGGTGAACATATAAAGGTTTAGAACTCAGAAAGGAGGATACTTACTTTTAATATAGAAAGGGTGGTAATTAAGGTAGGGAATGAATGAGGTTACTTAGGGAAAATGTGCAGAGTAAAAAGAAAAGAGGACTGAGTATACCATGCTGTCAGGAGTATCAATATTTAAAAGTTAAATAGAGCAGGAGGGGTAGGCCCAGAAGGCTAGGGAAGAAGGGCCAAAAAGACAGGCAGGAAATGAAGTGCTGTCACAGGACCAAGCCAAGGGAGTGTTTCAGAAGAGGCCTGGATAGGCCCAAGGGATATTTTGGGAATGATGGAAATGTTCTGAAATTGGACGGTGGGAATGATTGCACGATTCTGTAAATTCACTAAAAAGAATTGAACTTGACATTCGAAGTAGATTAATGTTACAGCAAGTGAATTATGCCTCAATAAGCTGTTGAAAAAAAGAGAGAAAGAAAGAAGGCATGCTGATAGTTGAAGAGTGATGGAGACAGATGAAGACCAAGAAGCATTTTTCCCCCCATGGAAAGAAGACCTTCATTGGAAAGATGGAAGGCGGGGTGGAGGGAGGTGAGCCCTGAAGGTACTGAGACCTCACAGCTCTTCATAGACACTACATTGCTTTGAAAACTGCAAAGCACATTTTACTGTATTGTGATTTTATTTGCCTAAAGCATAACAAGCTCTTGCCTTAGAACAGTGATTTCTAAAGTGGGGTGCAAAGAGAAATGTAATTCAACTTAGAAGGTATTAATTTCACCTAGTCGTAAGAAAAATGAACTCAACCAGTTTGTAATGTATGAAGTGACAGCGGCTCTCCCCTGTGGTCCATGTGGCCTTTCTCTTGAACAGCATGTGTGGTGTTGGGGGGAACTGTGGAGGGTGGACAGCGGAGGGCACTGGCCTCGATAGATTGTTTGCTTTCCGTGAATTGTGCTGCTCCCAGTTCATGTTTGGGGAAGGAGTTTCTCAGTTACAGTACCAGGCTTTAATGAGATGAATTTTCAAAAAAACCCCAGAAAGGCATTTCTTAAAATTGTTCCTGTAATTAAGCCCCATTATCAAAGAGAATTTTAATAATTTAACTACAAAGAACCAGAAAACACCCCGGCACCTTCTAGAACAAATTCTCTGCCAGTCACATTATAAGATTGAAATAATAACTTCGACTGGCCAGGAGTTGGCCAAACCTTGCAACAACTCACAGTGAGTTGGCATACAAATCCCATCCACCGCTGTTAGTAAAATCAGTCCCGTTTGTCTTCTCCTGTGTTGAGTGGGCCTTTGTGAGCTCTGTTTTCCAGCGATACAAATACTGAAATAGCCCGAACTCGGAAGCCACCTTTGAATTGCTGTGTCACAAAGTATTAAGCCAAGGCTTAGGAAAACCAAGCAGAATCAATGCATTACTTGAATCAATATTAGTATTCATTATTTTGGCCAGCGCAAAATAAAGTAGTAAAAATAGGCTTATGCTTATCGTGTCCCCCATTGGCTGGCCCAGGGCAAACCCACCGAGGAAGGTAAAGTCTGCTTTGATGGTCCCCTTCCTGGTTCCCATCAGTGCCCTTTCCCTCATCTTACCCTTTGCTTATGCTTCTCCCAGTCCACCCCGCCTGAGCCAGCTCTCGAGGTCGCCTGGCTTATTCCACGGAACAACAATGGTGGCTGCAGGGGGCACCCCTAACATCTGGGAGGGTGTGAGTTGACAGTACATATGGACATTCTTTTTTGTTTTTTAATATATATATTTTTATTGTCGTTATATTACATTCATCTCATTGTCCCCTCTGTCCTCCTCTTCCCTACCCTCCTTAGAGCCCCCACCCCCACCCCATCCGCCACATGTTGTTTGTGTCCATGGGTCATCGGAAATTCTTAAAACTCTGCACAGTCACTGACCCCCAAATTTCACTTCTAGGAATTTGTCATAAGGACATTTCAGAGCATCCCTCAAGATTTAGATTTAAAGATGCCACATTACTGATAATACAGAAAAATGGGAAACATTTAAATGCCTGACAGACAGGCTTAAATTATGGCATTTCCGCTCGATGGCTATTTCTCAGCCATCAGAAATGATGTTGCAGAAGATCATTTAGGTACCAGCCTACTTGGGATATAGAACGTTGAGTGAAACAAGCGGGGTACGGAAATAGGCATTTGATCCCATCATTAGAAAAAATGATTATGAATAGAGAAAAGACTGGAAGGATATGCAGGAAAACATTAAGAATCATTACTTTCCAATTAGAGTATTATGGGTGAGTTTTAATTTCCTCTTTGTGCTCATCTAGGTTCTCTACATTTTCTCAAAGGAACATGACATTACTTTTGTAATGAGGAAAGATAAATTATTGAAAAAAGATTTCCCATTGCTCTTCTTCCCCTTCACTCCCCAAGAAAGGACAGTAGGGATGATTAGGACAATCAGAGTTGCCAGTGAGCACATTCTTGATTGCAAATGGCGAGCATCCCTGAGGTTCAGGACCCTTCATGTAGCCCAGCCCCTCTGCTAAGGGCAGAGGGAAGGGCAGTGGGAACAGGAATATCAACCCCAGTTCTGAGCACCTGTGTCTGCTGGGCATCCATCTAGATATATATATATATATATATATCTACAGATCTGTATATATACAGATATATATATATATATATCTACAGATCTGTATATATACAGATATATATATATATATATATATATCTGTCAGGTGTATAAGGTCTATGGAAAAATATAGGTTAAGAAGATAGGGTATGATTGGTGTGTGTGCATGTGTGGACATACTTGTGGGCTACATTAGATAGGAAGATAAAGAAGGCAGCTCTTGCAGGGTTATATTTGAGCAGAGACCTTGGAGAAATGACAGATATGGTTACTTGGTTTTCTAGTTCTGTGGACACAGGCAGTGTAAAGGTCCTGAGGTAGAAATATGCATGTTGTGTTTGAGGAACAGAAGTAAATTTCCATGTGATCCAGCAGTTCATTTCTAGATCCGTGCCCTCTAAAATCAAAAGCAGTCCCCAAACAGATACTGGTATACTAAGGTTAGTAGCAGAATTATTCACAGTAACCCAAAGGTTGATACTACCCCAACATCCACCAACCGGTGTGTGGATAAACAAAATGTGGTATTTAGCATTAGAAAAGAAGTTGGAATTCTGTTACATGCTACAATGTGGGTGAGCCTTTAAAATTCACTAAGAGGCCCTGGCTGGTGGCGCAGTGGATAAGGCGCCAGCCTGTGAACCTGAAGGTCATTGGTTCGATTCCCAGCCAGGGCACATAACCACGTTGCAAGCCAGGTCTCCAGCCAGGTCCATAGCTGGAGGCAGGTGAAGGGCAACTATACATTGATGTTTCTCTCCCTCTCTGCCCCTCTCTCTAAAAATATTAAGTTAAATCTTTAAAAACAAATAAATAAATGAAATGTGCTAAGTGAAACAAGTCTGACATAAAAGGGCAAATATTGTGTGATTTCATTATATGAAGTACCTAGGAGAATCTGGTTTATAGAGAGAGAAAGTGGAATAGAGGTTACCAGGGCTGGTGGGGGAAGTTACAGTTGAATGGATACAGAATTTCTGTTTGGGATGATAAAGCTACGGAAATGGGTGGAGATGACGGTTGCACCATATTGTGAATGCACTTGATTCCACTGAAGTACACGCTTAAAACTAGTAAACATGGCACATTTTACATATACTTTCCCACAATTAAACACAGCAACGACAGAGGCAGAGGAGGTGGTAGGCAGTGTTGGGTTTTGGATATATTTTGAATGTTAACCAATAGGAGTTTCTGATGGTTTTGGTTGTAACGTGTGTGTGTGTGTGTGTGTGTGTGTGTGTGTGTGTGTGTGTAAACGAGAAAGGGAATCAGGGATAAGAGCAAGTCACTGAATTATCCCTCCCTGTGTTCAGCACTGGTCCATCCAGGCAGGAAATCCATTAGAACCGCATCACAAAAAAGTACAGTTGAGGGCTTGTTATTTAAAATGTATCAAGTACCTAAATTGTCTGTCAGATTTTATTTGAACATATTATATGAAACAGATATACACACGGATAGATGGACGAATAAACAAACCTGTGAATGAAGTAAAGCAAATCAGCTTTCTAGGACAGTCGAAAATGAGAAGCGGTGTTCTAGCGATTATTCTAATGAAGGAGTGGTGGCTGCGTAATCTGGGGCTAATTGCATTTTTGAAATCAGGACATTTTATTCATTATCTTTTATCATGAGGGGGCCCTAATTCACTTGGTGCTTCAGATGAAGTTTAATGGAAGAATCTCAGAGTCACCGTGATCTTCCTTAGCTGACAAATTAAGGTAATATAATACTCAAATCTAACCCGAGATAAAAGTTGTTAAATACTTTAATTTTCATCTGTGTTTTGTGTTGGGAAATAATTTTACTATTAAAGGACAGCTGTAGACTGCTAATGACTTGAATACAGTTTGACTGTTTTCATGAAGTGCTCTGTGGGATGTCAGAATATTTAATTCAGGATGTTAAAAACATCCCAAAATGTCACAATAATTATATCACAGCAGGCAATTAAAACACTGGAAAATGCCAACTGACTAAGAGTGTTCCTTGTTATTTAGGAAACTACTAAGAACCTGACATATAAAGTAAAAAATGCTGGTTATAACTTTTCTATTTCAATAGACAATTTCATTATCCTGTATGAAATTGACAGTTGATACAGTCAGGGTCATACTAAAAATGCAGCCCAAGGAGGAACTAAGGAAAAGGCCTCCATTTGATCTTAAATTTTATATCTATACTCATACATTATAAAAAAAAACATTGTTTGGTTTTATATATCATACCATATGGACTGCAGTACCCTCCACACAATGGTTGTGTTAATTATGTCATACGTTGGCAGCTTTAATTGATCTGATTTTGCCACCCTCCATTGTGGGCAATGGAATTATGGGCTTGTTTTTCAAATTGTACTTTTGTAAATCCTAGTGGATTAACCATGTAATGCTGAAAACCGGGGCCAGTGTTTCCTTAATCCTTGAGGATTAGAGTGTCATTCTCAGCAGGGATGTTAAGAATTGCCCAGATGAGCTGGGAGGGAATATATTCAGGTAGGGTGAGGTACAGAAAACAGTGCGCCCAAATCCCAAGAGTTTCACCGCAATTACAGACACGTGGCTTTCTTGGGTATCGGTGACCAGCTTGCCCATGCAATTGTAACAGTTGGAAGAACTGTATGAATGAACAAAGAATTCATGTGGCTGCATTTTCGAGAGCTATGGCTGAGTTTCAGGTGGGTTACCCAAAAGGTTACATGTTGGTTTTTAATCAATACACTGCAGAAGAACTGTTCAAATATATAGCTGGCACCATAGCATTCGTGGAGAGCCAGAATGATTACAACCAGCATTGTTGTTGGTTTTGGGAAATACAACGGAAAACAATCACCCTGCCTTCAAGAAATGTGTATGACTCAATGAGGTGATGTCATAAAGTGCCTAATGTGATGTCCAGCAGAGAGTGGTTGGAGTTGTTGATGAAAACATTTAGTTTCTTTTTCTTTTCTGAGAACAGACATCAACACAAAGAATGATGGCATAGAGGCAGCATCTGGGCTGAGTGTTGAAGGTTAAATAGACTAGAGAGAAGAGTCTTGGAATAAGGTCCCACACCTAGGGCAGATTTGGGGGCTCTATTGTTGAAAACAACACAAAATTATTGATACAGAAATCAAGAGCAAAAGTGAATAGTTAAAAATAAGAAAAGAAATCACATATTACACATTTTAAGAAATCTGACAGACACCACAAATATTCTATAATTGAAAAAAAAAAAGCATTTTTATTAATTATCTACCTGCTGCACCACTAGAATACAAGGTGGGGCACAAGCAGGTTCATATGGGAAACACTACAGTAACTAATAAATAATAATAAAGAATAAACTCTGAGGCCCTGGCTGGTGGCTCAGTGGACAGGTGCGGGCCTATGAACCGAAAGGTCACTGGTTCTATTCCTAGCCAGGCCACATAACCAGGTTGCAAGCCAGGTCTCCAGCCAGGTCTGTGGCTGGAGGCAGGTGAAGGGAAACCATATATTGATGCTTCTCTCCCTTTCTTCCTCCCTCCCTGCCCTTCTCTCTAAAAATAATAAATAAAATCTTAAAAAAAAAAAGAATAAACCCTGTGTTTTGGGTACTTACAATGGTAAATCTATTCTCGCCCTACCTGTACTTTCTTCATTTTTTTAGCTGTGCACTTTTTTTTTTTTTTAGCTGTGCACTTTTTGATCAGATTTTCATAAGATCATGATTTTATAATGTCTTCTATAAAGAGTATACATTGGTAATTAAATGTTTTCTTTAATATTGTAATCTAATTCAAATGTGATTTTTAACATTATTGATTTAGGAAAAAATGTTCTTTTTAGAAAAGCTGCACAACCTATTATTTATATGCTGTGTAACTATTTAAGATTTGTCAAATTTGGGGACACACCTATTGAATTTCTTCCAAGGGTGTGTTGCAAGATTTCAGGGCATTTCAGATTTTCTCCCTCTGTGTAACCTTTAGTGTCAGTAGTGTTTATGACACACATTTTAAAAAAACTTTTTTTAATCATTATTTTATGTGCTCTGACTGGGAATCGAACCAGTGACCTTTGGATTCACAGGCTGGCACCAATCTACTGGGCCACCAGCCAGGACCAATGACACATAGTTTTAAAAGCAATTTGTCTTCTCTACAGTGGACTAGTAAGAGTTAACTGTCCTCTATTGATTTAAGTATTTCAGGTTGAATTAGCAAGAAATTTAAGTCTTTTCCCAATATATTCATATAACTTAACTCCTCTTCATAACAAGGTTATCAAACTATCCAAAGTTTATTCATCATGTCTATTCAAAATTTATTTCTTCCTCTCAATCATTTCATTTGGTATGATATGAAAGATTTTTGTTACAGTTTGCTTTTCAGAGTCAGAATAGATTTAAATTGATTTCATTTCTTATTTTTATTGCTTGTATCTCATATTTTATTATTTTAATCTGAACTTCAGTCATTATTTTAAAATAACTTAAAAGTGACAAAAGAAGATGTGTATCATATGCATCCCAATGAGGAGTTCAGATTTCCTCACTTGTTTTATGGGTATGTTTTCCCAAATGGCAATTAAAAATTGTGTATTTCAACTCCATCAAGTATGCCGTTCTCATCCAAAAAAGGAAAAAGCCTTTCCTACACTGGGATGGCTTGCAATAAGTTTACCATATTTGGAACTGATTATGAACACTAAGCCCAAAGTAAACATAGAGTCAGCTACACTTCCTTTAGCTAGGTCCCCTAAAATGTCCTAGGCACTCCAGTGCCACCTGACACAGGAGCAAGTTTGATGGCAGGGATGTCAGTAAAATAGGCAGCTGTCATTACCCATTTCAGTGAAAGTGTTTCTTTTGCAAATTTTCATAACCTTGCTCAGGCCCCTACTGGGGCCTTGGAAGTGGTCTGTAGAGGTGTGGCTTTGGTAACCCTATCTGATCTCTAAGGTAACCCTACCTTTGTTTAAACTTCTTTATGTGGCAACTTGTAATGTGGCTTCTGTTCACTTGCCCAGATCAGTCTTTTATCATTTCCTTCCTTGCTTTCTCTACCTGAGCTTTAACCCTGACATGCTCTCTTACTCCAGAGTATTCATTAGTACTCTTCTTTTGTCTAGATAAATGTTAGCTTTCTCTAGTGACCCAGTCTAAGATCCATGCTGCCTGTATCTGCTCTCATGGTACTGTACATTGCCAATAACAACTACCACCATTAGTGATGAACAATTCCATGGTGCAATGTAGCAAGAGCAATAATTAAAATCTGCGTCATCTCTAATTATTTAGAATGTATTTGCTTACTCACCTGTGTCTGCTGTTAGAGATAAGCTCTGTGAGAGAAGGGACCTTGTCTTTCTTCTTCTCTATTGAAACTCCATTTCCAGGTTGGCTCTTGGAACGTACAATAAATGTTTACTGAAATAAGGAAGGTTGGATATTCCAGGCTGAGGGGACAGTATCAGCAGAAATAGAAAGGTAAAAGACAGTATCAAATAGTAGTTGGGAGAGTGAGTTCTGGACCCAGGTGTCTGTTATTTAAATTTCAGGCCCATCCGCTCGCTGACCACAGGCAAGTTACTTAACACTTCTGTGCCTCAGTTTTGTTGCCTGTGAAATGAGGATGACTGTAGTACTTACCTCATATAGACTCAAAACATGGCAGGTGCACCCTGGCTCGTGTGGATCAGTGGGTTGAGCACCAGCCTGAGAACCAAATGGGCATCGGTTCGATTACTGGTCAGGGCACATGCCTGGGTTGTGGGCCAGGTCCCCAGGTGGAGGCCCACAAGAGGCAACCTCACACTGATGTTTCTCTCCGTCTCTCTTTCCCTCCCTCTCTCTCTAAAAATAAAAAAAAATAAAATCTTTTTAAAAATTAAATTAAAAAACAGGCAAGGTGCCAGGAATAATACCTGACACATAACAAACATCTAATGAATATTACTTATTAGAAACTTCATAGTTTAATCCTAGTCAAAAAGTTTATTGATTTTAACTTAATCACCCTTCAATTTGCATGTCAACCTGACAGGTACAAGAGGTCACTTTGGAGCTAGCAGATGTTAGAGATCACCAATGCAACCCCCTCATTTTACAAGAAAGCCAGACTAGAATCCAGATCCTGACAGGCCAGCTGGTGACCATGTTGAGTTTTGGACCAGAGGCTTGAAATGATATGGGAGGCGAAGGCGGTCAAACTGTCCCCTAAAGGTGTCATTTGTGCTTTGCTGTTGCAGAAGCTGTTGCCTGCCTCCAGGACCCATAATGCCCCTCCTTTACTGGGCTCTGGGAGAGAAACAAAAAGGCTCATGGGAGACTTGATTGGTCACCCAACCGGCTTTACTTGGATGTCATCAAGTCCAGTGCCATGGGTGGAAAATCACCAAGATGATTCTGGATTCTTAGCCTCCAAGTCAAAAATCTGCACTAACATTCCCTCCCTAACCATGTTATGTTTCCTGCCTACGCCAAGAGCCTGCAAACAGGCAGAGCCATCCCTCTGTGGAAGTCGGCAGCCAGGCAGATGGAGTTCTTGGAGGGCAGGGTAGCTCGTCTAAAGCATGGGCATGACCCATTGGATTCTGCTCTCTTAGCAATAACTGTCAAGGGCCTCATTGAACACAAGACTTTGAAAGACAAAAGATTGGTTGAGAAATACAGAATGGACAATAGGGAATGGACCATGCTTATTTTACTAAGGGCATGTTACTATATAACCAATAGTACAAGGATAACTGGATAGAGAGATAGATGGGTAGATGGATAGGTGGACGTAGGTAGAGAGAAATTTAGGGATATAGGAAGATAGATGGTTAGGTAGAAAGAAAGAAGAAAGAAAAGAAAAGAAAGTGGACTAGAATGGGCTAGGTCTGGGTTTAACCTACCTTCAAGTGCTTGTTGGCAGGCAGTGCCTTTGTCAAGCAGGGTTCCAATGTCTGTTATTTCAGTGCTGCTCATTTAAATCAAGTGTATATTTTAAAATATTTATTTGACTCCCGTGTGGTGGAGGCTGGACTATTATCATGTGTGCAAGGATAACTAAGGTGTGGTTTTTGTCTTCAAGAAACTCACCTTCCAAAGGGGTTTTGGTGGTCCTGGGACCCAAGCCTGGCAGGGAAGATTTCTTCTCCATTTTTCTGTATTGTCCTTTTATGTTCCAGTTGATTTTTCCACTGGACATCCTCCAGTGGACTTAGTGCTTTCTGGTATGAGAGTGTTTTCCCTCAGCTTAGACCACCCTTAGTTTGTTCAATCTTTCACTATTACTTAGAATTCAACTACTATGTTTATTGCATTAGCGCTTTCTGTTTCGACTGGCTACTGCACACGTTTAAGCACTGCAGGAAATAACGCAATGAACCCATCCTCTGACCAATGCTTCTTTGCCTACGATTGCTGAGGTGGGAGGAGGTTCACGGTTCACTTTGGTTTGGAGCAGCTAATAAATGTTGACTCAAGGCCGGCTGTTATCTGGAAGACTACTCTGCCACTCTCAGGTCCTTCCCTTTAGTACTGTTTCCTGTCTCCTACAGTTAAATTCCCCCTGAATTGATACCATTTAGAATTGCTGTTTCTTGTGAAAAAAGCGTAGTATTCTTAGACTTTAGACTTTTCCTGTTTCAAGTCTCCTGTGTTGTCTACGTGAGTAATACTTACATAAAGGTGTGTGAAGGCTGATTCATGACTATAAACAGTAGATCACTGCTTTGGTTTGCTTACAGTCTCAAGTATTTTTACCGAATGTCTACACTTGTACCATGTCTCTCTGTGTGTACATGATTCATATTTAAATCTTACGTCTTTTTCTCTTATGTACGTATTTTCACCATTTAGAGAGAGCTTTTATATCATTCTCTTCTGATCTTCAGCCTTCCTAGTGACGGAGCAGTCGTGTGTGAGGGGACTACCCAAGGACAGGTCAGGAAACTGAAACTCAAATGATTGACTTGCCTGGGTAGTGTGAAGTAAGGAGCAGAAATAGAATTAACTAGGTGTTTTTCTAGAATCCTTTACCATGGTTTCAATATTTCCATGGTTTCCCCACCCTCTGTCTGTGTGGACCAGGTGGGACGGACGCTGCCCATAGTTTCAGGGGTGCATCTTATCCGGAAGCTCTAAGACCATTTGCGTCTCTGTTGTCCAGCCCAGTGATGGGTTCAGAGGAGGCAGGGGAGCACCTCAGGCCCATTGGAAGGAATATTAGTCTTGTGGGGAGAGGGGCGGCAAATAGATCCTCTTTCCCCCTGGATTGGTACTGGGAGGAGACAGGGCTGGAACTGCGTTGAGTCTTGGAGGAGGCCCAGACGGCGGGAGGCACCAGCAGGCCAGGAGCAGGGGTCAGCACCTGCACTGAGCCGCACCTCGAAGTCAGCCTTACCTTTGGACTTTTTAGTTAAAAAAAGAGTTTTTCCCCTTAGGCCTCTTTGGGTTCAGGTTTCAGCCTTCCCTGGTATAACTGCAGGTGAACCTGCCACAGCTCCCGTTTCCAGTGGCCCCAGTTTCCCAACCTGGAAAGTGGGAGTGCTTTTCCAGCCGGTCACGACTAGGAGGTCCTGAGTCCCTGGTGATTCTCTGGGGTCATCCTAGCAGTATTCCCAGAGGCCACTCTGGGGCGTGCTCTTTGACGTCTGACAGTCTGGGTTACCTCCTGGGTGTGGTATTCCTTTCCCTCAGGCAAACAGTTCATTGTCCCAAAGCTCAAGGAGCCTAGCGAAGATTTATTGTAACTAAAGATTTCTATTCCGAAGGGGCTCTTGAGTCATCCTTTAAAATATTAATGGAAACCTGGAAGAACTCAGTCAACAGTCGACACCAGCTAGACTGTATTCAGTCCGACAGAAATAGGTGCACTAAATCTTTGCATTATGTTGACATGAAACACTTTGTGTTTTAGTATATAGAGAGAGTTAACTTCCCTCCATGATAATAAACGAGGCCTGGAAAATGTAGTCATGAAAATGGGGTGCTTTGCTGTTTCAATATCCAGCAAGAATGATGTGCATCCTGCACTGCACTGAAGAAGGGCTGCATGACGGGGCAGGGTCACTTTTGCCACCACCCCTGTCCTCGCGGAAGAGAACTGACCCTTCAGAGTGGCTGTGTGGGGAGCTCAGTAGGGAATAGCTGCAAGTTGCCAATTGCTTCACGACCCGGTTTGTTGCGTTGTGAGGCTTTTTGTAAAATGGTACACATTTCCTACGTAAATCCTTGTGGCAAATTAAATGCCCAGGAAGGGATTCCAGAAGGAGGTAGCAGGTGACTGAACATGCTGGGGTGTTTCATGTCTCCCTCCTTTTGCACAAGCAGTTCCCCCAGCCTGAAATACCATTCATTCGTTCCTCGCCTTCTCCATCCAATATCTCCACTATTTCAGGAACTAGTTCAAGAGCTTCGGTTTTTTCTGGCTTCTTGTCTAGGCTTTTGATTGGTCTATCCATGGTCCCACTAGTGTACCTTATCTGTCTATGGTTTTTATTGTAAAATTTGTCAAAATCTTTCGTGACATTTCCCTGCTTGCTCTCTGTGCCGGTGGACTTGAAGGGCCTTGGGGTTAAGGACTTGCCGATCCAGGCTTGTTGGAAGAGTAATGGTTTCGTTAGAGCAAGCCTTCTAGCCATAACGATCAAGGCTACACACTTTGAACACCTAAAGATGGCCAGGCAATTATACATATTGCTGTTTATTATAATTATCTTTAATATAACTTGAAGATATAATCTTGAACCCTGCAAAGCAGTGGTCCCCAACCTTTTTGGTACCAGGGACTAGTTTTGTGGAAGATAATTTTTTCATGAACTGGTTGGGGCGGATGGTTTCAGGATGATTCAAGCACATTACATTAAAGCTCAACTCCCGCTGTGTAGCCTGGTTCCCTACAGGCCACAGACTGGTACCTGCCCATGGCCAGGGGGTTGGGAACCCCTGCTGTAAAGTGTACGGATATCCCTCTCCCCATTATACAGATGAGAACACTGAGGCTCAGAGAGGTTTTGAGGGTTGCCCAGGATATCACTATTAAGGGGTAGTGTAGTGAGATTCAAAGTCTGTGCTCTCTTCTCCACATAACATCTCCAACTTTGCTTGAAACAGTTATTTAAAAATTATTTTTAAATGCTTCCTTTTAAACATTCCCTGAATATTCCCATGAGGGTTCTGTTTCCTGCTAGATTTGTGCTACCTGCTTCCGTCTGCAAAATCGAATAAGCTACTTCGTGCAGCTCCTTCCTCAGGAAATCTGGAAAACGAAGCTGTTCTTTCTAAGAACACTAACAATTCATCTCCATTTGCTGGCCTGGCTTATGATTTTCAGTTTAACCCATTGTGGCTCGCATTCCCCGGGCTGGGCTGTCGGCCTGAGAAGTCTAAAGTCGTTTTTATTCCCAGCAAACAGAATCAGGAAGGGGAAGCAGATTTTTGGAAAGACTGGTTAAGAAGGAGGTTTTTCAGAAATGGAAGCCAAACTAGCATTTTGATTGAAAGGATCTAATTCCAGTTTCTTGCTTTGCTCTGCCAGGGTAGCTTGGTGCACACCTGTCACGCTCTGCATTGCGCTTCAGCCTCGTGATTGCTAGGTGCTGGGCGTGAATTCAGCGTGCTCCAGGTTTTGAAGGGCTTTTCATCAGGTTGAAGACAAATCAGCAACAAAGAGACGGTCTCAAGAGAAAGTGAGACATGGACAATGGTGTGGTGATTGGGTTGGGGAGGGGTCGGGTGGAGGTGGAAGAGGGTATAATGAGGATACATGGTAATGGGGAAAAAATACAGCTAAAAAGAGGAAGTGCGAATGCGTGTCTGAATATATTTGTATGTATGCACAACTCATACACAGAAAGACATACTCGCACATTCACAGTCCCTTTTTGGTAAGGATTATTTTTTAGTCTGAGGTTATTTCTATCCACTGTTGGCATTCAAATATCCATTCTCTTAAGAAATTGTGGTATGAATAGAGGGGAGATAATTTTCTTAATGCCTCAACCTGCCTCACGAAATGAAAATGGCACAGAAAGTCGTGTGTATCTTGATTTGTGAATCCACTGGACAAGGCCGTGAAATTTCAGGGTCCTGAAACCATGTCTCACTTTCTTTTTTCCCTGCTTCGTTGTTTGGCCACAAATAACATCTTTGCTCCCAAAGAAGAAAGACCAATATTCTGAAAGTGGTCACCTCCTGTGGACCCTAGTCTCACCTGTCATCTTTCCCCTTCATTGGCAGGTAGAATATGATGCCTTGTATTGTTCATAAAGGTTTATATCCTAGCTAATGAAATAGATGGTAACCATGCCTACCTAAGATAGGAAGCATCTCTTTCTGGACATTGCCAGAATCTACACGTAGTAGATGCTCAGCTGCTTCGAAAATAGATTTAGTGTCAGGAACTTGATGTGGGGGGTGGTGGACATGACTAAGATACTCATGATAATAGGTTAAAATCAATTTTTAAATGCTTGCTCTGCACTAGGCACTGTTGTGAGCATTCCATACATGTGACTTCTTTAGTCCTCTCAACAGTTAAAAAAGAGAAGGTTTTTATGATCATCACCTTGGTCTCTCTGGGGAGGGGAACAGAGATAACTGAGATTTAAGTAACCTGTCTAGAGCCACACGGCCCTTACCTGACAGTGTTGGGATTCGAAGGCCGCTATATTTCGTTTGGGACCTGAAAAGGCCTAACCACGGCCCTTCTGCCTCCCGCACAAACAGTTCCGACAGCTGCCTTGGAGAAGAGGAAGTTAGCAGCGACAGCTGGAATTGAGGGTCTCAGGGCTGCATGCGTGCTAAGGGCTTTAGATGGATTGTTTCACGCCCACAACAACTCTATGCAGTCGGGGCTCCTCTTCTCCCCGTTTCCAGGCGAGGAAGCTGAGGCACGGAGGTCTTGAGTGAAACGCCCACGTCTGGGTGGTGGCATGGCAGAACCTGGAACTCAAGCAGAGGCCTGTCTGACCCCCAACCGCCCTGAGCTATGATTGTGTACTTGGGTGGGCACTGGATTCAGGGCAGGAAAATCCCATCCCCAGGCCCACCAGGAGCTGAGCAGCTATGCCCATATCACTGGGCTCCTGGGGTTATTCTGTCATCTGTAAGGAGAAGGGTATCTGGGTGAGATACTTAATAAACTGAAATGTGCTGCTTAAATGTAATTGATTCATGTCCATGGCAGAGATGTGTTTCAAATCCTGGTCCTCTGAGTCTCTCTGGAGATCCAGGAAGATCACTACCTTTCCTGTTTGCTCCCCCAGCTAGCTTTCCATACCAGCAGGCACCTCAGGAAGATTTGGGCTCCTGGTGCCGACTAGCTCTAGGAAATGGGAAATGTATTTTGAGTTCCCAGCGACCTACGGCCATAGAAAGACAATCAGGGCTGACAAGCACCATGCTCATTAGGCAGACATTCAGTTCCATCCAGCCACAAAGATATTAGGAAAAGATATTTATAGCTGACCTTTCAAGATTAATAATTCCTGTGGAAGAGAAACGGTGGTATTCAATCTAATTAAAAAATCTTAAGTATTAAAGGAAATAATTATTTTACTGTTTGTAGTACAGTTTGTTACCTTTATTAAAAATTTAATAAAATGCACATGCGTATCTGTCACACTTAAAAGACAGCGAGAATGTGAAATCAGCTCAGTTTGCGTTCTTTAAATTGGATGTGTGACATTCTTATGGCTTCTAATTATTTTGATATTTAAAAAAATGTATATGCATTAACTTTGTAATTTGAGAAAGTAAAATTTCATAACCGTTATAAGAAATTTTAAAAAATGGATCTTTTAGTCACACTAAAATCAATTGCTAAAGCATTCATGATTTTAAAGATGGGCAACGAAAATAGAAAAACATAAAATATTAACATTTTCCCTTTTTCTTAGCTTTTGATCTTCCCTTATTCTTCCTTGTGATTCCATAGAAGACTGACAACTAATCTCATACTTAGATATCACATGTGTGGTGAAGGTCCTCCTGGCTTACCTGAGTATCTGAAACAGGCAAGAATCAGGGGAACTCATGTTGTCCTCAAATAAAGGCACTTGCATTGGAAGTAACTTCAACTGAAAATCCTTTTACCATCTTAATTAAGTGCTTTGTGCTTTGATCGTCAAATGTGCCGAACACTGAGCGCAAAAAATCCCACACTCTTTCTAAGTGGGATGGGAGTAACTGGAACTCTTGTGGGGGGGACTGTGAGGGCAGAGGCCAACAGTGCCTGGTGCACATCTTGGGAATATTTGCCTGAGTGATTGATGCTTTTGGTTTGTTGATATGGTAGAGATGGAAAACTTCAAGCTTTTTCTGAGTAGAAACACTTCATCTTTTCTTTTTAAAATTGTAAGTTATAGTCCTGGCTGGTAGCACAGTGGATAAGGCGCCGGCCTGCGAACCCAAAGGTCGCAGGTTCGATTCCCCAGCCAGGGCACATAACCAGGTTGCAAACCAGGTCTCCAGCCAGGTCTGTGGCTGGAGGCAGGTGAAAAGCAACCATACATTGATGTCTCTCTCCCTCTCTGCCTCTCTCTCTTCCCCTCTAAAAAAACAAACAAAGAAAAAAAAAACCCCAAAAATAAATAAAAATGAATAAATAAAATTGTAAGTTATAATAAAAGGGTTTCAAAGGGAGTTTTATAAAATAATCACCATGAACACATCAATCAACCATTTTATTTGTGCATAGTACTTAATCTTTGTTTACACATTATTATAAGAACTTTTTACGTTAGAGTACTTAAAATATGTAAATGACATGACATGGACTTCATTATCATCATTAAAGACTTGATTTGGTAAGTCACTACTTATGCGACCATTTCCTTATTTTTAATTAGGTTTTTTTTTTGTTGTTGTTCCTTTTTCTTGCATTTTTAGAAATGGCAACTGCAGATTTTATATTTTCTAAATATTTTGCCTTTTTTTGTATTTGTGATGCTTTAAAAAGTACAGTCCTAGTAATGATTGTTAATGGTATGACAAGCCTAAATATGCTTACAGATTTTTTTCCTATAATGAGTTATTTTTTGTTGTCAAATTGTGTTCCCTTTGCCCAAGTGACTTTTTTTTTTTTTTTTTTTTGCCAAATTCTCATGATGAAGCCCTGTTACTTATGTCATACCCAGTTTAAATATCTTTTGCTGAGTCTTTCATTGATACTGTCTAGCTGTACCTTTTTAACCATTACTTCTTTATAGCAGGGTACTTTGTAGCATCATTATGTTTGATTACAAAAAGTGACTGCTCCTACTACACTGTGCTTTTATTAAGGATGGTTCCTAAGCATATTTTGTATATGTATCTCAACTTCATAAAATAGTTGCACAAATTCAATACTGATTATGTAACTTAATGAATTAAATGAACGAGCTTACCAGGGCCTAGATGAATGAAAGAAGAGATAAATCACTGTATTAGAGGAGTTCAGCAGGAGAGGCCTTTAGGGGCTGGAGAATGAGGAGAAGAAACTGAAGGGCAGGAAACCTATTTCCATTGAGCTTTGTTATGTACTCGGCACTAGGCCAGGTACTTTACTCACCTCATCTCATTTAACTCTAAGGACAACTGTTGGAGTAGGTTCTGTTGCTCCCATATTGTATATTGCAGATAAAAGAAACTAATGTTCATAGAGACTGAGTAATTCCAGAAGTTCACTGCATTAAGGAGTGCCAGAGCTGGAGGAGAGAGAGAAGAAAGGATGTTTTTCTACAGTTCAAAAGAAGGAATGGATGGGCAGATTTTGCATTGGCATACGCACAGACACAGCTAGGAGAGTCAGCTGGTATTTCTAGTTTACTGGGGAGGAGGCCAACTTGGCTGACCTTACAGAGTCTGAATGGGGCTGTTCATGGTATCTCTCTCTCTCTCTCTCTCTCTCACACACACACACATGCACGTAACAATCAGGAAGTCATTCAAGCTTCTGACAGGGTAGAAGGGGTTAAGGTTCTGTGGAAGGGTGTATCTGTATAAATAATGGGTAAGGCCTGGTCGGCTTGGGCAACCCCTGGTACCCAAGGCAGGATGTACTCTCACTCTACTCTGTTACTAGATGATTACCTTGAGCCCACAGGAATTAATTTACATTGCCAAGAGCCTTTGGGAGTGCCCATTTGAGAGTCTGAATGAAACAAGAGATAGCTGAACTGAGGAAAATAGTTCAAGACAGGAAGCTCTGCTTCTTGAAGGATTGCATTAAACATCAAAGTGTATTATTTAAAAGGAAAAAGAAGATTAGCACAAGTTGTTACTAAATTTCCATTGTTCTTCTCTAGAGGAGTGCTTGTAAAATAAAATATAACTTCTAGGCATGGGCAGTGTCTTCCTCTTGTTCAGGCTTCTATACCAAAAATACAGCAGACTGGGGGGCTTATACACAGTGGAAGTTTATGTAGTTCTCACACTTCGGGAGGCTGGGAAGCCCAACTGCACTGTCCGGGCAGAATTGGTATGTGGGGAGGGCCCCACTTCCTGGGTCACAGAGGCCATCTTGTTGCCATAACCTGACATGACGGATCGGCTTTGTAATAAGGAGAGGGCAAAAGTGAAAATCAAACACTTGAGGATGATGTGACCAGGGAGAGTGTCAGAGTAGTGCCCCACGGTGATCATTTATGGAAAGAAACATACATGACCTTGATTGGTTTAATCAAGAATACACACACACACACACACACACACACACACACACACACACATATATATATATGCTTGTATTCAAACTGCCTAAGCAAGGAAGGAAAGGAAAGGAATGGAATTTTGAATTCTATCTTTAAGAGCCATAATTTAGGGCCTACCTCAAACACACTATAGCTGTTCGCAATCCATTTCCATCTCTTTTCTTCTGGAGTAGGGAGACCCATCGAGATAGCGCCCATAGGGTACAGACACATTGGGTGTGCACTGCAGGACCTCTCAGAGTGAGCCACTCACAGGGACTCTGCTGTGAATGGCCCCTGAGAGCTGTGCAGCTTGGAAGCGCTCAGGGTGACTCAGGTGCCCGACTGCCGCAGCATGATGGAGCAGCCCAGCGTGTGGACTTCGGGGTCTAACAGTCTCAGGCTTGAATTACACATCTGCCACTCACTAGCCAAGCAGTCTCCACAATGTATTTAAACACTGAACATCTTATTTTCTTTGTAAAATGTCGGTGCCTATACCATGAAGCTGTAGTACAGGCCTAACTCAGGGTGAGCATGCCACGAAATGGTGGCTAGAATTTTGATTCACAGGCATTATCTCATATAGGTCCATGATAGTCTTATAATTTAGCTCTAATTCACAGAGAAACTGAGGTCAGACAACATAAGACATACCCGAGATAAGATAGCTGGAGGGGGCAGAGCATGGAGTTACACTCAGATTTAGAAATCTGTGCTCATTGTACACTAAACTGCTTTTTACCTACTTCCAAGGATGAATCTTCAATCTAAAGTCCTTTTCCTCTGCGCCACGTTCAACATAAATATTAATGCAGCTACCATCTGCCGTCATGTGAAAATACTTGGTCAAATCTATTTTAGCAAATGAAGCAAAATTGCCTTTTGTTTGGTTTAATGTATGTATGTGTTATGCATTCTTTTGACCATCCAGTTCATTTCTGAAGTGGAGTTTGGTTACCTAGGGAACTAGTATACAGCACTAGGAAATTTTTTTTTTTAATGAGATGCAAGTCAAAGTTGTTAGAATTGTTGGCTGAATTTCAACTGGTGACCACTTAGTGCCTAAAAACTAACATAATTTCACTTCTTTTTTTTTGTATAAAAATAAGACTAACGGTCAGAGAAAATGAAAGGAATTGATGTGAATTGGAGAAAAACAAGAATCTTTAAGTTGCAGACCTTTTGCATGCAGTTGGAAGCCAACTAATCAATATCTTTATTTCAGACTGTATAATCTGCACATAATTCTTGCTGCCTTGGGAGGTGTTTTATGTATTTTTCAATGGAAATAAATTTTACATGCCATGTTTTAGGAGCTATATAGCTGTTAATGGTTTTACGTTCCTGTCTGGAGTGGCACTATATAAAGTCTATGGGGTCTTGCCTCTCCCTAGGCTCATCTTTCTTTTTAAGTAAGCCTGGGTTTAAATTCAGTGATTCGCAACTCTCAAAATGCACCAAATGTTAGAACAAAAATAATTGAAACTTTAAAGTGAAATAAAAATTACCCAGGGTCCATTCTTCTACCTCCAGGATTACAACTTGTAGAAAACAAGGTCAGGGTAGAGTGATCCTACCTGAAGTGACACAGGATTTGGGGAACTAAAGGCACGAGTCAAATCAATGTGTGGCCGAGCGAAGTGAGGCCCCTAGAGCAAGGGGTCTAGCAGGAGAGCCAGTCTGAAGGACTGTAGGGCCAGAAACAGGAAGAGTCAGAATGAAAAGTTTGGAGCCAGGTGAAGACTCAAAGGTTGTGAACCTGATTTGCAAATGAATGAGGGGAAGAGGGCTGCTATTTGTTTTACGTAAGTGGTGGCAGGTGACAGAAACTTGGGTAGGTCAGCCTGCATTCAAAGACCCGTGTCAGGCACCTGTGTCCTCACAGAGCTTGTGCATTACTTGTTATTTGTTTCTTTCATATTAACCAGAATTAAGTGTGGCCATAAGACCTAGAAGGACAGCCTGAGAATATGGAGTCAAGGGAGGTATGTTAAACAAATGGTCCAGGGCTGGGCTTAGTATTGAGGGCCAAGTACGTAAAGACCAAAGTGTTAATTCAATGGGCCTGGGAAGAGTGACTAGCAATTCCGTTGTGGGAAGCAGAACAGGCAGGATGGGAATAAAAGGCAGGAGGGGCCCTGAAGGGTGTAGGCACAGAGGCATTTCCTGATGTGATTTGGCCTGTTCAAGCTAGATGGGAAGTTCTTCTGGGCTCACAACCGGTTTGGACTCAACCGGCTGAAGGGTGGGTAGGGTCTGTACCGGGGAGAACACTTCAGCATAAATGTGCTCAGGACGAGACAATGCTTGAAATGCTTCCTAACTGTCCTGAAGCCATTCTCCTCAGGTGTGTGACACCAGCATTATGCCATTTAAGATGCTCTTTTCTTGTATGTCTGGGACCTGTCAGTGGGGTTGTTGCCTTAGCAGATGCTGAGATAATAAAGCCAGCTGTGGGGGATTCCATGAGTGAGAAGGGTCATCATTACCTTGTTCCAAAGCATGGTAACCTTTACCATGCTAAACCTGGGTGGCAGATACAGGGCCTGCCGGCTGAATCCGGCCCGGCTCCTTGTTTTTACCTGGTTCGCTGAACTGTTATGGAGTAGTTACCGGTGTTCAGTCATAAAATTACCGTTGGCCCTCTGAAGGCAACCGTGAGGCTATGTGGTTCCCCGGTGAAAATGAGTTTGACACCCCCGTTCGAAAGAATCTCATACTCATAAAGTTATTCTCTGGTTGATGGTGAAATATCAGAACAAAGTGGCCTTGGACTGTCCTCTAAAGACATTCAGACTAAAAAGGTGAAGGGCTTTCTAGGATGTTCACCGGGAGGCCCAGTGTTTTCACCCTGGAAGGGCGGTGGCCGTGGAGTGCCACACCTAGACCGAGCAAACCAGACGACAGAGAAAGGGTGCAAGGCCAGTAACCAGAGGGGAAGGTGAAGGTGAGCTTCCAAGATCTCGGCCTGGGAGCGGGAAAGCCTGAAGCACGCAGTAAAGAGGAGCAGAAGAAGCGTAATGGGACCGGGTGAGTAAGCTGCAATCCACCCACGATGACCAAAGGGGAAGAGGACACGGGCAGAGAGGGAGTGGGGAGTGGTCACACACTGACCGGCCACGTCCAAGGGAGGGTGGGCCCAGCACAGACAGTTTGCATGCATTTAACACGTACCGTGTTTAACACTTTAGCAGAACCATTTATTCTCAAGCATGTTCCTTATTAAAAGTGACCTGCTCCAGTGGTGGATACCAATATCTTGGTGAAATAGTTCAGTTTGGGTGGATTTCGCCAGCTTCTGTCCGTTGGATCAATGCCCAAACTGGACAGTCTCTCCCAGTCCGAGTCTACCTGTGTCCTTATTCTCCTGATGGGAAGAAAGGGCTTTGGGGACTTACTTGCGTATTTGAAATAAAGGATCTTGGATATAATGGCGTTGGGTATAAGTATAAACAAGCTGTCTACTCGTAAAAACACTTCACTTTGCAAGGGCAGAAAGATGTAAATTTAATGACAAACTTACACAAATAAGTCACTCCACATACACTTGCTGCTATCTGTATGCATATACAATGCATCAGAAACAAATAGAAATGGACTGAAATGTAGATATGGAGATGTAAATTCTTCACATTTGAAAAATATAGTCAAGGACAGTAAAATATTCATCAAGGCTCCTTTATTAAAGAATTGACTTTAGACTCTTTCCACCTGCAACCGACTACACTGAATTGAAGGAGGAGAACTAGAAAAATCTACATCTTTGTCTCCAATAACAGGTGCTAAGGCTAATGCTCTGTTGGAGGACAGTACATTTTTAAACCTGTTCTGAGTGAATTTTTGATAAATTATAAACTTTCTGGAAGCACTGCATTATTAGATTTAAAAGAGCAGGCATGCATGGTCGTCAAGAAAATGGTGTGTAATCTAGTTATACTTTCATATGGTGCTGTTTGATAATTTAAAAAGCATGGCATAGAGATATAAAAATGCATCTTTGAATAAGATTCACAGGAGAGAAAACCTTGGTATTATTGGCCTTAATATTTGTGGTTTTTACTATTTCTTAGTGACCTTGGAAATCTATGAAATGTAACCTTTTGACATTTTGCTGAGACATAATGTAATACAGAACTTACATTAATTAGAGAACTTAGGTTAATAACTTCTTACATTATTTTGTTTCCTTCCCTATAGAATCTGTATACGTTGGACGGGGTCAGTTGAAAAATTTCAGTTTTTTATTGGAGAAATTATCTGTGTTGTAGTGACATTTAAAACAGGTTCAAGATGGGATTGACTTTGGGGGGAATGGGTGGGGAGGAAGGGAGACAGAGGGGAGCAAAAAGAGGATGAATGTAATAAAACAACAATAAAATAAAATTAAAAAAACCCAGAGGGTCACAGCAGCACATGTGAGCAGGTACAGAAGGAAGATTGGAGGTTGTCATAGTTGCTGGAACAAAGATGTTCAGCTTTTTGAATAAGTGATTTAATCTGTTTAATCTCTTTTTGAATACTGCTTTAGAAACGAGGCATTCTCTTTTGGGGTCGTTCTAATTTCTGAAAGTTCTTCTATATATTGAACACAAACCTAATTTTTCTTTTGTGCATTGGTGTTAGGTAATTTCCAGATCTCTCATGATTTCTCCTTTTACTAAATATGGAATGAGGACCTGCTTTGGGTCGGGCTCTGGCATTGGTGCTACATACAGAGTATTCACAAGACAGGCCAGGGTTAAACACACGGAGCTTACATAGTAGTGAGGGCAGACAAAAAGTATGCACATAGTGAACACAAACAAAAATATCAGAGTGACAAGTAGCGTGCTGAGAATTAAACAGGGTGACATCTTATGAAGCCGTGGGTGGCCAGGAAAGAATTCTGCCATTGCAAGAGTAACTTGCAAACAACACAGAGATGGGAGAGGGTGGGACAGGGTGGGCGGGGAGCTTGGAACTAAGTGATCTTAAAGCCTTGAGCCAATACTGTGCTAGGTGCTGGGCGCTTCCTCAGTCCCCTCCCAGTACATGCTCAGGAAGCATTGGGAAGGAAAGCCAAACCTGAGCCTCCCGAGTGGAGACAAGACCGCGGGACGAGCACTGAAGAGTTTCAAGTGCGCTGTCCTCTAAGCCAGCGGTCCCCAGCCTGCAGGCTGCAAACGGGACTGGCACCAGTCTGGGCCTGTTAGGAACTGGGCTGCAGAGCTGGAGGTGAGTGGGAATATGTGCTTGAATCGTCCTGAACCCTCTGACTCCCCCAGGCTGTACGTCCATCTGTGGAAAAATTATCTTCCACACAATTGGTCCCTGGTGCCAAAATAGGTTGAGAACCCCTGCTTAGGGAACAGTCCTGCCAAAGACCTAAGGTGTTGGGGGAACTTCGGGAGGGTGTCGTGGCCACGTAGTGTGAGAGGAGGAGCAGCCCAAGCTGGATGGAGAGAAGGCCAAGGGAAGACTGCCTGTGACTTCGTGAGCTAGGAAAGAAGTTGGCTTTTATACTCATTGTGATCGGAACATCATCAAACGTTTTAAACAGGGGATGAAGGCTGTGCCATGGGCACTATAAAGGGGTCACTCAGGGTGCGGGGGGAGAGTGGGTGGCGACCCTGGGGGCTGTAGTGGTGGCTCCAGCGGAAGACGGTGATGGGCTGGGGCAGGGAGGTAGTGACGGAGGGGGTGAGCATAGAGGGGTCTTGGAGGGCTTGCTGGATAGATTGCACATTGAAAACAAAGAGAGGCGTCAAGGGTAACACTTAGATCATTGGCTGGTACCATGGGTGGCGCGTCTGTTCCCGAGGGAGACTTAGATGTTGTCATTCTTACTCTGAATTAAAACAGGACAAGTGAAGTGATTTATATGTGTATATGATATAGCAGATGAAGGGCAATTGGAAAGGAAGGTTCTTCCATTGTCGAGTTTATTCTGCTTTTTTTTTTGCTAGGGTTCAAAATCTATAGTGTTAGGGATAAGATGTTTATAGAACGCATTCGTATTTTATTGATATGTTAAGACCTCATAGATAGTATTTGACAAGGAAAAAATGACACATTTGAAAGTTTTAAAATAATGTGAAAAATTATGGAAAAATAAGGTGACAAAAGACAACTATCCTGGGAAAATATTTAAATACATAGAACCTACAAAGGGTTAATAGCCTTAATTTCCAAAGATTTTAGAAAATCAATTAAAAAAAAAAACCATGACAAATATCCACTAGGAAAATGAGCACAAAACACAAAAAGGTAATTCATACAAGGAAAGGTCAGGGCCAGGGAATTGCAGGGTTGGGTGAAAAAGGTAAAGAGATGAAGGATTCCAAATTGGTAGTCACAAAATAGTTATGGAATATAAAGTACAGCATAATGAACAGAGTAAAAAATATTGTATTATTATAATATTTAGCATATGTCCAACCATATGCTATAACCTGAAACTAATACAAAATAATAATTGCCTGTAAAACGTACTTAAAAAAGAAAAAAAAGAAAAAAGAAAAAAGCCTGTAGCATGAGAGGAAGTTCTACCACACCAATAATCAAATTGTTCAATATTTATAAAGCAATGAGAAACGATATCATAGCGGATAAGAGCACAAACTCTGAAAGCAGAATTGCTTACCAAGTTTGAAGACTTAGCTCTAAAACTTACCAACTGGGTAGCTTTGGGCAAGTAACTTAACCTTTCATTTTTCTTCGCTTCAGCTTCCCCACCTGTGTGTAACATGTGGGTCACAGTAGTGTCCCGGGCCAGGCCCCGCCCGGGTGGGTCAGCCTCAGGCCCGCTTGTGGTGTGTGGGTTCTTGACTTCATGTGGGAAAGATTTCACACCATGAGTCCAGGCGATTTTGAGTATGTCGTGAAGGCTCGGGACAGTGAAACAAAGAACCTAGGTTGAAAGAAGTCACAAGAGCGAGCCTGGGAGGTGCTCTGCTTTGACTTCCTAGAAAAGTAAGGGGAAAGGAGTGAGCAAAGGCGAGGCTGCTGTTAGCTCACCGGAAGTCGGAGAAAAAGGGGGTCCTAGAGACAGAATCAGGGTCAGCCTGGGTCATGCTGCTGCTGCCCATCGCTCCCCTGTAAGTGTCCTTGGGACCCCTAGAGCTTAGGAGGAAATAAAAGGTTCACACCTGAGCTCAGGAGCAAGCCCGCCCTGTGTCCTTGTTCTGAGGACTTTTGATCTTTTTTCTACTGGTGAGCATCTTAGGGGAGGGGCTCAGGAGAATATTTGTCAGCCCTCCAGGTGCATTTTTAACATGCCGATGTGGCAAAATGAGTGCGTAGGGGAGATTGGAGAATACTCTTGGGTCTGCTGTACTCTTTTACTTTTATTTTGGGCCTGCCTGGCTTTTAATTGTTGTTGTTGTTATTTCTTCCCCTGACTCCATCTCTCCTTAGGTTTCCCTGGCACAAAGGACATTAATTGGGTCTGTGTTTTCTTTCTTCCAGGCCCTGGAGCTGTAAGCCCCTGCTCTTTGTTTAGAGGGGAGAGGTATAAACCATTCATTTGCTCTCCAGTGTCCTTGGTTGGGGGAGGTAAGTTCTTACGATTCACCAGCTGGCTGTAAGTTGCTCAAGCTGTTCTTGTTTAATTTTCCTGTCTCAGTTTCCCCATTCCAGTTGCCCAGGGATTTTCTTAGCTGCTTAACTATCCTGCCTCAGCTGTAGTACCTCTAGCAAGGTGGTTTTGAGTATTAAATGGGTGTTAACGCATTGCTGACCGGTCATGAAATAACTTGTTTCCAGGCCCAAATGTTGTCGGCTGATAACAAGTTAATTCTCCCTCGCGCTTGCGTTAGCTTTTGCTATAAAATTGCCTGTCAACAAAGTGTTAATGAACAGATGGCTGTAGTTTGCTACATGAGCTAACTCATGTTTGCACCTGTGTTAGATTTCGTGTAAAATTGCCGACCAATAATGTGTTAATATAGATACATTCCTTTGAACAATTTCTAGGATATATTAGTGGCTGTGTGAGCTTTGGAAATTCTTATTACTGTTTAGTGTCTAATTATTTTTAAACATTTAGAAAATGACAATACCTAATGTAGTCAAGGCAGGGGAATTGGGTATTTTCATACATTGTAAATGAGAGATAACTTGATCCATTACTTCTGGAAGTTTTACAACAGGTCTTAAGAGTTTTAAAATAAATAAAATCTTTAATAAAGAAATTTTATTTGGGGGAACTCAGCCAGTGTACTATGTGATTTTATCTTTTGTTCATAATGATGTTCAACAGCAGGGTGACTTATAATGGTAAAAAATTTACCACAACTTTCAGTTAAAGAGGTGAGATTATATATAGACACACACACACATACACACACACACACATATATACATATATATGTATATATATACATACATACATTTAATTTCACTCACTCTAAACTTCATTAAAACTACTGTAAAAAGATGACTTTTTTGGAAGAGATAATAAAAATTTAATTAGACATTTTTTATTGTATTTTTTCATTACCATGTAACCTCCTTATATCCTTTTCCTCCCTGCAGTCACCACACTGTTGCCCATGTCCATGAGTCCTTTTTCTTTTTGCTCGATCCTTCCACCCTCTCACTTCCCCCCTAGCAACAGCTGTCATACTGCTTCCTGTCTCTGGGTCTGTGTTTATTTTGCTTGTTAATTCACTTTGTTCATGAGATTCCACATATCAGTGAAATAGTAGGGTATTTGTCTTTCTCTGACTGGCTTATTTCACTTAGCATAATGTTCCCCAACGTACCCTATGTTGTAGCAAAGGGTAAACTTTTCTTCTTTTTTATGGCTGAGTAGTATTCCAGTGTAAATGCCCCATAGTTGTTTTATCCACTTATCTACTGATGGACACGTGGGCTGCTTCCATATCTTGGCGATTGTAAATAATGCTGCAGTGAACATGAAGGTGCTTATGTTCTTTTGAATTAGTGTTTTGGGCTTTTTTCCAGATATATTTCTGGAAGTGGGTTGCTGGGTCAAAAGGCAATGTATGAGTCCTGTCCAGAAGGTATCCAGCTATGTACTATGAAAAATAAAAACATATATTGAAGAAGATACAAGATACTAGAAACATTGTACACAGGACAATGATGCTCCAGTCCCCTTCAAAGTAGGCACTTTGGGACCTCACACAGTTCTCCCAATCGCCATCAGCAGCCCTGTTATATTTTCCTGATCTCATTGATGGTCTGAAATCTCGTCCCTTTCAAAGGTAATTTTAGTTTTGGGAAAAGCCAGAAGTCACAGGGAACCAAATCCAGGCTGTAGGAGGGCTGAGTCACCTGGGTGATTTGATGTTTTGCCAAAAACTCTGCAGGAGATGTGATGCCTCAGTGGGCGCACTGTTGTGACAAGGTTGCCAGTCACCAGTTGCCCATAGATGCGGCCTTTTGAATCATCCAAATAGTTTCTGTGGAGGAATGTTCAAGCTTAATGCAGAATCTAAGGCAGATTCATTGCTCTACTTGCTCAGTCATTTTGAATGCGACAGCCACACAGTACACACGCTCACTCAGCAACAACATTTACCACCCCCACTGACCAGTACAGTGAAGTCATCATTGTTCACACATGCACATTCCAGTCCATTCTCCTTGGCTGCCAGGTTACATCGATGTTGCACAAACTGTTCTTATTATATTAATAATGGCTGGACTTTCTGGACAGATCTGCTCAGTGTTGAATTTTTAAAAATATTTTTGAGGTGTAATTTGCATATTATAAAATCCATAGATCTTAAGTGCTCAATTTCATAAGTTTTAACAATTGTGTGACTACCACACTAAAAAAAGACAAAGAACATTTCCATTACCCAGAAAGTAATATTGTACCTCTTTCCTTACTCCCCATCTCACAGAATCAAATACTGTTTTGATTTCTAACACTGCCTATTTTTTGGACATCATATGGATGAGATCATATAGTAGGTATTCTTGAGATTCATCCATGTTGTTGCAAATAGCCGTGTTCTGTTGTATGAAGTTACTACATTAAAAAAATCTGTTGATAAATATTTGTATTATTTCCAGTTTTGGGCTATGATGAGTGTGACTTTTTGTGAACATATGTTTTTCATTTAGTTACTTTCGAATAGGTACCTAAGAGTGGAATTGCTGGGTCATAGGGTAGATGCATATTTAACTTTTGAAGAAACTGACATGTAGCTCTCAAAAATGATTGGTTGATTATACAATTTTATGCTCCCACCAGCAATACATGAGTTTTAGATGTTTTTCACCCTGGCAAACACTTGACATTGTTAGTCTTTTAGATTTTAGCCATCCTAATGACTGTGGAAATGCTGTTACGTTTCCTTTTAACTAATGATGGTGATTGAGCTCCTTTGTATATACTTATGACTATTTGTATATCTTTTGTACAGGTTTGTTAAAGTCTTTTGTCTGTTTTTACAAATTGAATTTTATTTTTATTATTGACTTGTAGGAGTTTCTATATGCTCTGGATACAAGTTCTCTATCAGATATATGTGTTAAAATCTTTTTTTAATTTAAAATTTTTAAATTGGGATGAAATACAACTGATCACTTTTTACGTCTACATTTAGTTGTTTCTTGTGTATTCTAAAATTTTGAGTACCAATAGTTTATCGTATTTTTTTTTTTTTTAGGAACTTTATGCTTGTAATTGTTCCAACGCTGTAAATGATCTATTTCAAATTAACTTTAGCATTGGAAAGAGGTAGGGGACAAGCTTCATCGATTTTCCATTTTTTATAACACATTTTTAAATACATTGGTTAAAATAACTATTTTAGTTATTGCCAATGGTAAGCATAACTGGCATTTTATTGTTGTTTCTGCTTTGATGAGAGTTGACTTTGAACGTTTTCCTGAGTTTTCATGTTCCTGCAGCTTTGGGTCAGAGGTACTCCGATAGCCAATTCCAAATGACATCAGAACATAATCTCGTTTTCTTTTTGAGAGAAACTTTATTGCTTTAGCAGAACTGACCTGGTAATGCATGCTTCAATCTAGATTAGAAAGTCTCCAGAAGAATTATTGGCAATCGTCAGTCCATTTTAAATTAGTAAGGATTTAGATTGACTCATGAAGCATGAAGATGGCCACCTTTGTATGACGTTGTTCACCTGGAAGAGGTTGAATTTTTTAATATAGGAAAACACTAATTATACCAAATACTAAGAATAGTTAGATCTGAAAAGCTATGCTTCCCCGGGGAAATAAATGAAACCTGTTTAAGACATATTAATGTAAAGAAGAACGGAGAATGTATTTCAAGGAAGCAGGTTCTGCTGATTAAACCAAATGACTTCGGCAATTTTGCCCTCAGCTTTCTATGACCCACAAAACAAAAGAGCTATCCACACGATGTCAGAAATCTGAGTTTCTCAGGAAAGGGTGAGTCTCAACCCTGCTGACTTTTTTGGGGATTATACTGTACATAGAGGGGGAGAGCTCAAAGGAGAGTCAAGCATTCACATTCATTTCAGAGGGTTAACATCAGAGAAAAGTGACTAGCGAAGCAGCTACGGCAATTCCCATGGAGAGTACGTTTACATTTTTCTAGTAATACGGTTCATGTAATGCTTTATGCCACATAAATCTTTTCTGCACACTTCCAGATACTTGGCTGCCATATACTTTAAAAAAGCTTTAAAATGAGCCCAAATGATCTTTTTCTTTGGTATTTTCATCAGACTAGTTATATTGTGTCATTTGGACTTAGGACCCTAAATCATTTTCTTCTCCATTGTTCCCATCTTTTTTTCTGACAGATGTAAGGATTTTATTATCTTAAACTATTTCTCACATATATTCTATTACAGTTTGTCTTTTGTAACTCGCTACGTCTTAATTTCTGATTATTTATTTGGTAGCTCAAAAACGAAGGCCAGGCTTCAATGCGAAGACCAGTAATTGCCACAGGCGAGTGTTGTCACAATTTCCCCCCAGGGAACTCCATCTTGTTAACTGTTTAAAATTGCTTAGTACATTTTTCTTGAGGGATTTAGCGTTATTTCTTTTCAGTTCTTTTCTGATGCTAAAAAATCTATTTTATGTATTGAATAGAGTTCTTGTAATATCTGTGACAGCAGTTCTGTCAAAACACTTGAAAAGTATGCTCACTCATTATGGAAATTTTGAAAGCCTGTGTCCCTTCAAAAAAATAATGCCTTCCTTTGGCAGCTATGCAAAACAGCTTAAAAACTTTGGAACATCATTGGGAGCCATCCTCAGAGAAGCCATTTTAGTTTTCTAATTAGAGAATCCAGGACAACGTTATAGGATCCAGGCGCGACAACATCACTTTATCGAAGACAGTTCTAATGGCACCTTCCAAAAGGTTCCTGCAATAGAGAAGTTTTATTTTTCAGTAGTGCCATAGTAACGTGCCAGTAGCCTGAAGTTGCAGTGCTTTAAATGCAGAGAGAGCATTGAAGGTCCAAATGCTGAGTTGATCCTTTCTGACAGAGGAGAAAGGCCAACAAGCCAACCCCAAATGGTATGATCAGCAGCAGTGCATAATTACTAGCCATCTGCATGTCTTGTGTGGCCCTTTCTGTATGTGAAATAGGGCCAGCACTATGCCAGTACTTAAAAGCTCCTTTCAAAAAATTTTAAATCCTTGGTGAGACATTCTCCTACTGTACAGAGACTAAGACAAACTCAAGTATTCATGACCAGTCCCCTCCCCCTTCTTATTTTCTTATAATATGTGTGAGTGATTTACAACCAAATTAACACAATGCTATACCAACACACTAGAAATGTTTATTGTGGATTTAAAATTATTCTATGATTCATGAAAAGAAGTTAAGCCGTAGGAGCTAAGAAAATAATGTGTGTTTCCATCAAGTTTGTAGCCCAAAATTTATTCTGAATTATAAAGGAGTCTATACTTAGAAACAAGTGCTAATTACTAAGGCCAATGATTCGCAAGTTTTATTTTTCTTCTATAGGATAAACTTGATTTCTAAGCAGATATTTAATAGCTATCTTTTTACTTTAGTAGGAAGTAACTGGTAAAGGAACCCATTCACTAATTCTTATAATAGGTTTAAGTCTCATAGCCAGGTGATGCTCCTTTTAATCGTGCAATAGTGTGGTTAGTTTAAGAGAACATGTGTTTACTTTATAATTTCAGAAGATTGGCTCATTTTACACTGATCATCAGTAGTATCCAAGGGTGCATTTTCTTGTTGTGTCCTTGTGGTTTGGGGTATTATATAAAGGAAGCTGGATTTTTATAGAGGGGGAACTCATCCTGATGGCCTCAGAAGTCCCTTTTAGCCCTTGGATTCGATGATTTTATGAGTTTTAGTTTTATTTGCCTTATTTTTATTTTTCAATTATAATTGATATTTAATATTACATTAGTTTCAGGTGTATAGCACAATGGTTAGACATTTAGATAATTACAAAATGATCCCCCTTAATAATTCCAGTACTCACCTGGGAACATACATAATTATTAGGTTATTGACTATATTCCCTATGCTGTACTTTATATCCCTGTGACTATTCTGTAAGTGCCAATTTGTACTTCTTTCTCCCATCCCCCAAACCCCTGAGTTTTCATTTTAGAATGCTGTATTCAATAGTGAAATTATGTAAGATTATTATGTACATCGATAGAAGCCTATTCAAAGATCTGGAATTTAAACAGTATTTATGTTTACATAAAATATTTCTTTAACCCTGGATGGTGCCTCAGTGGATAAGCTCAGGCCTGCGAACCCAAAGGTCACTGGTTCGATTCCCCAGCCAGGCCACATAACCAGGTTCAAGCCAGGTCTTCAGCCAGGTCCATAGCTGGAGGCAGGTGAAAGGCAACCATACATTGATGTTTCTCTCCCTTTCTTCCTTGCTCCCTGCTCTTCTGTCTGAACATAATAAATAAAATCTTAAAAGAGAATTTCATTAATGATTTTGCTTTCTATATATATTGTATCTGTAGAATTTATATTGCTACTCTACATTCTATATTTCCAATGACACAGAACCCTTTCTTTTGGGATTTCAAGCCTAACTTCTCAGAGGCTTAATTTATTTTATATTTTATTAAAATTTTTTTCTTAAAAGATCATGTTATTTTTAGAGAGAGTGGGGAGGGAGAGAGGCAGAGAGGAAGAGAGACATCAATGTATGATTGCCTTTCACCTGCCTCCAACTAAGGACCTGGCGTGCAACCTGGTTATGTGCCCTGGCTGGGAATCGAATCAGTGACTTAGGGTTCGCAGGCTGGCACCCATCCACTGTGCCACCAGCCAGGGCTCAGAGGTTTAATACTTCTTCCCAAATATAACTGGTGTGCTCAGGTTGGTATACAAATAATTGATACTGCTAAATGCAACTGGCCCACAGGCCAGTATATTAGGAGATAATCCATCCAATCTTGCTTTAGAGACTCACTGCTGACATTCCTATGATCCCCAGGAGTTTACTGGTATCTAACTGGTCCCTTCTGGTTGTTGTTTGTCACTCACAAATGTAGCTGGAACTCAATCTCTGATTCTTTTTAGGTCAGAGGACTTGCTCATCCTAGGGTATCATCCTTTGTCTGTGTGCATCTTGTTTTTCTTGCCACAAAACCCTGAGGTGCTGTGGCTCATGCCACAACACCATGAGCCACCTGGTGTTGGTTCATGTATTTTTACATGGCCGGGGGATTCAGTAGTTGAAGTGCACCAGGTCATTCTGGAGCTCAGTGTCTTCATCCAATTGGCTTTAGCTCTAGAGAAGGGAAGAAATCTTTCTATCTTCTGGTCTTCAGATTCCATGTTCTGGTTTAGGATTAATCTCCTAATTAAAAGATTGAGAGGAAAGGTGTATTCTCTGTAGGAGAGTCTTCCTCTCCCACCTTGGGTTGCGGGAGACCTGACAAGATGATTAGCAACTAACCTGACATGAATATTAGGGTTATGTGGTTATTGTCACTATCAACTTCTTAAGCATGGGCAGTCTAATGAAGGGATTTACTGAAATGATATTTATGTGGAATTTATGTGGAAGGAAATGCAAGTGAATTGAGGTCTCTCTTTTTCCTTATTCAAGACTACACTTTCTAATTTAAAAAAATCCCAGTTCCCACCAATATTATATCCCCACAATGACTTCCAGTTCTAGAATACTCTGTATTTAACAGTGATTATTATAAATTATACTCAGGAGAGATTATTATATATACAGAGGTTTGGAATTTATTCACTAATAGTTTTATGGTTCTGTTTACTGAAATAATGTATATGTGGTATCACATTTCATAATTTCATAAATATTTATTTCATGTCTACAATGTGTCATCAGAGTTATAGATCCTTTGGGGACCATGAAGAGTATGAGAGAACTCTGAATAAAACGGTTTACATTTGAAGACCTGGAGGAAAGTGGCCATAATAATCATAATCAAGAATTAAGAGATTCAACAACAACAATAAATATGAAACAAATGGTTTATTAAATTATTTTCAAAGAAGTATAATAAAATTCAATGGAAAAATAGATGAAGTTCACAATTTGTTCAATAGGTATAAAATTAGTATGACAAAGAATTTGAACATGATTGCTTATACAAAAGAAGAAAACATACATTTCCCAGAGAATTCCTGCTTTCCCCTTGGCTATGGCAAAATATTGGTGCCTCACTTATTTTCTTATTTTTCTCTAAGCTGTAGCATAAAAACAGCCCTTTTGTTAAAAAAGCTAAAGATGTTTCAATGCAGTAGTTCCAACTGATGAAGCCAGATCTTTGGATTCATTGTTTAAGTGGTGTTTTACATAATTGGAAGGTACTGTTTCAAGGCTGTTGATACTGAAATAAAATTTAATTGCTGATTTCATTCACATCCAGGACTACTGACAGTAAGGGATTAACCCTTGGATTTCAAAAGTGGATGTTTGTTGCTTTTTAAATCATGTTTTGAAACATAAATTAGGGATTTTATTCAACTTAATGTTGCCACCACAAATGGCAGGGAACTTTTTTTTTTTAAAGTCACATAATACTTTATGTTAGACACTTACCATACACTTCTTTATTTAATTTTCACAACCCAGAGTTGAGGGGTGCGTAGCAGCTCCTCTGTATATCCATTCATCGATATACCCAACAAATATTTAGTGAATACCCACTATACATAATGACAGCAATAACAACAGCAAGTTATGTCTGGTGACTAAAGAGAGAAGTCTGTGCCCATGATCTGAGAGCTTGGAAGGGGAGGAGGCTGATTCTGAAGTTAACATGTCATTGGCACTAAAGACTGAACTCAGTCTCAGGGGAACTGTTGTAGAAGACAGCAGAGGAAACAAGGATCAGATGATCAGGAATTTAGTTGGAACTTCCCAGGATGCCTGGGTTTATAGCCTATGTCACACAGACTGTCAACATCAGGGGGGAGGTCCCTTCACACAGGCTGATGCTATTCTCTGGCAACGGTAAGCAAGATTGTTGCTGTAGACTGAGAAAGAAGCACTTCTCTTCTGAGGGAGTACCGAGACACAGTACGCACTGAGAGTCACAGGGTGGGATTTCAGGTGTACTAACTTAGACGTTAATTGGGTGACATCACTGTGTACCCCAGGATAATAAAGTTGGGTGAAAGGGCAATTATATAAATGTGAGGAAAGTAAGGCTTTGAAAAGTCAGACAGCAATAAGCAAACAAACTGGGATTTAAATCCTGGCTTCTACTTCTTCCTTGGGCAATGTTAAATTTTTTCCTTTTTTTCTGTAAGATAGTTGCTACACGCACAATCTTCTATTGGTGGCATTAGTTTCAGGGATACATACAGTACAGCTGTTTAACATTTTTATACCTTATAATGGGATCACTCCACTAATTCTAGTAACCATCTGTCACCATGTAAACTTACCACAATATGAGTGACTATCTCCCACTTTCCATCTTCCCAACCCCTCCTCTCTGGTAAACATCCCTTTGTTGCCCATTTCTCTGACTCTGTTTTTGTTTTATTTTGTTTGGCAACTTTTTAAACCATTTGTAGACCCTCATTTGAAATGCTTTCCTTGGAATTTGCCTTTGATACTGTGTGGAAAAAAAATCCATATCAAATGGAGTAATTTTTAAATAATAGCAAAATGCTTCAGTAAATAGTGAGAAAGTCATTCCAGTTGTACTTTGACTCTCTGTCCTTTGTTCATATCGTACTATTCACATATTAAGAGACAGAGTGTCTCTATGACTTAATTGCGATGAGTGTAATCATTGAAAGTAGGTGGTTATGTTATGCCAGAGGACATAATTAAAGAAAGGAATTGCACCATTAGCTGGGCTTTTAGTACCATGCATTATCCTTATGAAAGATGATGTTATGATTCCAACTATACATTGCTCAGATAAAAAAATATTTACAGAGTTAATACTTCAGATCAGAGGGCATTAAGAAGTACATTAGGTATAGACAACACCTCAGAGATATCATTAATACTTTGGAAAATTTACAAGCATATATACAGGGGGCATTGACTTATTTTTCACCAATACTTTTATTGTCAGTATGATTGGCAGTTCTTCCTGCAATTTCATAAGCCGATCACACCTGGTAACCAGTACCAGATGAAGAAACAGACTATTAGTCTCCAGAAACCACCTTGTGCTGGGAATGGTATGGCTTTTCTTCTTGCAAATGCATCCTGATTTTCACTCCATTGCAATAGAGTACAAGTTTTAAATTTGTCTCTCATATTCTTGATTGCTTCTCCTACTTTTGCTAACTTCTGTCCCACCAGGAAAGAAAAATACTTCAACTGTATTACTGTTTTGCCCTCATACTTTTTAAACAACTTGAAAACTTTAGCAGAAAAGAGAAATCAGATCTCCAGGAAGCCCAGCAACATGCAGTGGGCACGGTGGCATTGTGTAGGAAAGCCGAGTTGGTACATTTTTTTCCTACAGAGATAGGACATAATGCTGAGAAATAACATAGTACTGCACTTGAAATAGATTTGAGAGACTGATGCTTTGTGTCTTCAAGGTAGCATATACACAATCTAATAACAAAGTTGTCATGGAAACCATTGGATGATAGAAAAAAACACAAATAAACTTTGTATAATTCATGGGTTTCTGAGAATTTTCAGCCCCGTAAATGCAATACACAGAATTTCTTGCTCAATAGAGCAATTTTCTATTTGGTAAGCATCTCTTTCTTTTGTCTATAACTACTGAAATACTTCATCTATTAATTAATTACTCTGGAAAACCTGCCTGGAATTACCAAAATGTTGTTTTGAAGGTTTAAAATTGTTAACTATACTTGTTTTTTTTTATGTGGAAATGTATATACATATTTTTCACTTATTTAAGAACCAATAAATTCTATGAGCAATTTATATTATAATATAAAGGTGCTGTGTAGCCCTTTAGAAATTGGACAGGTCAGATGATCTATAGAAAATGTGAAGACATAGCTTAGAAATTGATATGTTATAAATATTAATTTTTGACTCTAAAGTGTAACTGAAACCAGTTTAGAAAAGATAGTGGAAATCTATGTTTTAGGCCACAGATATTTTGCCCTTCTATCAAAAGAGAAAGAAACATGAATTCGTTAATTCAAGAAACTTTTCTTAAAAGCCTTCCTTGTTTTTAGTGTTCTTCCAGGCACTGGGGATATAGCAGAAAATAAGGCCTTAGTTGCAAAATTCTGTTCTCACAAGACTTACATTCCAGCAGTGTAAGATGATAAAAATATTAGCTGGTACAAAGTGTGATGATGAGAATGGCTAGCAAGGGTACTTATTTTACTAGTGGGTAGTCATGAACGTTCTCACCAGGAGATCCCATTTGATCTGAGTCCTAAGTGGTGATAAGAAGGCAGATGGATGAAGAGCTGGGAAACAGCACCTACATGGCGGAAAAGCGAAGGCAAAGGCCCTAGGACATGGGGAGTTTATTTCTCCGTCCCAAGCACTAGAAGAAGGGAAATCCAGAGATCACTGTGTTGTTTCACATCTGGAGTATGCCTTCAGAAGGGGAGAACAGTTTTTCCGTTTTTGACTTCCTTCCAGGCAGTCACGGATGATGCTTCAAGGTGACCTCGCCCTCCTGTCAGATGGAAGGAGAAGATTCAACATCTCAGCATGCAGTCTTTTCCTGGTAGTTCGTTTCTTTTTCTTTCCCCTTTCCTCCTCCTTCTTGCTAGCACATCTTGCCTTCCTTCTGCCCTCTTTCCTTCTCTCCCTCCCTCCCTGCTTTTCTTCCTTCCTTTATCCCACAAATATCTGAGAAATGCCCCAGGGTGTGTGTTTATGAGGAAGGCACAATCCGGGGAGTGCTGTGGGAACAGATCCATGAGGCAGAGTTCATCAAGAACAAGGTGGTCCCCATCCGAGATTCAAACACACAGCTTGCTTCCGCTTTGACTGATCTGAGGCAGAGTTTCAAAGTCCCAGGTTCCCAAATTTCCAAGTACAGTAATCTCTTCTGCTTATTTCACTGACTGTAGCAAATGCCTCTTATTTGTGGGAGAAACCTTTTTGGCGTGTGTGTTTTGAGGTGGGAGTGTCGGGGAAAGTGTTATGTCAACAGTCAGGGGAAAGGAGACTCTGTTCTCCGTGCATGAAAATAATGACTAATTCCTTTACATCAGGCTGGCCTTTGGGATATTGCTTTTGAAAACTTAACTCATCGGTGGGGGGGAAAAGACTACAGACATGCAAATGAAGCCATAAAAAAGTACAAAGTGGACCATGTGCTAAGGATTAACATTAAGGCCTATCATAGCATGTAGCACATCCAGACAGAAATATATTTCAGCACTTTAAAAATTTTTATTTATTATTTCCAGAGAGAAGGGTAGGGAGAGAGGCAGAGAGGGAGAGAAGCATCTATGTATGATTGCCTTTCACCTGCCTCCAGCAGCTGGAGACCTGGCTTGCAACCTGGTTATGTGCCCTGGCTGGGAATCAAACTAGCGACCTTTGGGTTTGCAGGCTGGCGCCTTATCCAAGGTGCCACCAGCCAGGGCTACTTCAGCATTTTTATACCAAAAGTGTAAGTGGGCTGGTAAGAGTTACCTGTTTTAACCATTCAAAATTTTGAATATAGTTGTTAATGGAGACAACAACTATAATGGAGTAACTTGGAGATTATTATTGCTATTACCATTGTTTTGATTAGCACTATCTGAGCAGGTTCTTTAACTAGAATATTTCTGCAAATAATTAAAGGGGTACTAGTGAACTCACACCAGCAAATAAGAACTATGTACATACCATTTATTATATTTACTATATATAAAATTTAACCATACTTACATTTTGGTTCGTTAAAAATAATCGCTATATGAACCCCTATCCCTTCTCTCTAAGAGCTGGTATCCTCTCAGCCTCGCGTTGCCCAGGGGAAGGTGTGGGATCTGTGCTGACGGGGACTCTCCCTTCAGCCTCCAGTGATCCACAGGGCACGCCAGTTAATCATGGAAAAGCCACTTCATTGTCTGTGGTGGTAAATGTTATATATCCACTTGACTGGGCTAAAGGGTGCCTGGATAACCGGTAAAAAATATATATTTCTGAGTGTGCCCCTGAAGGTGGTTCCGGAAGAGATTACCATTCGATTCGTAGGATGAACAAAGGTCTGCCTGCACTAATGTGGATGGGCATCATCCAATGTGTTAGGGGCCCAAATAGAACAGAGAGGAGCAGGACTGGGGAACTCTCTTCTCGAGCTGGACCATCCATCTTCTCCCACCACAGACGGCAGAGCTCCTGGGTCTCTGGCTGTGGGACTCGGGTACTTTTCCCATCAGCTCCCCTGTTCTCTTCGGACTCAGGCTGAACTATATACCCCTGGCTTTCCTGGACTGTGGGACTTCCTCACCTCTGTAAGCAGGTAAGCCAATCCCTGTAATAAATACACACACACTCACTCACTCACTCACTCACTTACTCTACTGGTTGTTTCTCTAAAGAGCCCTGACTAATACAGTGTATTAAGTTAAGACCAATTTGGAGAATTCTCAATCCCTGCTTCTTCAGTTGTTTGATGCTTACGCTCTGCCGTGGTCTGAATGTTTGTCAGCCCCTCCCCACATTCCTACATTGAAATTCTAACCTCCAAGGTGATTATATTATGAGCTGGGGGCCTTAGGGAGGTGATTAGATCATGAGAAGCCTTATAAAAGGGCCTAGAGAGCTCCCTCCCCTCTTTTCATGGTGTGAGGGTACGAGGTCTCCAGACCAGAAAGACGTGACGGCCTTGATCATGTAGTCTGCGTTGGACTGGCTTCCGTATGTTCTCTGCAATAGTCAGGGTGATGCTTCACTTATTTCACTTTCAAATTTCAGTGGCTTTACACAGAATTTATTCCTTGCTCACTGCATTAGTTTCTAAAAACTGATGTAACAAAGTACCCAAGCTTAACAAAACAGAAATGTGTGGTTTCACAGTTTTGGAGGCTAGAGATCTGAAATCACCCTATCAAATATTCTCTTTGATGGCTATAAGGGAGAGTCCTTTCTTGTGCTTTCTTGTGTCTCTGGTATTCACCACTATTCCTTGGTGGTCTCTGACTTGTAGGTGCATTACTCTAGTTACATGGTCATTTTCTTCCTGTGTGTCTTCACACTGTCGCCTGTGTGTTTCTGTCTCTCTGTGCAATTGATCCTTTTGATAAGGACACCAGTCATATTGGATGAGGGCCCTTTTTAACTTGATGACCTCTGTAAAGACCATTTCCAAACAAGGCTACATTCTGAGGTAGTGAGTTATGACTCCAACATAATTCAACCCGTAATAATCACATAATGGCGATGTTTTTGGTAGGTGGGCAGCTTCCTATCTATGAGTGATTTGGGAACCGGACTCCTCCCACTTTGTGGCTCTGCTGTCCTTCAGATGTGGGTGTCCAGTGTTTGCAACAGATGCAGGTGGAGAGTAAAGACATGTTACTTCAATCACATGTTGACCGAGAGGGGGTATATGTCCCTTCTCCTCACGGCCGGCTGGGGAGCACTTGTCCAAAGGCTCCACCCCAGGAAGGAGAGGATGCAAAATGCAGTCTGCTGGGGAAAAGTTTCTGACACCACTTGTGGTGAAGGGCTGGTGCTTCCATTAGCACTTCATCACAGACCAGTATTTCATGAACCTAACGAAAATGTATTGTATTTAAATATATACAAAATAAAAATAATTTTTATTTTTATTTATTTTAAAAAGATTTTGTTTATTATTTTTAGACAGAGAAGGAAGGGAAGCAGTGTATGGTTGCCTTTCCCCTGCCGCCAGCTACAGACCTGGCTGGAGCCCTGGCTTGTAACCTGGTTATGTGCCCTGGCTGGGAATCAAACCAGCGTTCTTTGGCTTCACAGGCCGGTGCCTTATCTACTGTGCCACCAGCCAGGGCCTAAAAATAATTTTTATTGTTAAAATGTAATAGGCATAAAAGTCACTTTGCCAAAGTTCCATGTTTATAAATACCCAGCCTCCTCCTTGCTGTACTCACTCTCCTGATGGCCCACTAATGGTGTGCGGTGGGCGCTAGTCCGTGGCCTGCACTTGGACAGCACCACCTTACCCCATGGAAGCGAGTTGTCCTCGATTAGGCTGCAAAAGACCACAGGTAGGTGGCTTAAGCAGCAGATATTAGTTCTGGAGGCTGTGAAGTCCAAGACCAGGGTGCCTGCAGGTTTGCCTTGCTGAGGGTCCTCCTTCTGGCCAGAGGGAGAGCCAGCTCTGGTCTCAGCCTCTTCTTAGAGGCTGAGGCTTCACTCTCATGGCCTCACCCACACCGATTCCCTCCCAAAGATCCCACCTCTAAATATCGTCACATTGGGGTGAGGGCTTTGATACTGTTAGGGGAGAAACCTCGTTCTTTTTGCCAATGCAGTAAAGAATGACAGATCAGCGAGCCTATTATAGCGCATGCAAAATTTATTTTTGCGCAGGAGAGCAGAAACAAGGGTGGCTAAAGCTGGGGTAGCAAGCTTGCCCTAGTGTGTCCAGAGGCCAGAGAGCCTGGAGGCCAAGGGCCCCAAGAGAGTGAGTCCTTTGTTCTGAGGACTGAGTAGTTGGCGGGGTGGGGGTGTAGAAGTTACATATTGATTGACAGGTAAAGGTGGTACCAGCTTTCCAGGACTGGGGGCATGGACACCCAAAGGTGTTAATGGGTTTCTTCCTTTAGATCCTCTGGGCCTTTTGGGACTTGGGATGTGAATGCCATTTCAAAGGCTCTCCTTCTCAGACAGTGAAAAAGACACATACAATTCCAAAGACTTTCCTCTTCCCATGCTAACATAGTGTTTCTTGTGACATTAGAACACCTGTCGATATTATCAGACCAGGCCCAGGACTGCTGGGTTAGCAGGTGAGTTTCCAGCTTCCTCTGTTTCTAGCTTCCTGTAACAATGTGACTTAGGGGGGCACAGAAGTATAATATTTACTGTATACATGATGATTTCTGCCTTACTCTGGGAACCCCTGGTACTGACCCCAGCTCTGCCTTTATACTTTATTATAATGATTTGTTTGGCATTTGTCTTTTCTATTTGTCCCCTGGACTCTCAGCTCTGTGAAGGCTGAAACCACATTTGTCTTGTTTCTGGCTGGGTCCTCAGGACACAGTTGAGTGTTTGGCATAAAGTTGGAGATTATTCAATGCTTGTCAAAAGTTTGTTTCTGGTCGGCACTGGGAATAATCCCTAAGAAAATATGTTTACCTAAAACCTGCAATGTTAAATCATGTAACAGAAGCTCTGTTATTTTCTCCTGCTTTTTAAATATGCTCCTTATGTCTTGTTTATCAAACACGAGTGCTCTAAGTGTGTATCAGGCAGAGAAGAAGGAGTTTCTTAGAAGAATAAACTTAGTGGAATGACAGGCAGATGGTCCAGCTGGGTGGCTGTCACCAGTTAGGACAAGAAGAGTGTCAGTAGTTGTCTGAACTCTGACTGCACATGGGAAGAATAATTTTGCAAGCAAAATAAGAATATTTTGGTAAAGAAGTAAACGTTTAGAAACAGAGAAGGCCCAGGTAGTGGCAATGAGAAGTCTTCCAGGAAGACAGAAAGGAAAATTATAGACAATGGGTGCTAACAACATGTAACCATGGAGAATGGAATGCCACTGAGTTCTGTAAAGGATCAATCTTGCAGGTATTCAAAATGCAAAATTCAGATGCAAAAATTCAGAACGCTTAGTCAAGCAAGAATCTAATAAAATACTTGAGCAGGATTATTTGCAATACTTATCTTCAGCAGCTGGAAATATTATTGTTCTTCAGGAAAGAACTTGGGTGGACTTTTTTCTAATTTTGTATCTCAGATGCTTTTTAAAGGGTATGATTGCTACATACAGAAGGGAGTGTATTAGCATATATACAAATAGCTAACATTTACCAAGAGCTTACTTCTGTCTGGTCCAGAACTATGTACTTTATATGCATTGTTCATTCAACCTCCACAGCTCTACAAGGTAGATCCTATTAATTTCTTCATTGCATAGGTAAAATAACTGAACCTATAAAAAGTTTAAGTATTGTGCCAAAGTCCCAGAGCTCGTAAGTGAGGAATTTGTACTCAGTTGTTAATACCTTATTTTAATACCAAATTCAATCATCCAAAAGTCAGTCTTTCCCCTAATGACAAGTCACCATAGGTGTCTATTAGCTTTAGAAAGAATGACATCCTCTGTAAGTATATTTTTTTCTTACTGAAACTTTTTATATTGTGTTACGTTATACCATATTGTGTTGTGAATTTTTGGTCATAAACATTTTCTTCACTGATAACTGTTTGAATATGGCATGACACCAAATTTTCAGAGCTAATATCATTCCGAGTTAGAGGGAGAAGAGATTTAGATTAATATTACCCAGGATTTCATAGGCAGCCCATTGCTTTTACTTATTACCCTCAGGAGAAGCTCTTTTCGAGCTACAAAGAAAAATGTTAAACTCCAGTGAGAATTAACTAGCAAAATGATGTGTAAAAAAAACGTTGATTGAAGATGGAATTCTAGTGGAATAAAAGTTACCGCTGCAAGAAAGGAGGTGATGGCAACTTGGCAGTGACTCAATTTCTTTCCAGCAGTTAACATGTGCTTTAAACTCGTAAGCTTTTGTTGTATGTAACTTGACTTTTCTGTTTAGCAATCTCATTGATTTAGTGTGGTATGAGCTTCCCTTCCTCCTTCAAATGGACAACCAACTTAGGTTGTGTGATCCTTTCCTTTGTGACAGATGTGTATCCCATTAGCTTGGCAGGTATCCTGGGAAGGAAGCCTGGAAGGTACCTTGCTTGGCCTGTGGTCTAGGATACAGTAAACTGAGATATAGCAATGCTGTGGACTCTTGAAGCATTCAGTATACCATCCTCTGGTGCGTATAGGAAGGCATTAGTTGTATATATGTGGAGAAAGGGAGGCTTGCTAGAGGAGAAGTTTAAGCTGTATTTTTGAATGCACCTGTCCAGCAGTTCCATGAAGAGAAAACCTAAATCTATTTTTACCATTGTATTACCCAAGAACTTAGAACCATTCTTGAAGCACAACAAACACTAAATAAATATTTGCCAAATGAATAAATGGTAAATGGGTAAGTGGTTGAGAAGCCACTGTGGCAGAGTGAGAAAATATAAGGACGGTGGAGTTGAATATCTTGAATATTCCACGTTTGTTTTCCTCCTGGATTTGCTCCTTACTAGCTAGGTGGTCTTGGTTGAGTCCCCTCACCTCCAGCGCCTCTCACCATATGCGGTGTAGCAGCAAGCAGGATGTTTGGCTGAAGCGCCCTTTGGTCTGAGGGAGCTCTTCTGTGGAAGGACGTGTTCTCCGTGTCAGTCTCAGCCTGCTGATGTCAATGCTACCTACGGGAATGCAGGGGCCCTGCACTTGGCCTGCATCACTGACACTTATTTCTCCTACTGGAGTCACTGCTGTGGCTGGGGTGGTTCTTTCGGTTCTTACTATGACTTAAAGACGCATCTCAGCAACAAGCATCAGCCACACTGAAGAAGCAACATTTGTATTCGCAAGTCTGGAGGATGCTTGCACACCAGGGCCACACAGTGAGATTGGAGGGGAGGGGTGGGGAGAGAGAGAGAGAATGAGAGAGAGATAGAGGTCTTGCAAGCCTGAGGTGGGCTGCCTAGGGTTTCTTGGGTTCGCTCTTTGTTGATCAATTTAAAACGGAGGAGTGGAGCTTCACAGCAGGGGTGGCCTGGCTCTGCCTGGTAGCTGCCAGTGTGCTAACTAGAGGTGGCTGTCTTCGAAATAGATACATCAGCCATCAAAGGTTTAGTGTCAGAGACTTACATTATAATAAAAACATCATAACTGTCAGGCACTTCCACTACAAATGGTCATTGTTATTGTTGCTTTAGTTGTCTCTTTTATACACTACAACATGATCCTTGGAAGATGGGGAGTTGGCTTAGTATTTCTCTGAATTGCCTGTTCCTGGAATGGGGCCTGATACACAGAAGGCATCCAGCTCATATTCGCTGAACAAACGAAAGGGGGTAATAAGACCTGGTGGCTGCGGGAAAGTGCATGGGAACAGCGGGGCTGTAGACAGACGAAACCAAACCGACGGTGAGAAGTTGAGAAAGAAGCTTGAAGAGGTTGTTCCAAAGTCCTCACTGGTTTCAGTTGTTTAGTGACAAATCCAGACTGTGACTACATTGGCTGACTTGCAGTGTCTGGTTTTACTACGCTGGAGCCGCTACAACTATGTCTGAATCAGGAACCGTTTAGGAAGGACGTCCTTAGGAGGGGTGACAGACGGGAGCAGGAGACAAAACAGAATGGGAGTGTGCTTGCGTGTAGCAGCGCGTGTGCTTGCGTGTAGCAGCGTGTGTGTGCGCGTGTGCACATGCGATGCAGTGAGTTACACCAAGAATATACATTTGGTTTTTCCCTTGGTTCCCGGCACAGAGCTTCTAAAACCCTTGGAGTTTTTTAAGCGAGAAGAGCAATGGAGATTTCTTACGTTATTCATAACAAGCCCTGTTCAGCCACACGAGTTTATATCGATGAGGTGATGGTTGGAAAACCCTTAAGGACAGGGCCTGGTTGCTAAGGGATCAGCGTCGGAACTTTGAGCCCAGGCCCTTGACCTCTGGGGACGGGAGATAGGCTGGAGGTTTGAATGAATGACCAGTGGCCAGTGATTTTAATTAATCACAAGTACATAATGAAGCCTCTGTGAAAATCGCTGCAGTTTGGAGAGCTTCCGGGTTGGCGCTGGGAGGGTCCACCCCTGCAGAGGACACGGAAACCCGGTGCCACCCTCACCCCATACCTTCCTGAGGCATCTTTCCCATCTGGCTGTTCCGGAATTTTATAATAAATTGGTCATCTAGTAAGTAAACGGTTCTCCTAAGTTCTGTGAGCTGCTCTAGTCAATGATCCAACCTAAGGGGCAGGGGTAGTGAGAATCTCCGATTTATAACCGGTGGGTCATAAGCCTAGGTGACAGCCTGTCTGAATTGGGGGCCCGGGAGCAGTCTGACACGGCACCGAGCCCTTCCTTGTGGCGTCTGACAGGATTTCCAGGTAGCGTCAGCACTGAATTGTAAGAAGCGCCGCTGCTTTAAGAGAATTGCTTGGGCTGGGAAAATCTCCCACCCATCTGGTGACAGAAGAATTGGAAATAGAGTGTCGAAAAAAGGTTTTCTCTTTCAGTAACAGACAGTGGGCTTGGTAGGGTCCATTAATGGCGCTGATTCTTCAGTTCTCTGTATACACAGGCTGGGCCAGAAGGAGAGTTACACAGGTTTAAATAATACAATAATTACTAAAGAATAATGCAAGTATAAACTCTGAGTTTTGCGTATGGCCAACTGTAAACCTGCGTGTACAGACTCACTGTCAAGTGACTCTGATTTACCCCACAGAACAGGCAGAGTGTGTTTTCCTGCTCCTTGACTTTGTGTTCAGACACGTGCTCTTGCCAATGGGATGTTTACCAGGCATGATGTGACTAGAGGCTTGAAATAAGCCTCTATGGTTGAGTTTGCTCCTGCTACCAGGAGCAGGGTGATGGACAAGTGGAGCAGAGGCTGGTTCCTGTCGTCCAAGCCATCCCAGGGCCTGCGGATCCGCCCACAACCTCCGGAGGTGGGTAAGCCCTGGTGCGATTGTTCCAGGGAGCCCAGCGTAACTCAGTCTATTCATAGCAAGGGGATAAAGAAATCTTCATTATTGTACGCTGCGAGATGGTGACAGAGCACCCTTGTAACCATAATCAACTTGTAGGGGATTATTGCTAGAAGTAGGAAACGTAGGTTAGCAGAGTGCTTTTGAAAATGAGTTGTGAGATTCAGGACAGCATTGCAGTGGGAGAGCTAAGCCAGTGAAATGCCGAGTTTGCGTGCTAGACTTACGGTGGTGTCCTCATGACACATGTCTCACTTTTAGACGGCAATATTTCATCTAAAGGTGACTAAATTATTTTCATTTTCCGAGGACTGAAGAGTCATGAAACAGCACATTTCCTGAACTAGGCTATGAAAACTAGATAGGGATGAATGGAAAAAAGATAAACATATATTTGACTCTTAATTATTTCTGTATAGTTGGAAAATTAGAGGAAAATCCACTTTATTGAAGGATGGAGAGCTCAGAGTTATTTGTAATATTTGCACAATAAAGGGCATTTGCTTTATGAGGAGAGATGCCACTTGACTCCATCAACACATTTGCCTGTATAATTAGAGTGCTCACCACTGCCAAAAATACATTATTGGCTTTAACTTATGGCAGAAAATGGAAATGCTCTTGGCTGGGAATTTTTCAAATTCCTCTTGATTTAAATTGAGAGGCTCAATTCTAGGCAGGCTCTCCTCTCTTCCTTCTCTCCTTCAGCCAAGACTTTTGCCTCTATCGTTCTTAGATCTCTTCGTTTTTCCTTTTTCATTTCTTTGTCTCAGCTAGGAATTTCCTTTGTCTTCAGTATTATCACATTCTCAGGCCTCTTATTCCTAAGTCTTCTCCCATCTCTTTTGTTCCAAAAAGATACTGAATTTAGATGGATAAGGGCAAGGATCCCCAACTATGTGAAAAGACCATGCTACTATATAGCAAGGGGACCCAAACTATGGAAGCTCAAAAAAGAAGAGAAGTTTATTTCTCTCTCGCTTCATGTTCCAGAAGGAGAGAGCAGTGCAGGATAGAAAGAGGTCTTTGCCTCACAAGACCAACCAGGAATCCAGTTACTTTGACTGTGTTGCTCCACTTTTGATGAGGGTGTTATTCATATCTGCATTCTTTTCCAAAATTTTATGGTATTTTTTCCATTACCATTTAGTCCCCTGATGCTCTTCTCCCCATCCCTGCAATTACCACACTGTTTTCCATAAATCCTTTTTCTGGTTTTGTTCAAACCCTCCATTCCTCCCTCCCCCTCCTCTCCCCTCTCCAAACTGTCATCCTGCTCTCAATCTATGAGTCAATCTCTATTTTGCTTGTGAGTCCAGTTTGTTCATTAGAGTCCGTGTATGAAGGAAATCGTATGGTAGTCTTTGTCTTTCTCCGACTGGCTTATTTCACTTAGCATAATGTTCTCCAGATCTATCCATACTGTCCCAAAGGATAAAATTGCCTTTCTTATGGCTAAGTACTATTCCATGGTGTCAGTGTTCCATAGTTTTATCCACTCATCCACTGCTGGACACTTGAGCTGCTTCTATATCTTGGTGATTATAAATAATATTGCAATGAACACAGGAGTGCTTATGTTCTTTTGAATTAGTGTTTTGGGTTCTTTTGGATATATTCCCAGAAATGAGATTGTTGAGTCAAAAGGCAGATCCATTTAACATATTTTGAGGTATCTCTATACTGTGTTCTACAGTGGCTGCACCAATCTGTATTCCCACCAACAGTGCAAAAGGGTTCCCCTTTCTCCACATCCTTGCCAGCACTTGTTTGTTGATTTATTGATGGTAGCTATTCTGACAGGTGTGAGATGATGTCTTATTGTGGTTCTAATTTGCAGTTCTCTGATGATTAGTTATTTTGAGAATGTTTTCATATGTCTATTGGGCCATCTCCTTGTCCTCTTTGGAGAAGTGTCTATTCAGATCATCTGCCCTTTATAATTGAATTTTTTTTAAGGTGTTGAGTTTTGTAAGTTCTTTATAAATTTTGGACATTAACCTCTTATTAAATGTATAGCACATCTTCTGTGGGCTTTTTATTTTGTTGATGTTTTCCTTTGCTGTGCAAAAGTTTTTAATTTGATGTCGTCCACTTTGTTTATTTTTTCTTTTCTTTTTTTTTTTTCTTTTAATTTTATTGTTGTTGTATTACATCCATCCCTTTTTTTCTCCCCTCTGTCCCCCTCCCCACTATTTTTTCTTTTCTTTCCCTTGCCTCACACCTGTGTTTTTGATGTTGGTATTTTATGATCACATTTATGTATCTGTGATTAGGAAGAAGAAATAAGAAAAGGAGAGGGAAAGTAGTTCCCATTTAAGGAAGTGATGTAAAAGTTGCACTGTTCACTCCTCCTCTTTGTAGTCCATTGATAAAAACTTGGTTCAACAGCCATATTGAGCTGCAAGGGAGCCTAGAAAATGTATTAGCCAATTGATTGGCCATATGACCATATGCCAGGCTAAACCATATTGGCAGGGATGTAATATTCAAAGAAAAGAAGGAGAGACTGGATATTACTCTTTAATAATCCTAGAAATTCATACATGTTTATTGTATGCATGCTTTCTGTGATAGCAAACCTTTTTAGTGGAGCTGAGGAGTAAATTTTGATACTCCTCTATTTTCATTCAAGAAAAGATACGAAATGCTATAAGGATCTTCCATTGTGGGTTTTTAAATCTAGTTCCGTACCCATCAACTAGGCAGTAAACTGTCCCCTTCTGTTACTGAGTCTGTCAGCTAACAACTTAAAATGAAAAATGAGGACATTGCACACCTATAAAGCATATAGGGCAAAATCATGGAATGTGTTTCTTTTCCTTCAGAAATACTGCTTCGAACAAAAGTTTAAAATTAAAAATATTAAATATTAAAATATTTTCTTTTCTCTAATTCTATTACACCAAATACCAAAGCATCCTGATGTTGTTTTCTCCTTATATAATTGCAACAATAAGACCCCCAAATAATTTTTTTGTTTATCTGGAAAAACTCGTGGGGGGACTTGAAAGGGATAGAACCTTTCCATTTCACCCTTTTCCATCTGTTCCTTTCCTTTTCTGCTCCATTTGATTCCATGCTACAGAGTTCCTTCATTCTTTTCTCCCTCTGGCTTCCTCTCGGCTTTCTTTAGTTTCTAGTTAACAAGGTTCAGTCAGGAAGCCTAAGTTACTCAATTATTTATTATTAAAACAGATTTATTGCAGTATAATTGATTTACAGTAAACTCTGCATATTTAATGTGTAAAATTTGATGTTTTGACATGTGCACACACCTGCAAAACCATCATCACAATCAAGATAATGAGCGTCTTAATCTTCTCCAACAGTTTCCTGGTGCCCCCTTTTAGTCCCACTTCCTTAACCCCATCCTCAGGTAAACACTGATCTGCTTTTTTGTCACTGTAGGGCAATTTGCATTTCCTAGAACTTTACATCAGTGGAACAAGGCCTTATGAATTTCTCTTTTTCTGTCTGCTTTCATACATCATAATTGTTTTGTCATCCATTTACAGCATGTGTCAATGGTTTGTTCCTTTCTATTGCTGAATACATTAGTTTTCATGTGTAGGTGTATCACAGTTTATTCAGTCACCTGTTGAGGGACATTTGGGTTGTTTCTAGATTTTGGCTATTGGAAAAGAAGCTTTTGTGAGCATCCATGTACTGGTCTTTGAACGCATATATACTTTCATTTCTTTTGGAATAACTGGATTATGTGGTAGGCATAAATCTAACTTTTTAAGAAACCGTCAAGATGTTTTCCAAAGTGATTGTACCATTTTACATTTCCAGCTGGTTTGTGTGACAGCTCCAGGTCCTTTACCTGCTTAGCAAGGTGTGCCACTCTTGCTTAACTCTTGCCTCTCCACTGGGTATCTAGTGGTATCTCATTGTGGACACAATAACTTTTCATTGGCTTATTTGCCATCTGTATATATTCTTGGTAAAGTATCTTTTTTTACCCACTTTTGGTTGGGTTTTTATTTTCCTTTTTTCCCCCAGTGTTGCTGGGTTTTATTTATTTATTAAATTTTTAAATTTTTTATTGACAAGACACAGTAGCCTTGGTTTCTAAATGTGTTTTGCTATTATTGAGCTTTGAGTTTTCTTTATTTATTCTGGATACAATTCCTTTATTAGATATATGATTTACAAATATTTTTTTCTTATTATGTTGCTCACTCTTTTAACAGTGTCTTTTGAAGAGCAGAGATTTTCAATTCAAATGGAGTCTTATTTATCATTTTTTTCTTTTATTGGCTGTGATTCCAGTATTATACTTGAGAAATCTTTGCTTAACTAAAGATTCCAAAGATTTTCTCCTGGAAGTTCTATGGTTTTAGGTTTTACACTTAAGTCTATGATCAATTTTGAATTAATTTTTGCATTTGTCATTGTTTCAACACCATTTGTTGAAAATATTTTTTCTTCACTGAATTGAATTTGTGTCTGTGTTGAAAATGAATTTTATATACATGTGTGGGTCTATGTCTTTTTTTTTTTTTTAAAGATTTTATTACATTATTTTTAGAAAGAGGGGAAGGGAGAGAGGCAGAGAGGGAGAGAGACATCAATGTATGGTTGCGTTTCACCTGCCTCCAGCCACAGACCTGACTGGAAACCTGGTTTGCAACCTGGTTATGTGCCCTGGCTGGGGAATCGAACCTGCGACCTTTGGGTTTGCAGGCCGGCGCCTTAACCACTGTGCTACCAGCCAGGTCTCTGGGTCTATTTCTTTATCCTGTTTTATTGTTTTATTTGTGTATCATATGTCAATATCATGTCCTGATTACTGTAGCTTTATGTCATGAAATCAAACAGTGTTAGTCCCCAAGTTTGTACTCTTATTAGAGTTGCTTTGACTATTGTAGGTGATTTGAATTTTTATATGAATTCTAGAATCAACTTATTACATTTTTATTAAAAATTGTTTGGCCCTGGTTGGTGGCACAGAGGATAAGGCCCCAGCCTGTGAACGTAAAGGTTGCTGGTTCAATTCCCAGCCAGGGCACATAACCAGGTTGCAAGCCAGGTCTCCAGCCAGCTCTATAGCTGGAGGCAGGTGAAAGGCAACTGTACATTGATGTCTCCCTTTCTCTCTGCCTCTCTCCCTTCCTTTCTCTATGAAAATAATAAATAAAATCTTTTAAAAAAATCCTGTTTGGATTTTGATTGTGATTGCTTTGAATCTATAGATAAATTATTGAGAATTAACCTTTCACAAAAGGGAGTCTTCTGTTCCATGAACATAGTATGTCTTTCCATTTATGTATGCCATATTTGATTTTTTAAAGCAATGTTTTATAATTTTTATTGTACATGCTTTTCATATCTTTTGTTCCACTTACCTCTAGGTATTTTACATAATTTGATTCTAATGTAAATTGTTGCTTTCAGTTTAATTTCTGATTGTTTATTGCCAGTATATAGACACATAATTGCTTTTACGCATTTTATTTTGCATCTTGAAACTTGCTACACTCACTGATTGATTATAGTAACTTTTTATAGATTTTGTTGTACTTTCTACATAGATTATTATTATTTACAAATAAAGGAAGTTTTACTTCTTCCTTTCTAGTCTTGATGTTTAAAAAATTTAAATATTACCTTATTTCACCGGCTGGAACCTTAAGTAAAATGTTGAATAGCAATGGGAACAGGCATCCCTGCTTGGTGACTGATCTTACAGAAAAAGTATTCCGTTTTTACTCATTAAGTATGATGTAGGGTTTTAGTAGGTGTTGTAACTCCTTTTATTCCCAGTTTTCTGATGGGTTTTTATCAGGAATGGATGTTTAATTTGGTTAAATGCTTTCCTTGCATTTGTTAAAATGATAATATGGCTTCTACTTTTTAGTTAGTTAACAAACATTGCATTCCTGGTATAAACCATGACTTTATATACACAAATGCATTTTATATATCATTATGTCACAATATATTATTATTTTCATATAGTGTTTAATTTGAGTTGCTAATTAATTCAATAACTTTATTGGCATATAATTTAAGTACCGTAAAGCTCACCTATTTAAAGTACAAAATTCAGTGTTTTAATTGTACTACAGAGTTGCACAACAATCATCACAATCTAACTTTAGAACATTGTTATGACCCCAAAAAGAAACTCTGGATCCATTAGTAGTCTCCCCTATTCAGTCTACCCACACAGCACTGGGTAATCCTTAATCTAATTTATGTCTTTCTAGATTTGCCTGTTCTGGACATTTCATATATTAAATCATACAATAAATTGTCTTTTGTGTCTGGCTTCTTACACTTTACATGTTTTTGACGCTCAGTTATTTTGTAGCATGTATCAGTAATGCATTCCTTTTTGTTTCCAAATAATCGTTTATTATATAGATATACCACATTTATGTATCTAGACGAATGTTGATGAACATATGGATTGTCTTCATTCCCTGGCTATTATTATTGATGGTTCTGTAAGCATTTGTATGCACATTTTTATATAGATACATGTTTTCTTTGTTTTGGGTAGAGACTTTAGAGTAGAATGGCTAGATTATATGGTAACTATGTTTAATATTTTGAGCAACTACAAACTGTTTTCCAAAACGGCTACTCCATTTTAAATTCTCACTAGTAATGTATGAAGGTTTCATTAGATAAAATTTGTTGAGCATTTATTCATCTGTGTTCATGAGAGGTTATCAGTTGTTTTCTTGTAGTCCTCTTTAGTTTTGGTATTGGGGTAATTATAGCCTCATGGACTGAATTAGGAAATAGTCTCTTCTTCTCAACTTTCTGGAACAAGTTGTGAAGGTTGGCATTATTTGATTCTTAAGTGTTTGCTAGAATTCATCAAGGAAACCTTCTAATCCTGGATTTTTCTTCGTGGAATTGACTTTAATTACAAATTTCTTTGCTTTAATCAACACATGGCTATTCAGGTTATCTATTTCTTTTATGTGATGTTTGGTAATTTTATCTTTGAAGGAATTTGGCTGTTTCATCTAATTTGAACTTATTGGCACATACTTGCTCCATCTTCTCAAAGAACAAATTTTTGTGTTGTTCTCCATTTTTCCTATTTCATTGATTTCCACTCAGCTCTTCCTTACTATTTCCTTTCTTCTATTTACTTTGGGTTAAATTTGTTCTTATTTTTGTAGTTTCTTAACGTGTAGTCAGTGTTTATTTATTTGAGACCTTCCTTCTATTTTAAGCCAGGTATTTAGTGCCATAAAGTTCTCCTTAAGTACTATGGTAGCTTCCCTAAAACTTTGATATGATGTTTTCATTTTCTTTTTAGTTCAGTCAAAACACTTTTTAATTTCCCTTTTGAGATTCTCTTTGATCCATTGGTATTAAAAATGTGTTATTTACATTTCAAATATTTAGACATTCACTAGAAATGTTTTTGTTCATGAGTTCTAATAAAATACCACTGTTGTCAGAGAACATATTTTTTAATTCATTGAAAAAATTTTAATGATCTAGAGATATGACACATCCTGGTGAATGTTCTGTGTGCATTTGAAAAAAAAATTAGTCTGCCATTGTGGCATGGAGAATTCTATAAATGTCAATTAAATCAAGATGGATGAAAATGTTGCTTAAATCTATGTTCTAACTGATTTTCAGCTTAGTCATTCTATTGATTATTGCTAAGGACTGAATTGTATCATCCACAGACTCATTTGTTGAAGTGCTAACCCTCAGTGTGGTGGTATTTGGAGACATCAGAGAGTCTGTATGTACTCTTGCTCTTTCTGTCTGTCATGCGAGGTCACATCTAGCAGGTGGCTGTCTGCAAACCAGGAAGAGAGCTGTCACCAGAATTCAACCACATTGGTGCTCTGACGTCGGACCTCCAGCCACGGAACCGTGAGAAAATAATTCCTGTTGCTTAAGTCAGTCTGTGGTATTTTGTTATGATATCCTGAACTGATAAAGACAGCTATTGAGAGAGGGGTTATTGAAATAACTGATCAAAATTAACTTCTTTCTTCCTATCTTCAGTTTTATTAATTTTGATTATTATATGTAGAGGCTCTATTACTTAGTTTTTGTGAAAACTAAAAGTTGAAAACTTCTGGAACAAAACATAGAAGCAATTCTTTGTGATCTTGGGCAGGCAAAGATTACTTAGGGGACAATCATCATGAGTCAGAAAGAAAAAATTGATAATTTGGAATTTATCAAAATTAACATCTGTATACTTATAAATAATGAAAGGGGAAGGCATAACCCAGGAGAAACTATTCAAATACATAAAAATCTTACAAAAAACTTGCAGCCAATATATTAAAGAACTTGGGTCACTTAATAGTAAAGATGATAAATGATAACATAATATGGAGGTAAAATATTTGGGCAGATACTTTACAAAAGAAGATACACAGATATGACCAGCCAAGTAACAATGAAAAGATGCTAAAAATCATGCATCATTAGGAACTGTAAATTAAACCACAATAAAATACTACACAGCCAGTGGGATGACTGAAATTACAGGACTGATCACACCAAGTGCCGGTGAGGATGTGGGAGAACTGGAATTTGCAATCACTGGTGATGGGAATCTAAACATGGTACAACCCTGTTCAGACCAGTTTGACAGTTGCTTCCAAAGCTAAGTGTACAAACTACTATATGAGTCACCAATCCCACTACTAGGGATTTATTTAAAAAAAGAAAACATTTGTCCATTCAATGACCTGTCCATGAATGTCATAGCAGTTTTATTTATGTTGTTCTAAAACCGGAAACAGCCATATCCAACAAGTGACTGGATGCTGTGGTCCATCAATGCAAAGAAGTAGTTATCGGCAATAAAAATGCTGATTCTTGTAACCACATGGAAGAATCTTAAAGGAAGCCAGACACAAAAAAGTACATCTTGCATGCTATCAATTTCAGGAAATAATTCTAGTGAAGGCAAAAGTAGAAAAGAGAAAACGGATCGTTTGTTTTCTGACACCTTGTTCGGGGAGAGGTATTGATTGCAAAGGAGCACAGTGTAACTTTGGGGAGTTATTAGTACTTTAATTGGAATGATAATTCAATTAGGATATGTCAAAACTCATAAAACTATAAGTAAAATGCTAACATTTTCTTTTATGTAAAGAAGGATTAGAGAGAATTTTGAAATGGTGGGCACCAGTTGCCTGGTACTGACGTCACTGAAACCTGCTTCTACCAGGGTGGGAAACCCCCCAAAATGGATTCAGCTGCTGCTCCAGGAAAAGCAAGGCCAGGGGTGAAGAAGAGTTTCTGTGGTGCAGTTTTCCTAGGAATAGGGAACAGGCAGGATGTCACCAGGAAGCAACAAGAGCCCCGTTTTCACCCTGTAGTGGAAGTCAGAGCAGAAAGCAGTTCGCACGCCCAGTGTGCACCGTAAGCAGAGGAGGGTGGGTCTGGAGCTGAGAAACAGTGGTGCCTAATAATGGCACACTGGTCAGTGAGATAATGTCTGTGATCCTAGAAAATTGACTACATATGTTTGAAGACCTACTATAGGTAAAACGTTACGTTTTTGTTCTTCGTTAGCTATTCCTTCATTACTAAAATACTGACTAGCTAGCAAAACAACCCATCAATGCAAGTTACTCTTCGTAAGTTCCTTCTCTGAGTGTAAGAACCCTTTTGTTGAGGTTTATAATTGGCATTGGGTTGCTGAAAGGTATTACAGAATTGATGCCACCGAATATTCGTATAAATAGGGGTCTCAGGAGACAGGTTAATGTGATGCTCTGTGGGACAGGGAGACATTCATGTTGGTGGTGAAGGTCATACCTACTCTGTTTGGATGACAGGCGCAGATGGAATGCACCATAACTCTAAAAAGTGCTGCGTCAGGACTTTTTACATCATTCCGAGCCAGTGGCTGCTGTCTACAGATTTGCAACTAGAGCAGAAACGTTGAATTAAAAACAAGCAAATAACAAACAAACAAAAACCACTGGCACGTTTGCTTACGTGCCTGGCAGTGAGCTTAGCCTTGCTGGATGGACAGGTGTGGAGAGACTGGCGTGTGCCTTCAAGGAACTTCCAGTTTCGTGGAGAAGATAAGCGTGCGTGCCAATAGCTGTCACAAACACGAAGACATGCTATTCTAGGAAAGTAAGAGCAAAATGCTGGGGGTGCTCAGGTGAAGGGTGAGTCATTTCAGATGGGCTTTGGAGGAACTTCTTTGGGGAAGTGGTTATTTCAACTGGTAACCACTTGCTCTTCTTTTAAGAGTCTCTGAAAGCTTCCTCTTTTGGGGGAGGCTTTCCTGAGTCCCAAAGCAAATGGATGTACCTCTGTTCTATTTTTGTCAAGTTATACCTATCACTTATTGAATGTTTATTATGGGCCAGACAGGCACTGGCTGAAGTTCTAATGGAGGTATTATTGTTTTTAATCTTCACAGTAACCCCATGAAGTTAGTCCCATTGTCCCACATTGTACCGAAAAGAAAGGGGAGAATAAATCAGTTGCTTATTGATAGTGAAATGCTTGGGATTCCAATCCAGGTGATCCAGTTTTAGAACGTGTGTTCTTATTTGTCACATCTGACTGCTTTTCCAGTTTTTCATCAAAGAACTTGACTACATGGGTATTATTTACATCTAGACCTGTCATGTTTGCATTAATTTTGTAAGGTATTATTCAACTTTGTAGCCAGAGAATGTAGCACACTGTTTGGGCCTAGTAGTTCCTCAGTAAATGTTTTCTGAGTGAATAAATTTGGTGCTTCCATGGTGCATGGCGTTGTGGAATGGAAATTACAAAGTGGCACCACCTAAGAGACTCAAAAGCTCAGGGAAGTGTATGTAATACTCAGTTTAACCAGGAAAACATAAATCATTAAGTATTTAGAAGAGGGTATAACTCAGAGAATTGGTTGCACAGCTTTTGGAGGATCTGAGAGGTCAAAACCTTGAGATTAGCAATGGCAGGAAGCCATACTGCCCCTAGGCAGCAGGGACACAGGGAGGTGGAGACAGAAACCAGGCCAGAGCTGGGCAGAGAGAACCTCACTGCAGGAGAGGAGGCCCAGGGCAGAGAGGGATGGTGCGGTCCGCCCTGTTTCTCTTCGCCTCTGCCTTCTAACCTGTTTCCAAGGCCCTGCACTGGCTTTGGCAGGTGCCTGGAAACTCAGTGTACAAGAGTCAGCGTCCGTGTGACCCATGGCAGAGCAAGTTGGGGGTGGGGGGTAACTAGGTCTGAGACCAAAGAAATCCAGGAGTGGCATAGGGTGGCAGGTTTTAGCATCAAAAAGATGTGGGTTGAAACTTGTGCTACACTGCCAAAATGGCCTCAAGAGGTGGAGTCTCTCTATTCTTTGGACTTGAATCTGGGCTGGTCTGGGGCTTGCATTTGGCCAGTGAAAGAATAGTAAATGTAAGGCAGATGGTCATAAAGCATATGCACTTCGGGACTTGGCGTCTCTCACTGTGAATGAGCCTGAACTGGCCTTCTGGATGACGGGAACCGCAGAGATGAGAACGCTGACTGCAGACGCCTGAGGGAGGCCCAGTCCAGAGCAGGGGAGCTGAGCCCAGATCTCTGACCTACAGTTTTACGAGCAAAATAATGGTGGTTGTTTTAAGCCATGAAGGTTTGGGGTAGTTTCTTATGCAGCAAAGCTAACTGATAGATAATCCCGGATCTGCTACTTACTAGCTATGTGACTTTGTGCAAATCATTTCATCTATAAATCTCGCTTTCTCTGTGACATGGGGGTGATGATAATATATGATAGGACAATTGGGAGGGTTAAAGACAATAATACATGTAATGAAAACAGAGCCACAGTGCTGGGCACATGGTGAGTACTCCATCAACTGTAGCTATGACGCCAGTTTCAAGCCTTTTCAGCCTGTCTGCTTTGTCTAATTGTTGACTCTCCATGGAAAAATGGTGTGGAGGTTATGACTTAACAGGGGATGGATGGACACAAATGCTTTATTAAGAAGCTACCTCAATTTTCCTGCTGGCATGAGGCCAGCGAAGGGGGCGGCAAATATTGTCTTAATTAAAACGTAAAAAGTACGTAATTCTGTCTTCGGCGTAAGCCTGCACGTCACTCTGCAAAGCTCATCTCTGGAACGGAGGATACTCGCAAAGGTGTGGCTAGAATAACAATCGTGGCTCGCACAGAATGTACATTTGTATGAGCGATGCTGTGGATAAGATCCTGTCAAAAAGTGCAGGATAATATATGGCTGACCCTCATCAGTTCACATAAAATCGATGTGCGGGGCCAGATTCCGATGCCTGATTGCGGTTCTTTAATATAACAGTTGCCAGTTTCTTCCTCCAGAGCAGGACTGGCAGACTGCAACGCAATCTGTCGGTGCCCTTGGACGGTGATTCTCCGTCATCGCTAAGGAACCGGAAACCTAACCACAGGGCTCGGCTGCAGGAGTGGGTGTCAGTGTTGGGTGTGCAGCCCTGCCCATGGATATTAGGAAGCGTACACTATCAGCTAGAGAGTGGGATTTGAGGAACTTCAAAAAGAAGCAGAACATGGCTTAAGAATATTATACAGAGGAACCAACAATCCAACTACAGCGTGTGTTTTACAGTACAAGGTGTCGTCACCGGAGACAAAGGAAAGCTGATAGAAACGAATCAGAGGGAGATTAAATGACCATAAACCCGCGAGTTGGTTCAAGTTTGTACCTTTAACTCTTTGGGCAGAGATGGGGCTGGGGAGGAGAGGTTTGGTGTGGCTAGGAACGTAAGATTGCCTTTGAAATATGTAAGAAAGATCACAGGGAAGGAATAAGCTCACAAGTCAGAGTGCTATTGATTTCTGGTTAGTAAATGGAGTTGCTCGAAGTTGATATTTAGATCTTATTTACTCAAATGATAAAAATAGCACATGTTCACAGGTATGGTGTGGTGTTTGGACTTGTCCTTCCTGCACTCAAATTCTTCAGAGCTGTGGGATTTGAGAAAAGTTATTTCTTCGCTCTAGGACTTATGTGTGTAACAGGGGGAAGAGTAGTGTTTCATATGCTTGCTTTGAGAACAAAATGAAATAAATCGTGGAAAGTGCTTAAAGCAGTGCCTGCAATGCCACAAATCTTAACTATTGGAGAAAATTTGGGAAAGACAGCAAAGATAATAAGTAAAAAATATAACTATTATCCAGAAAAGGATTTACCATCAGTTTTTTTTTTTTTTTTTATGTGTTTCCTCTTGAGTTTGCCTTTTTAGGGAGGATATTAGTGAAGTCAGACAAACTCAGAGAAGACCACATCTTTATTAGGAAATTTCTTTAGGGAGAAAATGGAAAATAAGATTGGTTTATGCAAATGAAGGCAATTTGTATATTATAGCAGGTAGGTTTGTTATTCAAGAATATAAATTCAAAAGATGCATCAGGATTGCAGAATATTTGACTATGCAGAAATTAGAAATATCTACAGATAATGACTTCGAAAAATATCATAACATTAAGGAACAAAGATGAATCGCAGGAAAATGTATAGAGCATTTATGTTAGAAATAAAAACAAAATAAAAAATTTCTGTGAGTAGATAATGTGAAGTTGAATAAGAAAAAAACTCAAAAGATTCACACTAAACTGAAGGGTGGAGGTGGGGAATGGGGATTCACTTTATATGCAAGGATGAGACAGTCATATTTTTGTATAATTTTTAAAAAGATTTTATTTCTTATTCTCAGGGAGAGGGGAAGAGAGAGAGGCAGAGAGGGAGCGAAAAATCAGTGTATGGTTGCCTTTCACCTGCCTCCAGCTACAGACCTGGCTGGAGACCTGGCTTGCAACTTGGTTATGTGCCCTGGCTGGAATCGAACCAGCGACCTTTGGGTTCACAGGCTGGCGCCTATCCACTGAGCCACCAGCCAGGGCTCTTGTATAATTATTAATAAATGGAAAAGATTATAAACTTACATAAAACTTGGTATAAATTTATAGGATTTTAAAAGAGGAAAATGGCACTTTTGATTATTAGGACATATTTTCAGAGAAGTATCTAATTTTGTCAAAGCCACTGTGAAAACAGCACAATTTGGCAAGTTCATTTATGAACAGAAACACACCCAAATATAAGATAGGTTTTTCAGCTTTGATCCTGTATTCTACTGTATCTTCATGAAGAAGATTAAAAAAAAATTTTTTTTTTTTTAAAGATCAGAATTGCTGCCTTGCTGAAATGTTTGCAGGGGGGAACTTTGATGACTGCATTGATGGTTATTTAGAGGTTGAGCATGCGGTGGGCCTCCGCCTGGGGAAGATCCTTTGCTTTGCTCATCAGGTTTGCCCATTTTTTTCGGGAATTTCTAGGAATGCACTAGACCAATGCACTAGTTCCTTTCTCCCCCTCAAGTTTATTGAGATATAATTGACAGGTAGCATGGTGTAAGTTTAAGGTGCCCAACATGATGATTTGAAATAATTATATATTGCAAAATGATGACCACTGTAATGTGAGTTGGCACCTGCTATGGTCATAATTACCATTTTGTTTTTGTGGGGAAGAATTGAAGATCTACTCGTAGCAAGTTTTAAGTATTTAAGTATAGTACTTCAGCTATAATCACTATGCTATACACCCAATCCCCAGAACTTATTCATCTTATAACTGAAGGTTTGTACTTCCCTTTTCTCCCTACACCCCAGCCACTGGTAACCACCATTTTGTTCTGTTTCGGTGAGTTTGACTTGTTTAGATTCCTCATGTAAGTGATAATCATACACTAGGTCTTTCTCTGTGTGGTTACCTCACTTAGTATAATGTCTTTAAGGTCCAGCCAAGTTGTGGCAATGATAGGATATCTTTTCTTAGGGATGAATAGTATGAATAATATAAGTAATATTCATATTTATGAATAATATTTTCAAGTTTTTTTTTTTTTACTACCTTTCTTAGTTTTGATGTTTAGAAAAACAGGAGTCTTTGATGGGCTCAATTCAAATGGTTTATCCCTAGACTTATTTAGTGCATAATAGATTTGTACATTATTACATATTGCATTTAGGAAGACAGTAAAGGTTAAATAAAATTAACATATTTTTAAACCTCAATTTAATGATGTCATCCTCCTGTTTCAAATTTTTTTGAGCTATATGCCCAGTTTTATTGTGATTTTGAGCATTTGAATGTAGAAATACAAACTTACCTTTGGTTATTCATGGGCTCATTGTTCCCCTGCAGATATATATTGGGAATTTACCACATGCCAGGCATAGGCAAATAATAGTTTTCCAAATGTGAATAATATTTTTCAAAATTCTGAGTTTAAAAACGTAGTTGCTATGTATTAAAGTCCTTCTTGGCCTCAAGTGAAATTGCTCACTCATATAATCAGGCCCATTAGGTAGTAAAGATTTGATGGTTATTTAATAAATTTCAATCATAAGGTTACATGGATAGCTGATGCTGCAGAATTGGTTTCCTAGCTCAAAGAATCTGGTTTTGCCAGCTACAAAAATCAAATGTATGGAGAGTTTGCAGATCTTGACTTCATTTTGTGTTGAGTAGACACAGCCACCAATGGGCAAGGAAGCTGCTTTTAAAAGGCAGGATGATTTCAAAGACAGGGATAAGGCTGCGAAAAGAACTCAGTGTCGTGTGGAAGAGCAGTGATTATTCAAGGCCAGGTGGGGCTAGGGTGACAGACAAGAAGGACCAGGTATCGGGGCACTCGGGAGAGGCAAGGTGTCTGCTGGAAAGTGGCTTGCAAATGGTCAGTCCACAGGGAAAAGTGAGGTGTGCTGGTGAAACCGGTAGATGCAGTGGAAGGTGGGTTGAGTAGATCCTGATCTTCTCTGATCTTTCATGTGGAACTTCGAATTATGGCCTAGTTAGTGGCTGGGAAGCCTAGCTTTGGATTTTGCTAGGGATGGAGAATTCAGGACCTATATCCTTTCAGGTGGCAAGAGAGCTCGGGGAGGGGTAGGATGGTTGAGGCCTGTTGGTAACTGTTCTTGGCTTTATGTGCCCTGTTTGGGCACATTTTCTCTTTGGTTCCATTCGTCTCTGAAGCCTGGCTGTGTGTTTATTCTTCCCTCGGTTAGCTGACATTCCAAATAGATTGCTCTTTTTAATTTAAGCAGGTATGAGTTGCCACTTTCCATGGTAAGTGTTCTGACAAAAGCACAATGCATTTTAAAAAACCACCATTTTGAGCATGGCTACCTTATTTTTCACATTCAAAATCATGGTTATGGTGATCCTATTAGTACCTGATTTAATGCTTAGAGTCAACCAAATCAATGCTCCTCCAACTTTAAAGTGCATAAGAACGCACTAGGGAAGAAATCCTATGAAAATGCAGATCCTTTTTGTTCCCCCCAGATAATACATTTCATGAAATATCTATCTTTTTAAAATCTTTTAAAAAATATTGTCAAGCGCTGGCTGTTGGTAACGGGCCAGTCTGCAAACTCAAAGGTCACTGGTTTGATTCCCGGCCAGAGCACATAACCACGTTGCAAGCCAGGTCTGTAGCTGGAGGCAGGTGAAAGGCAACCATACATTGATATTTCTCTCCCTTTCTTCCTCCCTTCCTGCCCTTCTCTCTAAAAATAATAAAATCTTCAAAAAAATTGATTTACTGTTGCTGTATGACATTTGTCACCCTTTTTCCCCATTGCTATACCAATGGCATATTGCATAGATATACGTAGATCAACAGAAGGGAATAAAGAGCCCAGAAATAAGCCCAAGTCTCTATGGTTAATTAATATTTGACAAAGGGGAAAATGCAGATTCTGATTCAGTTGGTCAGAGTGTGTCCAGAGTATCTGCATTTCCAGGGAGCTCCTAGGGGTTGCTGTAGGTTTGAGGACCACGAATTGAGAAGCACAGAACTAGACAGGATATATGTAAAGAATCCAGCACACGGGGCTGCTGGTCCCAGACATCAGCTGTTAAACACATAGCCCAAAGCACTGAGGGAAAACTTTCACCTCTGCATCGGTCTACTGAGGTTGAGTAAATGACGCTGTCAGTTGGGAGAACAGTTTAACACACAGCAAGCATCGTGACGATTACGCTCCAGAAAAATACACTCCATATTTTTTTTTAAGATTTGAAAATATGCTAAGCCCATTTAAAAATTCCATCGACAAACTGAGACCTAGTTTTTAGAGAGATGTCATTGCATGGTCCAGTGGCAGGAATGACCAGCTAGGAGCCATACAACCTGGGGCTGGGTGCATGCCTGTTCCTTTCAGGCCACGTGCACCAAGAAAGTCCTCATTCTTTCATCCGTATGTAGTGGGCAGCTTTGTGGTCAAATGTGCAAATACGAAATTTTCTTTGTTCCTCTTATAACTGAGCTAAGTTTATCTTTTAAGCCCATTTCCCCTAAGAGTGGGAAATTCAGTTTTACTAAACCTTTGTGAGCCCAAGCTCATTTCCCTTAGTTCCTTTTGGATAAAATTTACTCACTCCAAGGCTCCTTCACCTACTTCTTTTCTTATTCTGTCCACGGGTGTTTCAGTTCTGGGGGGCTCATGAGGGGCCCGGGTGATGGTGGGAGGAAGCCTTTGCTTCCTACCCTTGGTCTTTTCCATTTCTGTACTGGAATTTGATGCTCCTGTGCTTTGTACATTTGTTTTTTTTGTCAACTCTTTCTAGGCCTCATCTGCTAACTTATTTACAGCCTCATTTGTTATTGGTCTCTAGGTTCTTGCATCCTTTTTGTCCATGGAATGACCTTTCTAGATCAACTGGGGTGTCAATTCTCAGGCACCCCTGAACACTTCTTGGGGACATGGGAAATATTTAGAAACTCCCAAGATTCTTAAGGATGCATCTTACCTATCTTTCATGGGATTCTTCACTAAATACCAAGTGTCTCCTGTTTAATACCCCTCATCCTCCTTGGGCCACATCAGTTCCTACGTGCACTTGGCGGATTAGCAGCCTTACTGATGGACAGCAGCCTGGGACATCAGACACAGTTATGACTATGGAGCATGTCTAATTGTGAATCATGCTGTTCTGACGTCTTTGTTCTGTTATTCTTGGGTCTTGGAGGCTGTTGTAGGGGAGGAAGACTGGAGCTACTTAAGTGTTTTTTGTTTTTGTTTTTCCTAAACATGGCCTTTCAATTCTCTTATGATTTCAACTCTCTTAGATACTTGATGTTGGGGAACATGATGGTCTGGGAAGAGGGCTTCATCTGGATAGGACTTATAGGTCACCTTTGCTCAGGGGACACCTGAACCTGCACACAGTTTTCCCAGTTTTCCCTGGGCCTTGGCTGGAGGTGGGTAGAAGGATGTCTTAGGGAGCTGCTACCAACAATCAAGTCTTATTATTTCTGGTTTTCTCCATCTGCTAGTTTTTTGAAATTTAATGTCTTTTTTGTTGAGAAAAAAGCTTGTGCAATGTAATTGATTCTTTTCTATTCTTGACTTGATATCGGAAACTTTCTTCTCTAAGTTTTCCAAGCCATTAGCTTTTCAGAGTTCAAACCCAATTTTCTCTCTTAAGAATCTAGTTTTAACATAGACAATTTTAGCTTTCAAGACTTATTTTCTGAGCTCTGAATTAGAACAAAACAAAACTATCACTCTTTTCAGAGACTCATTTGCCTGCCTGGCTTTTATGTGCATTTGCTCTCATCACTCAAAACTTGGTGGATCATAGGACAAGAAGACAGAGAAAAACCTCATTCAGAATTCTAGAATTTTATTCTTTCCCATGTAAAAGGAAAAATGTGTCATGAGAGAGCCAGACAGGAAACAGGGTGACCTCTCCAACAGGGACCTTGGGTACCTTTTGGGCTCCCAGACATGGACCACGATCTACGGAGAGGAAAGGATAAAGCAGCAGATACAGATAAGCAGATAATCAATTTTACTAACTAGTAACTAATTTAAATCATTCATACTTTTATATTAACCCAAATGTTTCACATGTATATATGTACGTGGAATACAGAATTTCCTTTGTGTTTCAACATAGCTCCTGGTGTTAGAACACCCAGCTTGGAGAGGCCTCAAGTCTTTCCCTCGGCCTTGTTGGACCCGTTGCTCTTTTCTGCCATCCGGTGTGTGTAGTGGATGTCTCCCCAAGTGCTGGCTTAGGGAAATCTTCCTAAGCTGCTCGGCTGTGTATTAAGACAATTATCCCCTTTGTCGCCAAGGAAAACTTCAATCTTTCTCAAACGGCTAAAGCCCAGTCTGTCTACAAGAAGGAGCTGGCGGTGCTACAAGAATTCACGTTTCCATCCTCTAAGTCCCATCTGTGTCCCAGATGTCACCTGGAGAGATGGCTATTGGAGGAGCGAAGCAGGGTCAGGCCAAGGACAAAACCCGGATGAGTCACTCAGGCGCTGTGAATAGGGGGCAATGCTTTTTCCTTGCCTCCTCGCATTGTTCCATGCTGATGGGTTTGTTTACTGTAATGTCCCTTTCCTGTGCTTTCGTAGGCTGCCTTCTGAGATTGCAAAATCTTCCTGAGCCCTTCAGAAGCTGCCTGGTTACCTATCTCTGAGCCCTTTTGAGGAAGAACCCTGAGATATTTGCTCCTCGCCCCAGGATTATATTTATAATTTTAAGGTTATTTCTAATGGACCAAGGCTAAGAAGAAACAGGGAAAATAGTAATTTGCCATAAAGTTCCCTTCCCCCTACACACGCGCACACACACACACACACGCACACACGCTGCAAATGGGAGAAATGTTTGAAATAGAGGCAGACTAATTATCCAGGTTGGAACAGGGCCAGGATATTGGTCATTGGATTTTCTCTCTTCCCTCCCCCGTTTCTTTTCCTTTTCCTTCTGTCATCTTCCCGCAGCCATCAGGTGGGTGGGTGGCTTTTCTGGCTGGCGGCTGGTTGGCAAACAGAAATAGTTTAGAAGCAAGTGTTCTTGGGGTATGTTCACTGCAGGATGAACCAGAGCAACAAAGAATTATTATTTTTTCTCTCTCAATGTTCAGCCTATTTACACCCTGAACAGGTGGGAGAGGTTTAATCTGTAAGTGACTGAAGATGCAGAAATTTAAGTCTGGGTAAGGTATAGTAAGCTTTTCCAAAGTGAAAAGGTGGAATATAGAAATTAAGTAATCTTGAAGAAATGTGAGTGGGGTGGGAAGTTTTCTACCCCAAGAGCAGTAAGTAAGGGATGTACGTATCTGACAGGGCAAACAATGAACTGTTCCATTCCTGAGGGGTGCAAGGACGCGTGTAGGTACCTGGAAAGCGAATGGATTTCATTGTGAAGTGGGCAGAGGGTCACTAAAATCCATGAAGCTGAAGGCACCGGAAGTGGAGTAAGTGTGTTTAAGGCAACGGTCTATTCCTGGTTGGTGAAATGTCCTTCTATCAGCAGCATCACACCGTCCATACCAGGAAACTGTGCTCCCAGATTAATTCATCCTTCACAGATATGCCCAACGAGTGCTACAATTTGTAATCGGGATTTCAGAGCTGCAGTCTGTTGATGTTCAGACAGTTTAAGAGGATTTATTCAATAAGAAGAGATTTGTCTTGCAACAAGACTGTCTGGGCCACCTACAGAAGAAAACAAGCTGAATTTCTCAGACTTCCCTTCCATGCTCTTCAGCAACAGCTGCTGCAGACCTGCCTTTCCATGCCCGCTGCCAGCTTCCTTGGGGAATGAGGTCCCTATGTTCTACCCCGGGTGGGTCTGCTTGATTCCGGGGGCAGTGTCGCTTGGCCGATGCTCTTTCTTTCATCGAAAAGATGTCTTCTCCTTGTCCGATCCGGGGACAGAATTTTTCTTCAGGGCTCTCCCTCCAGATGTGAATATCTTAAAAGTCATGTTCAGCCTGTGATGACTGAACCTCCTAGCTGGGAGGGAGGAATATTAAGGTGATCTACTAGAACCCACCCTTTTTATGCATACTGGGGTGAGGGCACAGCCTTGGAACATGAGATTCACTGGGTAACAGTTGCCACATACGTTAGGTCCTGCGTGAAGTGATTGCAGTCACTATTTCAGTTATTTCTCATAGCAATTCAAACAGAGAAAAGTGAAGCCCAGAAAGGTTCAATACCTGGCCAGGGTGATGCATTGAGTGAGTAGCTGATTTGGAATTAATAAGCCAGCTCTCCCTGATTCCCATGTCTGATGCATTCTGCTATTATGCATCGGGCAAGGTATTTGCATTTCCAGCTCTTTGCAGGCCACATTTATCAATAGTGGACAGGAATTAGAAACTAAACACTTAGTACAATGCCTGACAACATTAAGTGCTTTGTAGAGGGTAATTAGGTTATTCTTAGTAATCATGAGGTTGTTTCACCCCTGCTCTTCAGAGTTTGGTCTGTGACCAGAGTGTCTTCTCCATCTGGGGGCCTGTCAATACCTTGGTGGGGTATGGGACTGATCGAGACCTCCTGCATCAGAATCTGTAGTGCAACAAGGTCCCCCACTAAGGGATCTGCACACACTTGCACTTTCAAGTTTGAGGAACACTGGACTACCCATGCGTACCCGCGGAGAATAAATCGTGCTGCCTTTGTTTCTTTCCTCTTTATTTAGGCATCTTTTCACACTTACAGACATATAACCCAAATAGTACAAAGAACCTCATTTCCCTTTTGTGGAGACGGGTATTTTGAAATTAAGATCCATGTTTCAGGATTCCCCCCAGCTTTCCCCATTTTCATATTTGTAACTCACTTTATATGTAACCAATTTCCAGATTGGCTGATTTTCCCATTTGTACGAGTCCTGACCCTGCCAACTCACCTCTCAGCACAGTGGCGTTACCAGACTAAAGGGGTCATTTGCCTGCTTGCATCCAAGGCCAATAAAATGCAAATAAATTTTCAAGAAAGTAACTTTATTTTTAGGAAGTGGCCCTAATGCGGAGACAACAGGTGAGCTCAAGCTCCCTAGGGTTGCCGGGGGTGAGTTATAGGGGGGACAGTCGTTCATCATGGTGTCTACGGACTGGGCATCACTAGGGTCAGGATGGTTGGTCAGCGCATTTGGCTTTGATGGCAGCCATGGTACCGCCTCACCTGATTTCGTGCTTTCTGTGCTTGGAATTGGGACATGACCGTGGCCTCCATCTCATCTCCAGTTTGACCGAAACTGTCTCTGTAATCAACATACCCAAGGCTTTGTTCCTAAGATTACCTGATGCTGACCAGACCCTCATGGTCCTGAGGGTCTAATGCTTACGGGGGTAGATGCGCAAGGCAGAAGGAGACAGGGGAGCCTGGGTGCTGGATGAGGCCAGTTGGAGTCTGAAGAAAAGAAAGGAGAAAAGGTCTACTTAACCAAATGAAGTTTCTGCGTGGTTAGTGGCCTATTATTTCCTGAGGCAGATCTTTGTTGCCCAGAACAGGTCTTCGGAGGAGGTTCTGTCTGGTATTGAACTACAGCCAGACTCTCGGTATCCTCCTGTCCTCTCTTTCCTACTTGCGAGTGGAAGTGGGAGTTTGCTCAGATGTCATCCTGAGACCTTGTTCTATCCTTGCTCCATGACAGAACTGCTCCAGTTATGTCCTCCCAGTGCCCCAGTTTTTCCATTCGCTCAACTAGCGACAACATACCTGCTCGCAGGTAACCGAGGACCAAATGAGACAAGACTACACATGACTTAGCAGAGTACTTGGTCCAAGGCAAAATAAAATGACTGATCCCTCCTTCCTCCCTCCCTCCCTCCCTTCCTTCCTTTAGGAAAACATTTCCTAAGTGTTTGCATACATTGCCTAATTTGTTGTAGAGCAGTAAACAAAATAGATCCGGCTCCTTCTCACATAGAACTTACAGGAAAGAGGGTAAGTATTAAAAAAAAATTTACCTAAATGTGCAACGAGAAACCTTGATAAGTATGTGCTAGAGGTGCAAGGATTCAGGAGGGAGCTAGATAGAGAAGAGCCCTGCTCTCGTGGGGCTTATATTCTAACTGATGAGAGGAATAATAAAACAAGAAACAAATAAATAAATGCATGAGATAGATCAGATAAGGACGGGTGCTCTGAAGAAACAAAATGGATTGATGTGATCATCATGGGGCCTGGGGTGTCCCTTTGGGCTGGGTGGTCGTGGGAGGCTTCTGTGCTGAGGTGGCCTTTGAATGGAGCCCTGCCAGGCAAGGAGTCAGCCACATGAAGGTAGGAGGGAAAATGTCCTAGGAAAATGGAGTGGCTGGATCAAAGGAATTGGTGTGTGTGAGGAGCAGAGGCCCTGTGACAGCTCAGTGAGGGGCTGGAAATGGAGGGCCAGCTGCTTCCTACAGGGCCTTGGAGGCAGCAGTGGGCTGTTCTGTGCTGCATCACCATAGACAAGATGGTCATTCTTTTGGGGGCTCAGTTTCCCTGTCTGTAAAAGGGGCACACTAATATTTTCAAGGCTGACTTCCTGAGGTTCGTTGTGAATATAAATCATGATGGAATAGAAGGATTTGTAAAATTGCAATGTGATTGTCTTGTCATACCTGGTAGGACTTCCATAAAAGTCTTGGTGAATGAAGAGACAAACAAAAGAATAAGATAATATCAGAGCAGAAGATGGCCCGCTATGCAGTCTGCCTGTCATTTTTAAAAGAAAAGGGCAAGAGGTACTTGGAAAAGGGCTACAAATTTGAGATCACAAAAGGAAAGGTTTCTTTTAGCGAAGATAGGGTAGATTTTGAGAATGCATTTTCAGGGAAGCAGGTAGCTAGCATTTAAATAGCTTGACAAAAGCACTTTAAAATGTGCAAGTAAAAGGTTAACCATTTGAATCTATCTTGAATCAGCCGGAAGGCTATTTTCTTCCTTGCTTAGGATCATCATCTTTCATATGCTTGAGATTGTTGTTTTCCTGGGCTGGACCACCAGCCCTGGAACACCCTGGAACACCCTGGAACGGAGGCTGAGCGTGGATGCCCATGGGAGCAGTTAGAAGCACATACCCTGTGTTTTCCGCTCCTCTGCCTTCCACCTCTTCATCCCACGTTCTTGTGACCTGCTCATCACAGGGTGATGGTCTCACCCCAGATTATCATGGCCTGGCCATCATGTGGATCGCTATGATTTTGACCTGGGGCCTGTCCTTACACATGCCACAAAGCACTCGCTAGACTGAGTAGGTCATGTGTTCCACAAATGCGGACGTTGGTTCTCCAGGGAGCTTGGAGAACCTACATCTCCAGTGATCTTGATGAGTTGGATTAGTTTTAGGGAAAACTGGTAAGAAGGCAGGGGATTTCTTTTATGACTTTATCCCTTTTTCTTTCCTTCTCTTTTTTCTTCACTTTTTTTAAATAAAGATTTTATTTATTATTTTTAGAGGGAGGGGAAGGGAGAGAGACAGAGAGGGAGAGAGACATCAATGTATGGTTTTCCTTCTCTTTTTAAAACCGGTGCAGTGGTGGGTATTCTCCCTTTATGCTTCCTGCTTCTCTCTCCATTCTCATTTTTTCTGCTCTCAGAGAAGACTGACTTATGAGGGCTTGGTCAACAGGTTACTTTTGCCTTTTAGTTGGGCTGACGTGCCCCTGGCAGGAAATGGGAGGGAGAGAGGAGAGAGGTGTTGGGATATTTTTACTTCTCCTGTAAGGTCTCACTAGACTGAATGTGCCCGTGACTGAAGGGTCAACAGTGGGGGCTGCCTTTCCATGACCTCCTCCTGGAGATTCTGGACATCACAACCTGTCCTTGTTCCCCTGGGCCTCTGGGTGCCGAGAGCTCAGCTGTGTGGTCGGCTTCGGGTTGTTGCACTAACCCTTCTGGTTCTTGTACAGCTCATGTTTGCCAACAGCCCCCTTGTAAGTAAACTTCTCAATTCATCCCATTGGGAGGGTCCCAGTTGTGGGGACCCTGGCGACCAGAGGTGTTTAGACTGGCTGGCAGACTCTGCCGGGCCTGTGTTCCGAGGCCACACAGCATGGTGGAAAGGACTTTGTGTTTTTCTGGACATTCTTTGAGTTTAGTTTTGTTCATTCCAAGCTTGTAGCTATGCAAATTTTATGTCTCTGGTTCTCAATGATAAAAACAGGATAACAATACCCCTTTGCAGAGTTGTTTGGGTGCTTGTAAAAAAAAGTGTCTGCACACACATGGTAGAGCCTCAATAATGGCTGGTTTGTCCCTATTTTCACAAGTGTTCTTTCGTATAAGGAAAAAGGCCAAACGAGATTGCGAGAGAGATGGGAAAGCTGGTGAAAAGTTGAGTTAGGCCAGTGCCTGAAAATCTCTTCCTGTGTCCCGGCGCTTGTTTGCCTTCCCAGCAGGCCCCTCTGGAGAACGGGGAGCTGAGGGGAGCTGAGGGGGCTGCGTTTCTCCTTGACACCATGGCTGTGATCGGAGAGGTTCTCTCAACAGCCATGTGGAGCAGGCCTCAGCCCACCCCACTCATGCTGATGCCACCCAGGCAGGAGAGCCCAGCGAAGGGCTGCACTGGGGAGCGGGCTACTGATGGGGAGGGAGGAGGGCTTTGGGGGTGGGGAGGTGCCGCCTCAACTTGGAATCGTGTTGAACTTCCACCCAGCCTCCTTCGGGTGCCACCCTCACTGTCTGTGGTTGAGCTCTCTTATCCTGCTGCTGTTTTGGGCCCCACAGAAGATTTATTGTCTCTGGGAATCAAGAGTCTGCTTTTTGGTTTTTGTTTTTTAAAGATTTTATTATTTCCAGAGAGAGAGGAAGGCAGGGAGGGAGAGAGACATCAATGTATGGTTGCCCTTCACCTGTCTCCAGCTATGGACCTGGCTGGAGACCTGGCTTGCAACCTGGTTATGTGCCCTGGCTGGGAATCGAACCAGCGACCTTTGGGTTTGCAGGCTGGCGCCTTATCCCTGCACCATCAGCCAGGGCCAAGAGTCTGCTTTTTAAGAGCAGAGCCCTGGGATCTGCAGAGCAGGGAGGGGCAGCGATAGGTCCCTTCCACCATAATCTCGATCTACCTACAAATCCATTCCAGATCGGCATATGATTTAAGAAAAAAACTGAAGTCTTACACAAATTCAAGACACATTTTGTAGCATCATCTCAGTGTGCTATGCCTTTGAGCTTCCCACAGGGAAACTCTGGAGCACCCACCCTTGCTGCTCTCTTGTTTCCCAGCCCTTCCCTGATGCCCCTCGTCCAACGCCAGTGGCCTCCCAGGTCTGCTCTGTCCCTGGGCTCCCTGACTCACATGCAGTCACTGCTGACGTAACTTAGTACTTAGTGTGGTAGCGATAGAGCAGATGTTTCATGTCTCTCTTCCCTGGGAGCTTCCGGAGAGCTACCCACAACCTGATTCATGCAGGAAGTTTTTAAGGGCCGCCTACCTTCTCCCCTCTTACTACCTCTCCTAACTCAAAACAATTTGCTGACCCTTCAACAAAAGCTCTTTCTAACGTTTGCGCCTCCCCAGCAAACACGTCCCTTGGTCCTGCCGAAGGATCAGCATTCTTGTGTAGCACACAGTCCTAGGGCAGACATTGGGTCATCATTTACCTTTAACAACTGCATTTCCAGCACCTGCCCTGTGGCAGGTTCTGTTTTAGGCCCTGGTGGGTCTGGCAATCAATAAAGCAGAAAGGGCCTTGCCCTGTAGGGGCTCCTGTTCCCATTCTCCTCACAGCAACAAAGCAAAGCAAAGCAAAACAGAAATGAACAAAAGGAGAAGTATCAGCCTTTCTTTGACAGTCGGGGAACGGGAACCCTGTAACTGCAAGTGGTGGCTGAAGGCTCAGCTCCTGGAGCCAGACTGCCTGGGTTCACACCCAGGATCCACCTCTTACCAGTTAATGAGCTGTTTCCTTACCTGCTTTTGTGTCTAGAGCACCTACTGGACTTACAAGGATTTATGGTGCCAGCGTGTACAAACCCTTCATGAAGCTTGTGTTTTGGGCCCATGAACAATGATTATGTGAGTAGTGGCCAGTAATGCCTTCCAAGCACAGTTCTAACCCCCCTCTATGTATTGAAGCCTTCACAGCAATCTCATAGGTAGGGGCTATTATTGCTATGCTTATTTTAATGCTGAAGAAATGAGGACTCAGAAAGGCTGGGTAACTCGACTAAGATCACACAGCGAGTATGTACCAGAGATGGGCTTTGAACTCGGGCCATGTGGGTGCAGGGTGAACTCTCTTTATTACCCTGTGCTTTTTGGTGCTGGGCCTTAGGTCAGTTAAAACAGACTTTGAACTATTTGTATCTGTTCCCTTTTCAATCAGGAAGCAGCCGGAAGCAAATACTAGTGAATGTAACCTTAGCATTTTTTATTGTGCCTCCCGATGACCTTACCCTTCTCCTCAATCTATTGGGAGCCCCACTGAGGGGTTCACGGTCCCTGGATCTATATTCAGTGAAGAAGGGACGTTGGACTGACTCAAATGAAAGTGTAAGCACGTGCCTCTTGTTGTTTTTTCCACCTCATGTTTCCCTCTGGGCTAATTTCATGTTTCTGTGATGGTATTTCCTCATCATTAGTATGTATTCGTGAGTGCTGGGATGTGTGGTTCTGTCAGTCTCTCCTCCCTGGACGAAACGGGCAAAGCCACTTTCATCACTTACTGTGGGGACATTCTCCTTATTCCTGCCACATACGCAGTCTTCAGTGACCTTTGCATTTCCCATTACCTCCAAAGGTATCTGTCTTGGAGGTAAAGTGACATGAGCTGAATGCATTATACATAAAAGTATGGATACCCTGTTGGCTTATGTTGCAGCTTTATGACATTTTTCTTATTATCTATTTACTTCTTAGTACAGTATAATTTATGTGCCTTTGACCACTGCCATGCCTTCAACAAATATCTTTGTTGGGCTGTCGGTAACAATGCCTGGATCTGTTTCCTGTGAGGTGGTGAGTAATTTCGATATATCTGCATATGAGAGCATTGCACAGTCTCCTCTCCAAAGCTCCCCTATCAAAACAGGAATATGAAAGATTAACACATTTAATTAATAGACATAATATTCATTTGTTCCTAAGGCTATCTATTCAAAAAGGAGAGAAGCATTTAACAAGATGTAATTCTAATTATGGAATGAGAATTTTAGTGATGTTTCTTTATAATGTACTATATGGGCATGGTATGGCAGCTTGGGATGGTATTATTCCATAAAGTGATTCTACAAGAAAGCATTATAAACAGATCAAATACTCTTCACCTCTCTTCATCTTGCTGTCACACCCGTGTGATGCATGTACAGGGTGGGGCAAAAGTAGGTTTATAGTTGTTGGTATGGAAAATACAATAATTTAGAAATAGTAATACAGGGATAAATTCTGGTTTACCTATTCACAGCTATAAACCTACTTTTGTCCACCCCTGTATATGTAAGGTCCGATATACCCCGTTATAATATGCAAGAGCACACACACTCATTCCCACACCTGCCCTTGCATAACACTACTGACCCAAACTCAGTAGGATGGGTGACATTTTCTACCCCTGCAGCTAGATTTTGATTGATTTATCCTCCCATTTTTCCTGTTAACTATCTCACCTCTTCCACGAAGCCTGCCCTGATTTGTCCAGCTTACTACTTTGTTCTCTCCCCTGTTTCTATTCATACAGGATTCATGGTAGGTAGCATTCAATTCAATACCACAGTTACTGTCTGGCTGTTTCCAGTGAATGTTGACCAGGTAAGATTAGGAACCACAAGAAACTGCGATGATATATATGTATCTAATAGTGCCTGGAATGGTGTAAGTTTTCAACATTTTTAAAATGAAAATTGGCATTAAATTAAAATTTTATATTAATTGTTGTTTCCAATGTGAACAATTAAAATCTTCTGTGTTCTTCATATGTTTTTAATCCAAAACTGGAGCACTGTAACTGATGTCAACAAAGAGTTCTTTGTGTGCTGCATTTACAAGGAAAGGCATATTCTGGGGTAAACAGTAATCTTAAAACCATTGAGGAGGCAGGTGAAAGGCAACCATACATTGATGTCTCTCTCCCTCTCTGCCTCTCTCCCTCCCTCTCTCTCTGGAAGTAATAAATAAAAAATCTTAAAAAAATAAAACAAAACATTGAGATGCGTTTAGCCCCAGATAATTGCTTATATTTTTCTCCCTAGAATAGCAAGTTTTTCATCGGTGTCATTTTCATGAAGCTACATGTGCATGACTATTTGGATATTTGGATAAAAAAATCTGTCTCCTAGGAGCTCTAAGAAAGTGGCTTGCAGTGTAGTACGTTGCTTCTAGGTTAACCTAGCAGGCAGGGAGGTGCAGAATGTTGGATGCCTCGTGAAGGATCATGTGGACTCTGCCCTCGAGGAAAGACCGTCTCCCAAGGCTAAGGCACTGTCTGGCCCCAGGAGGGACTCAATAAATACTTATTGGAATCACCAGAGATACTTCACCAATACTATGTCAAGCAAGTTTTGTGATTTCTTAGTCTTCTGATCACAGATATTCACGCCAGGCAATATTTCTGGAAGGAATTACATCAGCATAATGCCCAAGACAGTCTTTGCGTAGCCAGCTGGCGCAGTTTGGGTGTTAAGCACCGACATGCCCTATAGATTACTCGGGGGGCCAAAGGGGTCCATGTCCCCATTTCAGCACCAGTTAGGAACTTGATTAAAATGTGTCAGAAGCAGGAAGTGTCTCTCCTGTCAGCTGGTGATTCCTGTTTATTGCTTGCATAATTTACCATTTTGCCTAGAGAAAAGGCTTAGAATGTGGAGAAGCTTGTAACAGGTGTAGTGTATGTTCCTGTTTTTCCTAGTAGCAGATGGTGCTGAAAGAAGATCATCTCTGTGGGGCCATTATAGGATAATGCATAGGAATAAATAAGCACAATGATAGGTCTCAGCAAAGGCAACCTGGTCTCGGAGTCGGTCCCATGTTTGCCAATGGTACATAAACACTGAGCAGGGTTGTCTATTTAAGACTCTAGAAATTCCTATTTAAGACTGTAGTTTTCCCGTTTTATTCTCAGCCATGTAAGATTGCTTCCCCTCCCCCCAACCCCCTCCACATTTGAAATAGGATTATGGGTAGTGTATTAAGAAGGATCTAAATAAAGCGAAGTTCTTTGCAACAGAGCTTTGCACTGAAAGTGAAGAGGTAATTTTCCTTGGAGTTCCTTCCCAGCCTCCACCAATTTCTGTTTTTATTTTAATGGGTTGGATGGGACCTGGTCTTTGATCTTGCCCTCTTAAAATCCAAAGAAGCAAAGGAAGGTTAATTCCAGCAATTCGGCCCTAATGCATGCCTGCTATTCTGCATGAAGGACCCAGCGTGAATATAATTTAACCTGGTACTGGAGTGAGGGTATGATTATTTTCTTTTGTGCAAAGGGAATTTTCATCTTTCCTGGAAAAAATGAACCGCTATGATTATTAGTTATATATGTATTCATATATTCAAGTATATGAATATACATTCACATATTTGTATATTCACATATATGCATATATGTATATTCAGCAGGTTATATTCTTCCATTTCTCATGTTTATCTTTTAAAAAACTTTTATTGCATTTTTTCCCTTTACCATTTAGTCCCCTCATACCCCCACCACCCCAACAATCACCACACTGTTCAAATTTGACAATGGCAGTATTTCAGCAGGACCAAGACGCATCTCCATTGCCATGTTGAAATTTTATTTCTTAATTGATATCTCAGTCTCAGCAGTATTTGAGGAATATTGTTCCCTTGGCCTAATGCAATTTCTTCCACGTGATGTATTCTTGGTCTGTCCTTGTCCTGCCTTCACTTGCTGACATCAATGTTTAGTCCATTTGGGGCTAAAATGCACTGAAAGCAAATAGTACTATTTTAACATTCTGCTCAATTCTTGTTTATCAGCAAGAAATTCTGTCCAGGAGGTTGGTTAAATGGCCTCTGCCTCCTTTAAGAAAAACATGAGCAAAGGATTTTGTTATGTCTTTGACAAAAGACGTGATGCACAGATATAGGCTTATCAAAAATAATAACATTTCCCAAAGCACACATATTCCCAAAGGGTATATGTGTGTGGGCCATGCATGTGGGCTTGTACATATATGTAATCAGGTATCCACAACTAGATTTCATTAAAAAAAAAATTTCTCAGCACTGTCATTATTGATGCTTTCTGCAATCTCATTATGAATCTAGATCTAAGACCTATTGATATGTTTCCTTTCCATATACTTAAAAATATATATTAACTAAGTATTTAAAATATGTTTTCTGTACAGCTAAACTGTAGATAAATATAGGTGTTCAAACTGTACTTAACCTCATTAATGCAGATGTCTGTGGGGAGCAGGGGGTTAATTTTTGATTGCTTACTCTACCCGCATCCTTGGAACTGAAAGAAGCCTGCATAAGAAAGAACAAAAACAGACTGTCTTTGTGATGTCACGTGCATCTGCCTCTGAATTCCAGTATGGAACATAAATGCAATGAGAATTGAGAAGTGGAAGGAAAAGAGATAAGAGATGGCTTTTGTAAAGCCTTAGACTGATCTCTGCAGATTTGCAGGTGGGGGTGGGGTGTGCAGGGCAAAGGTGGGGACCCATGCACGTTGGCTAAACCTGAAGGAAACCTGAATCATTTCCCTACCCTCCGATTTGGCGAAACTGTCAAATAACAATCACTGGGCTGTAAGCAAAGTTCAGAGAATGATTCTTTTTGTCAGGGTCTAGTAGTAATAAATATGTAGAGAAGGCAAAGTATTATGCTGATCACATTCACTAAGCTTCCAAAATAAAAACAATGCATTCTACAACTGAGAATTACAAGAAAAAGACCTTTGCATTAGTTAGATAACAATATAAATTCCTTTTATTGTTTGCCATGTCTAATTAGCCTTAGCTTCATTTCATAGGCAATATTTAATTATCAGTATTTTTAATTTACCTTTTTATTTTTAAAAAAAATATCATCCTCTTACCTTGAGTGCAATTAGCCATTCCTGTCTAGTAGGAGTAAATTTGCTTAGGAGTTACTGCAAGGTAAACAGTGCTGAGAAGCCATAATTTTTCTATTGGGCTTGTCTAGTTAATGAAGGGAGGCATTTAATTTTCCCCGGGTTACCAATTGTCCTTTGTTCAGTAATTAAGGAAGTAAGTCGGTGCTCCCACATTTCAGCCTTTCTATGACCTCTTCGGGCGTGTCCAGAATGCCACAGCCCGTTTTGTTACGGGGTTGGCGAGTGGTGAAGCCAGCAATGAAGGCAGGAAGGGCTCTGATAATCACACCTTAAATGAGTGTCAGGCGTTTGATCAGTGTCAAATACATAAACTGTATCTGCCGGAGAGTAATCTGCGGGTTTCTTTTCAGCTTGCATGTTCCAGGGCTTTCAGAAACAGCTCTTTGACCATGGTGGAGCATATTTAAAGATGCACATTATCTCTGTCTAGTTTTACTTACACATGTGCTCAGAGGAGAAGCTGCATTCTGCTGTCAGATGAGGGTTTGAATTCTAACTCTGCCACTAAATTAGCTGCATGCTCTTAAGGGGTGTTACTTCACTATTTTCTTGAAATTGTTGTTTTCTCCTCTATAGAGTGAGGAAGATGATATTGTTTACTTCAAGTTCAGTGTGAGAGGTAAATGGGGCAAAGCGTATCAAGTGCTGGGTATGGTGCTGAACACATACTAAGGGTTCAGTAAATGTTTTAATTCTCATTGTTGAGGTGCACTTTTTATATACGTAGACTGTGTGTTGGTCTATAAAGTTGTGCTGTGATTCGGGGTTGAAGTTCATGAAATGATTCTACTTATTTTTTGCTTTGTCAATGGAAAGCACAATTACAGGCAATGCTTGTGACGTGCTCTTTGCTGCCGGGTTCCACTCACACCTCAAGCTTCCGCCTAGTTATTTCCTCTTCCTGGAGGTTTCTCCCCACTCCTCCCGTCCAGCTGGGACCCTCTGCTGTGTGGTGCAGCCCTCTGCCCCATCCCCGCGAAGGCTGGGCCCCTGTCCGTGCCCTGTAATTGTTTTCCACGCCCTTCCCTCCAGCAGGTGACCTTCACATCCGGTTGTCTTGGCGTTCCCTCTCCTTTGTGCACGTGCGGTCATGGCAGGCAATCAGCCAAGGTTTCTTGCATGAAAAAGTGAAATATAAAATATGGTTACTTGTGCATGCAAACAAACACTGATCTTTCAGCGACTTTCTTCTACCTTATATACAATAACGTTTCCTTATCTTTAACCATGATCTCATGCTTAATTCAAGTCGTCTTCAGAGCTTGTGCCCTATCCTTCGAAAATGTCATACCATGTAGCCTTTAGGAGCATTATGTGGGTTGGGTCACTTGTTCCCCAAGGTCCCTTGGGGCAGCCATTTAGCTGGCTTGGGGAATCAAATTTTCTGAACCATCACTTTTTTGTTTGTTTGTTTGTTTAACTATTTTAGTTTGTTGACTTGCCATTTATTATGGCTAAAATGAAAAGAGACTGGCAGGAGAGGCAGGAGAATGAAATTGTCATCCAGGGACAGCATTGTTGGTGAAATTTGATTTGCTCTTTACCAATTGCTTGGCCTTTTTGTAGTATGTATGTCAGCCAGTTATGATGCTCTAGTTTCTGGAAAAACCTAGAATCTTCCAGAATGTAGCCCAAACTAGGCAATTATTTTAGGCTTCCCTGTTCCTAGTAATATATGACACCAAGGCTTGCAAATTATTTTTTAACCATGAGTGAGCCTTTAATTAATGTGTACATTAAGATTTAAGAGATTAACCTATCAGAAAGTTAAAAAAAAAAAAAAAAAAACAACCCTAATGGTAACTGATTAGCTATCTCAATGGCAGGGAGAAAAGCAAGTGCTTAAAGGTAAATTTTATGTAATTTACACAACTTCAATTTTTTAGATTGCTTTAAATAGCTCACCCAGAACAGTTGAAAACATCCTCTCTTTCCCATTGAGAAAACTTAATTTTTTGTGGAAAGACTTGCTAGATCTCTAACATATTGTAGGTGATATTTTGGGTGACAGCAAAAATATGTGAAACCAGGTACATTACATTTTGAAAATTAGCTGCAAATAAAATTATTCTTCAGGTGCTCTTTTATTTTCATAGAGATAATATCAATGACTGTCATATTAAGAGCTAACAATGCAAACTTCAGGCTTAGCGATGAGGTTAGTTCTTTGTTTTTATTTAGCAGGCTATCATTAACCTTCATTCACCTCTTTATGGACTGGGCACATGGAACATGAGGGTGACTGGGGCATGGCCATATTCTCCAGCAGTTTATGTATTAGGTACAGGAGAAAAGAAAATATCCAAGTAACTACAACCAAGGCAGGACATGGTAAGCACTCTAAGACTCTGTAGGTGGTACAGGGTCTCTGTGTTTGGGAGACTTTACCCCAGAATAAATAAAGGGAAACATTTTGAGTAGTTGGTTTTATGCAGTGACTGCTTGCTTGTGATCCTTGGATTTGAAAATATCAATGTATCATCTTCCATAATAACTAGCCATCATGTGGGGGTTTTTAATTTTCATTTCCATCTAAATGTGATCTTCCTGTCTCACATGATTTTATGACATTGTTGGGAGGTGTGTAGGGCAGGTGTTACTTAGCTTTACAGAGTGTGGTTGAGAGCAGAGAGGCAGTGACTGGCCCCGGGGCAGGACTGTGAAATAATAATCTGGGACTTTATCCCTCTGTCTTTTAATTCCTTTCTCTTTAATTTTTTTTTCTAAGGAGAAATGATTCATAAAGTTAAATTTATTATTTTTTTATTTTAAATTATTATTATTTTTAGAGAGAGGAGAAAGGAGGGAGGCAGGGAGGCAGAGAGGGAGAGAAGCATCAATGTATGGTTGCCTTTCACCTGCCTCCAGCTATGGACCTGGCTGGAGACCTGGCTTGCAACCTGGTTATGTGCCCTGGCTGGGAATTGAACCAGGGACCTTTGGGTTCACAGGCTGGTGCCTATTCACCAGCCTGGGCCCCTCTCTTTAATTTTTAAAATTATAGTTTACATTCAATATTATTTTGATTTAGTGTTAACTATATAGCATATTGGTTAGACAATGATATACTTTACAAAAGGTTCCCCTGATATTTTCATCACCCATTGTCACCATGCCTAGTTATTACTTTAGTACAGTATTATTAACTCTATTTCCTATGCTGTACTTGACATCCCCATTGTTATTTTGTAACTACCAACATTTCAAACTCTTACTTTTCAAACTCTTTATTTTTTCCACATAATCCTTCTTTCCTCTGACAGCAATCAGTTTGTCCTCTGTATCTCTATGAGTCTGTTTCTGTTTTGTTTGTTCATTTATATTGTTCTCCAGATTCCATGTGTAAGTGAAATCATATGGTATTTGTCTTTCTCTGACTCACTTCTTTTACTTAACATAATACCCTCTCTGTCCATCCATGCTGTCACAAATGGTAAAATTTCCTTCTTATTTATGGCCAAGTGATATTCCATTGTATCTACGTATGTACCACGGTTTTTTATCCGCTTTTATATTGATGGGTCCTTGGGCTGCTTCCCCAGCTTGGCTATTGTAAATAATGCTGCAATGAACATAAGGGCGCATATATTTTTTTCAAATTAGTGTCTTGGGTTTCTTCAGATACATTCCCAGAAGCGGAATTGCTGAGTCATAGACAGATCCATTTAAAAATTTTTGAGGAACCTCATATTGTTTTTTACAGTGGTTGCCCCAGGCTACATCCTCACCAATAGTGCACAAGCATTCCCTTTTCTCCACATTTGCACCAATACTCACTGTTTGTTGATTTATTGATGATCCTGACAGGTATGAAATGGTATGATTTTAATTTGCACTTCTCTGATTTGATAAGTGAAGTTGAACATTTTCTCATGTCTATTGGCCATCTGTATGTCCTTTTTGGAAAAGTATCTATTCAGGCCTTTGCCCTTAAAAAAATTTAATTGTTTATTTGGTGTTGAATTGTATGAGTTGTTTATACATTTTGGATATTAACACCTTATCAGATGTGTCATTGGCAAATATGTTTTCTCTTTCAGTGGGTTGTCTTGAATCCTGGTCTTTTTGATTGGGTTGTTTTTGTTCTCAAATAGAATATCATAAAAAGAATGAACATAAGTGTAAACAGTGCTGTGTAATGTATAACATACATATTCAATATTCAATTAACATATGGAGAAAATGGTGGGAGAACAGAGTCGACCAAGAGAATGGAGTGGAGTAAGATAAAGGCTTTGATGCGTATCCAACTTGTTCGAGAGCTACAACTCTTTAAGTCAATTTGAAAGATTGGCTAGGAGCAAAGCATTTAAATTTTGCCCAAATGACCTCAATTTCTATTTTAATAAATTACTGGTTTCCTTTGCATTAGTCATCCAGCTTGTCAACCATATGAGCAGAAGATTTATTTTCTGTTTCAGGCAGTTCCATTGAGAAGATGGGCAGGCTGCCACGTTAGAACCTGGCTATGCTTCCAGGTAGTGTGGGGGAGGGTCGGTGGTGGTGTGGGTGAGGCAGAAGTTGGGATTATCATCTTGAGAAATTTTCTTAGTTTTCAGTCAGCTGAGTTGATATTCAGGCTCTGTTCTAAAATTTAATTTAAATGCATTGTTTAGAAATTGAGAGACTTTTTCCTATTGCTATGTCTGGCTCCAGGCCAAATGGGCAGAGAGGAAAGCAGAGTGTATGCAGGGTTAGTCCTAGAAAGCATCAAGGGAGTGATGCTTAGATCATCATTTGCTAGGTGGGGATCTGGAGTGGCAGCCAGATTTAATTACTTGGCGGTCGCTGAAGGTGTGGGATTTGAAGCAGGACAGGAGCTGCAGACCAGAGCCTGGGGAAACAGAGAAACAGAAGACCAAAATGTAGGAAGAAGATTACGTGGAGCAATGACCAATCCTGCCAGAGGATGCTGCTCTTGCCCAGGATTATGCTCACTGAATCGTTGTAGGCATGTGCCTTCTTGCCCAGATAGCTCAAAGTTGCCATGACCATCATAGGTCAAGCTCGCTGCCCTATTCCTTCTGGGACACTGTTCTGATAGTACCAGCAAACCTAGACATCATGTGCAGCAAAGTTTCTATGGGCAACACCGTCATACCTCAATTTGGCCTTTCCTTTTAGATTAAGGCAATAGCCTCCTAATTGGTCTTCCTGTTTCTACTGTTGATTTGCTTCAGGAAAATCTCAATATGGAAGTTGAAGTGATCACGTTAAAGGAGGTCATATCCTGTATCTTTGTTCAAAACTCTTAGAAGGCTTCCTATTTCACTCAGAGTAAAAGTCAAAGTTCTTAAGATTTTTACCTTCCGATTCCTTACATACAGGGTCTTATCCATTGTCCTAACCTCACTCACCTGCTCTGGCTCTACTTGTGTCCTTGCAGCTACTCAAATGTGCCAGGCATGCTTTTCACTAAGTGCCTGTCTGTGCACTTGCTCTTCGCTCTTACTAGATTCTCTTTGGCTCTACTGAGTCTCTCCCGCATGGCCTTCAAAGCCTTGTGAGCACCTGCTTGTCAGAGTCCTTTCCCATCCAACTTACTTAAAACTGCACCTCTGGCCCTCACTGTCTTCCTTCCATGCTTCATTTTTCTAACTTGCCATATTCTTTACTTAAAAAGTTCATTATCTGCTCCTCCCTAAGGTAAGTTCCATTAGGGCATAGATTTTTTGTCTTGTTAAAAAATTTGTTAACTCTTGTATCCCTAGTGTCTAGAATTATGCTGGGTGCATACTAGACATTCAATAAAGACTTTGACAAATAAATAACCTTACATTGGGCTGGGTTCTCTACTCTTCTTTTTCATCAATCCACCCATCCATCCATCCATCCATCCATCCAATCATTTATGACCCGATCAAATCCTCTGATACCACTCTCTCCTTTGCTTATTATTCTGCAATTTCATTTACTTCCTTTCAGCTTCCTAATCAATCTAAATTGGTTTTCTCCTGAAAGCCTGGGAAGCTCTTTCTCCAGATCATCTAATATCACTCAGACCTCAGCTCAAATGTCACCTCCTTAGAGAGGTCTTCCTTGACCATGTTACCTAAATCCTCTCTTGTCCCTGACCCTAATAACTGTGCATGTTACCCCATTTTAGTGTAATTATGGGGTTAAAATACCACCATCCAGAGTTATCTTGTTCATGTATTTATTTACTGTTTACTGGCTCTGTCTCTCCTGTCTTGTCCCAGTAAAAGGTGCATTTTATTATGGCAGAGACCCTGGTGGTTTTGTTTCCTGCTGTACACCCAGGGTCTAGACCAAAGCTGAAATGTGTTCAATCCTTAATAGGTATTTGTTGATTGTATAATTAGGAAAATGTTTCCTGGTGTTAAACTATGTTTATTGAAACCCCAGCTTTATCATGGACTATCCCTCAGACTTGGGGATGATGTTTGATTTATCTATTCCTCAGTTTCTTATCTACAGCTGAATTTGGTAATAGTAAATCACTCATGTGATTGTTGTGGATAATAATAATTAATAATAATAATACCCTTTACTGAGCAATTACTATATACCAAGCACTTTTCAAACTTCCTATATATAATTATTTAATCATCATCACCACCCTATGAAGTGGTATTATTTTAATTCCCATTTTCAGAAAACTCAGTTAGTTTTGGAAAGGCATATAACATGTAGTTACTAAGAAGTGGAAAAGAGAATAAAGCCAAGGCAGGTTGGCTCCAGAGTCTGTGCATTCCATGTGCCCAGGACATAGTGATTACTCAATAGCTGCTAGCCAGTTATTACTAACTGTGTTACATTACAAATGAATATGCTGTAAACCCTATTATTTTTCTGAGTATGTTTACTGTGAAACAGGCAGCTTCATTTTATTTAATTATTTTTTAATATCGTCACCTAAGGAATTTTTTTTTCCCCTTTGCTTTTTGAGAGAGGAAGGGAGAGAAAAACATGGATGTGAGAGAGAAACAGGGATTAGTTGCCTCTCGTATGCTCCTGGACTGGGGGTGGAGCCCACACCCTTTTGGTTATGGCAGGATCCTCCAACCAACTGACCCACACTGACAAGAGTAGGCAAGCAGCTTCATTTTAGCTTCCAGGAAAAGCGAGAGGAAATTCACATTAATGTTAGAATACAAGCGATTCAACTTCTGGGTATTTATCTGGAGAAACCTGAAGCACTAATTCAAGAGAATATAAACACCCCTACGTTCATTGCAGTATGATTTATAATCACCAAATTATGGAAGCAGCCCAAGGGTCCATTAGTAGATGAATAGATAAAACAACTATGGGATAATACATACTAGAATACTACTTGACCATAAAAAAGAAAAAAAATTTACCCTTGGTAATAGCACATATGGACCTGGAGAACATCATGCTAAGTGAAATAGGCCAGTCAGAGGAAGACAAATATAATATGACTCCACTCATATGTGGAATCTAATGAACAAAATGAACTAATAATCAAAGAGAGACAGACTTGTAGATGGAAAACATACGACATTTCTCAGGGAGGGGAAGCAGTTAGGGGCTGGGATGATTGATCACAAAATAAAGGACTCACAGACATGGACAACAGTGTGGTAATTGCAGAAGGGAGGGGATGTAAGGGAGAGAAATGGTAATGGAACAAAGTACAATAAAAATAAATTTAAATAAAAAAAGAAATAGGTAAAAAAAGAAAATACATTTTTTATTTAAGGAGTAATTAAAATATATACAAATGAATATATTTTATTAAATTTGATCATTCAATTTTATTGAAAATATACCATGTGCTATTTTATACTGATAAGTGACATCTGTTAAAATAAGCTCCCAGAATGCCAGTTTGGCATAGGTTAATCTGTGAAAGAGGTTCAATAGCTATGTTCTGGATAATTCCCCAATAAAAATATCTTAGCAAAATGAAACATACACAGCCTTTCAAATAATTAAAACTGAATTGCAAATATTCAAATGTCAAGGGAATACTGTGATTTTTGTTCTATACTTTGTAACTTGCATGATGAACATTTGTGTATGCTCACCAATTATTTACTCAGCTACAATATTTTTTGAGAGCAGGTAATATATTTTCTTAATTTTTTCTCACTATGCTTATGCCTGAGCCGTGCATTTTGTAGGGAGTGAACACTTTTCTTTTTATTTTTCCAATCATAGATAACCACTGTTAACTTGTATGTATTTGGCATTTATATTTCATATTCAGGGAAATTGTCTTTTTCTTGGAATTAGAGCATGACATTGAGTGATGAAGTGTCTATACATGTCAACTATGTTTTATAGGAGATATAGCATCTCTGTTCAAATGGAAGGTTTGCATTTAGATTTTCAGTAAGGACAGTAGGTCGATCCAGGGAAGCATTTGAAAATGGCAGGATTTTAAAGCTAGAAAAAGCTTTGGATTCTATAATTCAATTTTTTCCCCTTTTACAGATGAGAAAAAACTGGAAACCAGGGAGTGTAAGTGACTTGTCTAAAGTCACGTAGCTAGTTTCTGTCAGACCTGGAGCTGGGACCCGGGCCCCTCTATTCCTGTTTTATTGCTTTGTGAGTGGGGAGGAGCTCACAGGCTCCAGGAATCTCCCTTTCCTGTCACAGACGGTAGTAGAACTTAGAAGATCTAGATGAATGGATGGTTAATGTGCTCATTAGACCATCTGTCTCAAGAACAAACGCACTTAACAAAATTTATGAATCTTTTAACCAAATCTGTTAATAAGAGTCTGGTGAGTAGAGCTACATATTTTAGTTTTACTAAAAATAATAACTTTCTCTGATTAAAATAGTATGTGTTCATCATAGAAATTAATAACATATAAAAACATGAAAATAAATAAAATAAAAGTTACCCACCATTTTACTACCCTTAGACAACCATTGTGAACTTGCGGATATTGGGTTTCTATATTCATGTAATATGTGTGCATATCAGTATAGGTATGTGTGTATAAAATACATAATTATATAATGTATCTATATATAAGTATATACAGATCAGTTATAAACATAATATATCTTACATAGTAATATATCAATACAAGTCTATATATTATATATAGCATTTATATATTGCCCAGAAAGTATCCACCCGCATACTATGAAAAATAAAGACCCGGGGGCAATGAGGGTCCCATCACTTGGTGGCAGGAGGAACAGAGAGCCGTTGGTGGTGATTTGGGGTATTTTGCTACAAGACAATGCACTAGCTAGTGTGAAGTAGTAATCATTTATAAAACGTGGTGGAACAGTCAGTAAAAGAAAAATGCTATGTTCTACTGAAGCACTAGAAAAAGATCACAGAAGATTAAAAATGAGTAACAGGAGGTTCAAAGCCAAACGTGAAAGCCTGAGTACCTCTTAGGGAGCCTGAGACAAGAATTGCATCTCTTGTAACGAGAATTGCACCTCTTGTAACAAGAAGAGAGAAGAAGCTGAGAACCAGGCCTATGAGTTCGTGAACGAGTATTGGAGCTCCAAAGAGTATTCCAACTTCCAGCCAAGGCCCATTTGCTACACTAAGGGCAGGGCCCCCATTGGGAAAGAATGACCATGACTCTTAGAATGGGGACCTTAACTCCCTGAAATATCTGAGTGTTCAGAAGTAGGACATCTACCTAATTAGGATTTGCCCTGCTTTTCCTCCTGGCCTTCAGGATTATAATAAGGCTGATGTTGTAGCAAACCCAGCTTGGAAGATGCTAGACTACCTAAGGAAAGAAAAGCAACCACACTCCAAGGATCTTCCTGACTTAGCCGGATACATACTAACAGAAACCAGGGGAAACTACATGTGGGACTGTGTTCTGAGGGCGCTTCGTCAAGAGGGTCAGAAGTGGAAATTGTGTAAGGGAGAGTTTATTATTTTACAGCACCCACCTGAGAGACAAGATAGCACATCCTGGCAAGGACCCCAGGAGGTGGTGTCAAGTTTCTACTGGGATGGCTCCTGAGAGCATAGAAAAAGTGATAACTCATACCAGGGGAGCTCAAAATGCCACTAAATACTGGTGTTTTTAGAAAAATGTGCTTAGACGCAGGAACCGAAGTGCATAGAGGGTAGAGAATGTAAAGACAGAGGTAGAGATCGGAATGATGTTGCAATTAAACAATAGATGTCTGGGGCCACCAGCAGCTGGAAGAGGCCACAGGAAGCATGGCCTGATGACACCTTACTTTTGGACTTCCAGCCTCCAGTACTGTTGTTCTAAGCTGCTCCTCCTGTGGTGTTTCCTGATGCCAGCCTGAGGAAACTGTTACAACCAAAGGAAATGAACTAAGATTCTGAAGTCTGACTGCCTGCCTTTGAGTCTTGGCCTGATAACTTATTTATTATGTAGTCTTATTATCTTTACGTACCTGTCACCGTTCTCTGGGTCTTGGTTTTCTCATCTGTAGAATCTATTAACACATTACAAGGTAGTACTTAGTAATAAATGAGCTGGTTCATAGAAAGCCCCTTAGCACGGTGCCCAACATGTATATTTTCCATAGTAATCTAAATTCAATGGAATTTTGATTAAAATCTGCAGCATATTTTTCCATAATAAAATTGAAAAGTTTATTGTAATATTTTAAGAAATAGCCTAGACAATCCTGAAGAGGAAGAATGGTTTGGAGATGCATAAGGGTGAGCTTGCCCTACTTAGTAGCAAGAACTATTGCAAAGCATTACATACAGAAGAGCATTGTATTGGTGTAAATTTAGAGCAATGGTACAATGAAAGAGAAAAACAAACTCTGATGGACTCATATATGTGGGAGACTTTGTATATGACAGGGGTAGAGTATTAGTCTATCCTGGGAAAAGGATAGACCACTGGTTCTGGGACAGATGAATCTCATATAGAAAAGCAATTGATGCCTTCTTTTCATCACAAAAAGGCAATTCCAAGTGGATTAAAGACTTAAATGTGTTGGAAAACATTTTTAGAATGCTTTAGAAGAAGCTATATTGTATTAATTTCAATATAAGTGAACTTGTATAATATCCAAAATTAATGAAAAGATGAATAAATTCAGACAAAAATTAAGATAAAAATATTATGAAATTATAAATCAAGTAAAACTAAAACCTCAGAATAGGAAAGGATATTTTAACACATAAAATAGGCATGCTATTATAATCCAGATTAACAAACAATAATAATGATTATAAAATAACCCCTGAAAATTGATGAGTAAAGACAAGACAATAGGAAAAAAAAGAGCAAGAGACTGAAAGTGTAATTTCCCAGAATAGGAAACAAGTATGACTCTTAAATCTGTGAAAAGATGTTAAACTTCACCACTAATCAGAAAAATGCAAGCTAAAACCACAATTAAATGACATATTTTGTATCTAACAGTTGGCAATAAAAATCTGTGTGACAGTAACAAATATTAATGAGCAAGTAAAAGACCAAGCACTTTTCATTATTGTAGGTGGGAATATAAATTGACACAGCCACTTAGGAAACCACTTGGGATGATGTCCTATGATTTAAAACAAACGTAAACAGACTCAACGGCATCTCCCACGTTTCTCCACCTCCTGGTACTTACACCCCCTTGAGCATAGCAGGTCCTCTAATGTGCTTTACACGATGTGGCAAAAGGGGTGAGATGTCACTCCTGTGAATAGCTGACATAGCATTCTGACTTCCATGTTGCTAACAGATGTCTGTCTCGCTGGCTTTGATGGAACAAGTTGCCACACTGTTGGCCGCTCCATGCTGAAGTCCAGTAACCGGCAGCTGGGGATGGACAGCTAGTGAGCAAGTGAGGCCGCTGGTCCAACAGCTCCCACGGAATTGAATCCCTCCACAAGCTATACGAACTTGCAGGCAGCTTCTTCCCCGGTTGTACAGTCCAATGAGACCCCAACCCTGGCTCACATCTTGCGTGCAGCCTTGTGGAAGACTCTTGAAGCTGAGGATCCCACGAAGCTGTATTGGGATTCTTGACCCAAGAAACTGAAATAATAAATGTGACTTTTTATGTTGCTGCGTTTTGTGGTAATGTTATGCAGCAATGGGTAGGTACAATAACAAATATCCTGTGACTCAGCGATTCCACTCTTAATTACAGACCCTCAAGAAACTCGGGCACTTCTCCAGGAGATAGATGCAAGAATATATGTAGCAGGCTTATTCGTAAAAATAAAGCTATGAACATTTATATAAGAGTCCCTAAATAGGAAATAGTAAATGGAAATAATGAATAGAATAGTAAACCCCAGCAAAATAAATGAACTGTGACTACAAACATGGACCTGACAGAATTCATGAACAGTGATTAGCAAGACACTGAAGAATACAAGCAGAACTGTTCCATTTACAGTTTAAACAGAACAAAGCTAAACAATGTATCATTTATGTATGCACACTTTTCTGAAAGGGAATTATAACCATAAAATTGAGATAGTTATTTTTGGTAAGGAAATTATAGGAATTAGTTCTATAGGAGTTAGATTGAGGAAGGGAAAGGTTTAAAAGCTGTTGATAGCATTCTCTTTCTTAAACAGGGTTGTAGATGCCACAATCATTTTATTTTATTTTTTTTTAAAGGTTATTTTTTTTTAGAGAGAGGGGAAGGGAGGGAGAAAGAGAAGGAAAGAAACATCAATGTATGGTTGCCTTTCGCCCGCCTCCAGCTAGGGACCTGGCTGGAGACTTGGCTTGCAACCTGGTTATGTGCCCTGGCTAGGAATTGAACCAGCAACCTTTGGGTTCACAGGCTGTCACCATAAGATTATTTTTATAATTATACTTTATTTATTAATGTTTATTTTATATTTGCTCTTATCTGTATGTAACATTGCACGAAACATTGGTCTAACACTGTTTCTACCCTAAAAACAAATAGAGAATTACATCATGGTGGCCCATTAATTGGGCTTGACTGAAAAAATGTAGCCCCAAATAATGAAAATGTTAAATTCTTGACTGTCCTATTCATTGGTAGTAGATATCTTTATCTTATAGTTTAGAGACTGGGCTTGGAAATACAGCCTCTCCAAGACTTTCAGGGCCTTTTCTGGATTGCCTGTAGTTCTATTTACCTGAAACCATTGCCAAAATGAGAGAATACAACATATGTCTAATAGGAACGTGAGGTAGAGAAATCTGGAAAGAGATCATACAAAAGAAATAGTGGTAGGACATTTTTTAGACTGAAAAGACATGAATTCTCAGATTCAGGAAATATGAAAAAATCCCCATCAGGTTAAATGAGACTCAGTCTTCCATAATGAAATTATGGAACACCAGAGAAAAAATGATCCTAAAAGTAACCGGAGAGAAAAACCAGATTACTTATAAAGGAAATATTGTTAGCATGAGAGCTATTTCTTGGTAGCAATAAATAGAAATTGGAAAATGACAGACTATCTTCTAAAGGAGAGCCTTAAAGATTCCTGGAGAAGAGATCATTATATATTATCAGTTTAATAACAATAAATACAAGCTGAGAAGCTCCTGGTAGAAAGCTCTGGGAGGAAAAAGCACTTGTTTCACATTTATGACCTAATAATTAAGATTATTAGAGCAATTTATTTGTCGAAGATGCCTAGACTCTCTGAGGCCATTGATCTTGATTTTGACTAAGAAAGAGTTATCTTGCAGAGATACAGCAATTGCCTCCTTAACCAAGTGACCAAACTTAGGACCAATAACAGGAGGGCACCTTGACATCAAGGGTCCCCTGATGTGATGCAATAGGAGCTCACACCACCACCTACAAGGGTTCTTACTAAAAGGTGTAAATGGACTAATCAAGCCTCTATACCCACATTCCAGTTTACAAGAAATAAAGAAGACACAGGATCAAGATAAGTGGCACTGTAAGGAAATAGGCCAGAATGGAGGACGTTCTACAAGACAACTGATCTGGACTCTTTAAAAAGTCAATGTCATGTGAAAAGAAAAGGTAGAGAGACTATTCTAGATTGAGAGAGATAGCAGAGACGTACAATTAAATGCAAGATATGTCCTTAACTGGGTCCTCAACTAGAAAATAAAGCAGGCATAAAATACATTTTGGGACAGTTGGTGAAACTTGAGTATTTACATATTAAATGTTTGAAAAAACGTTTGACACTGCACCTCCCTACCCCTCATGCTAACCTTCATTTCCTCTCTTCCCTCTGCACCTATATTCAGGTTTAGTCATTTAGTGCATCTATAATGGGGTCAGGACATCAATAACTAGGAAATTCCAAGTTTTTCTTTGTTGTTTTTTTTTTTTAAAAGATTTTGTTTATTATTTCCAGAGAGAGGGGAAGAGAGAGAGGCAGGGAGGGGGAGAGACATAATGTATGGTTGTCTTTCACCTGCCTCCAGCTACAGACCTGGCTGGAGACCTGGCTTGCAACCTGGTTATGTGCCCTGCCTGGGAATCGAACCAGCAACCTTTGGGTTCCCAGGCTGGCACCTTATCCATTGTGCCACCAGCCAGGAGCCACATACAAATTAGTTCATAGCAGCATTTCTGGTCAATAATGTCATAAAATAGAAATACCCACGTGCCCAACACTAGTGTAATGGATAAACTGCGCTGTTCATAACCAAGGAATATTACTGCTTCAAGGCCTATGAATTCCTGATAGATAAATTTCTGGTCTCTTAAGTTGAATTCCCAGTTTCACCTAATCTACCCTCTTCTACTCCAGCATTAATTGTATATTATAATAAGGCCATTCCTAGACATTGCCGTAAGAGCCGACCTTAATCCCCATTTCTGCAGATTTCATTCACTGGTCATCATCAACTTCTCTAGAGGGAATTTTGCCAGTCTGCGCAGATGTATGTATAATTCCCAGCTTCCAGTCGGTGACTGTTGGGGAGTGGGAACTGGCTTGCTTCTTCAAAAGCCACTTGCAGGAGTCGCCTGAATTTCAACATTTTATAGCTTATCCATTAGTGCAGGTGATAGTGCCCCCTCTGAATTTAGCTAACTGAGCTACTGCCTAATTAGCATGTCTCTCCACTCATGCCTCCACCTCCCTAATGAGCTGGGAATTGCTTTCACAGTGTGTACTGCCGAGGCAGACATGTCTGGGGTCTGAGCCGATAATTCCTCTCTTCCCCGTGAACTCCCGCTTTGCTACTTTAGTTATCATTTTTTAAAAGATGTCTTATAGCTGATGGAAATATTATTATTTAATAAACTTGTCAGGTTTGTGGCTCCTCATAAACCTGAGCTTCAGCACACTGACTTTCACTATCAACTTAATTAACTGGGCCGCTCCTAGTGAAAGCAACAGTGTTGTTTTACTTCTTGCTGTTGACATGTGTTAATGACTCATCAGCGGGGTATTAATGTTCATTTCCATCCAACAAGGACGGAAGATACACCTTTCACAGTTTATTAATTTTAAGGTTCTCTGGATCAAAATCATCAGGGAGGGTTAGAAGCCTCTTAAACATTCCAGTGCACATACTTGGTGCCTTTCTGGTAACTGGAGCCCACGTTTGTTTTGAGAAAGGGAGGCAAATTAGTTCATGAAGGGGTGATGGTGTGTGATCAAGCAAAAACACCTTTGTGAGATTCCAAGGTAATTTCAGAGGCTTCACTAATTAAGAATCTAAGATTCTGGTGCGTTTACCCCTATTAGGAAGGGAATCTGTGGTAAGAGCCTTTGGATTTCAATTTTAAACATTATAGGAGGTAATGTTGTGGCATAAAAGAACATTCAATAGAGAAACCAAGAGGTCTCCATTTTTCTTGAGTTTTTAAAAGTGCACAGGGCCAAAGCTATTCAGTTAGGTGGCTATGTCATTTACCTATTGCTGCTGAACAAACCATCCTCACGTTCAGTGGTTTAAATGGAGACCCTTTCTTTAGCTCGCAGTTCCGTGGGATGGCAATTTGGGCTGTGCTCAACTGGGTGAAACTTTCGCTGGTCTCAGTGGGAGCTCCCTCAAGTGTCATAGGTCAGTCACCAGGTTCTCTGGGGACAGGCTGGTCTGGGAGAGACTTCAGATGGGATGGCTGGTCTCTGCTTCACGTTCTGTCACATCTTCCAGGAGTCCAGCTGGGCTCTGGACTGCAGTCTTGGGAGCCTGACCCACACTCAGCCTGTAGGCTGAGGAAGAGGGGCCCTCTGATGGCCATTCATATCCCTCTGAGGGTCCACTCTGGGTCTGGAGCAGGCAGAGGCCTCCAGGTGGGGGTAGACAGACATGTGAAGATCCAGGGACAGCAGAGGTGGGGGAACTGAAGCAGAGGAATCCTCTACATTCCTCCAAGCACGCCAGGCTGTTTCGTGGCTCAGTGCCATTGCTCAGGAAGAACGTCCTTTCCTTTGCAGTCAGGCACCTGCTGACGTTTTCAGACTCAGTTGGAGCATAATGAGCCTTTCCTGGTTTCCCTCCCATAGACAGAACTAGCTTCTCTCCTTCCCCATGCCCTCCCATGTCCTGCACATGCTTCCTCAACCTGTGCCACCTTATTGCACATCAGCCTGCATAGTCATAGAAGGGACCTGCAGTTTTCATGGGGCCAGCATCCATTTCTCTCTGGGTGGTGAGGGCACCTTGATTTTTCAATTCATGTTCTCAGTCCATGTGGTTTCAGTGGAGCTGACCATCGCTCCTGCCTGGTGGGGAGAGGGAGTAACTGACCCTCCCTGACCACTGCGATTGGTTCAGGGAAAGACGCATATCACCAGCCCGATGAGTCAAGCCCAGCACTTCTCCTGAAATTATTGCAGAAGAGACTGCCCCTTTCTGTTGGTTTTACCAGACTGGTAGAATATCAGCCTGGATTGGCTGGAGGAGATTTTGCTCCCAAAAGTGCAGAAACTATCGGTCATGGAAACCAACCAAGAAGAAACCAAAACTTCAGTGGAGACAGAATTCTGTGAATGATTTGAATATCTGCATTCACAGGTGCCTGAAACAACTGGACTTTTCCGATGATGTAACCATTTCTCTTTTTCACCTAGGTCAGTTTGGGTTGAAACGACCCTTTCTTGTGATCAGGGCCCTGGCTAGTGCAGTCTCTTCCCACCTCCGGCGTGGGGGCTCCTTGAGGCCTGGGATGATCTCGTTAGCATCTTGGCCTCCTGCTCTCAGCTCAGTAGCTGCCTCCTTCCTCTGCTTGTGGGATCTAGTGAATTAGTGACTACGTGGCATCTTTCATGGCAACCTCAGGATTTGGGATTTTTGCTTTTCCTGGGTTGCTCACGCAATTCACTGTGCCCCGACCCCATATCCACAACTGGAAGTATTTTGTCCATTCGTCTTTAAAATGTCCATTAGCTTGTTTCCCTGTCATTTGATTCTTTGTGCTGAGACGTAGGGGAAACGGGTTCCCTTTAATGGAGGGTTCCTGTTATAAGGATTTGCCTGATTTTAACAAACGGGAAATTACAGAAACTGGTGATTAAAGTGATGGGAAGGAGTGGACATGCCACATGAGTCATTACATTAGACCCAGTCTGTTTAATGGCCTGTTTTACCGAGCAGAGAGCTGCAGGGGCCTGTTGGGGAAAAGACAAGGCAAAGGCTCAGAGACTCATTTTTTTCAAGCTGTCTAATGTAGCAGAGATCTGTCACCATTCTTTGAACTGCAAAGGAAGCAACAACTCCAAGGAATTTCTTTTCTTCCTATGACCAATGAGGGTGGAATGTGAGTTGACCCATGCTGTTCAGGAATGTTCTAAAGTGACATGATGAAGGTATCGATGGTCAACTTTTATGACCAGATGACCTCAGTCATACTTTAGCATCTTCATTTGTGCCTGGAAAGGGGAGAAGTAAGAGATACTGAGCTTAAAAAATCATATAAAACACACTGGGCTTGTTAAAAGGTTCATTTTTGGAGGGGAAACATGATAACCAAAGTACAAAAGCATTGAACTGGAAGTCGGGAGTTTTGGTTTCAGTTTTGGCTAAACTTCTGTTTGAACGAATCATATTGGACAATATATTAGCATTTTGAGCCTTAGTGTTTTTACCTGCCCAGAGGCTTAGTACTTTTCTATACCACAAAGTGGCGGTGAGTACTGACCAAGGATTTGTGAGATGTAAGCGACATTTATATAAGGACATTGGTTGTCAAGAGTAATGCCATTGAGAATAATACTGCAAGTCATGCGAGATGCTAGAATTATGATAGCATATTCTCAAACATTTTCTAGGAGTGTTAAAGAAATTTCCCTCCACTCTCGCTCCTGGTTCTTCCAGTCCATTTCTTCACACTGCAGCTAGGATGATGATAATCTAATAAAATATAGATCTGACTGCATCACTCCCAAAGCATGATGGTCTTCAGTAGGTTCCCATTGCTGTTAGGACTGGAGCCAGGCTTGTCAACATGGCCAATAAGACTCTAATGCAATGGCCCATTCTTATGTCTCTTCTTATTTCACAACATCTTTTACTCTCTGGGTCCTACCCACATTGCCTTCTTTTGGGAACTCAGAGCACTGTGCTGCTTACCATCTCAGAGCCTTGGCACATGCTGTTCCTTTAGCCAAGAATGCTCTTCCTTTTCTGTTTCTGAACCTCCCATCTCTTGCAGTAGGCTGAGTAATGATCTTTCCCTCTACCTCCCAAGATGTCCATGTCCTGAACTCTAAAAGCTGTGAATATTTTATCTTACATGATTAAAAGGCCTTTACAGGTGTGATTATAGATCTTGAAAAGGTGGGATTATTCTGGATTATACCAGTGGTACCAATGTAATCACAAGGGTCTCACCAGGGTGAAGAAGGTGAACAAGAGACAGTAGTAGCAGATGTGACGGTGAAGGAAAGAGGCTGGAGTGAGTGTTTATAAACAGTTACGGTAGCATGCGGCCTGTCTGTCAGTGAAGCATGGGGATGGCCACTGGGCTATTCTTGAGAGTATCACCAATGCAGGCTTCTCACTGAAAAAGACGCAAGCTCTGATGTTTGAGTAGGAGGAAGGAGCTGGCCGAAGGGGTGGACGCAGAGGCTGTTCAAAGTAGCAGGGACACATGGGCACACATCCCTGAGGCAGAAACTGGGGAGAGTGCAGGATGTTGGGTGCAAATGGTGATGGGTGAGACTGGAGGAGTTAAGGGCTAGATTAGCAACCACCTATGAGCAGTTTAAGGATTTAGGCCTATAAGGGGTGTGGTAGGAATTTAAACAGAGGAGAGAAATGATGATACTTGGGGGCAAATGGGAAAAAGGAGACCAAGTGACCATTTTTGTATTTGGTAATGGGAAGACTGGTCTGAAAAGGGGATTGGCATGGAAATTAAGCCACATTGACAGACTGTAGTGATATTCAGGAGCCATCCCTAATAGGATTTGGACTGATAGGACATAGAGGTGACAGGACAGGGAGATCCAAGGATTTCTCCTAGATTACTAATTCAGGAATCTGAAGAGATAGGTGGTAATGTAATTAATTGAGATAAGAGACAGGGAAGGAGGAATGCACTAGAAAGAAAAGTCAAGTCAAGTCCTGAAAATATCCACAGCAAGTGGGTGCTTAGGGAAGAATCTTTGAATTGAGGTTGAGATAAGCTTGTTAACTTGGATGGGTGGCAGTTGGTGAAAGGGATTCTTGGTTGTAGATTTTATCTGAAGGGAGTAAATTCAGGAGAGATGCCATCTCTGAGAAGATAAAATGGAATCAGACCAAGAATAAGGGCATGCATTTAAGTTCTCAACTTTACCGGCACAATATATAATCAAGGAGATAAAATTTCCTAGTACACATAAAACATATCTTATATGTTTTAATTGAACACAAACTGTGCAATGCTATGTAGTTTCTGTGAAGCTAATGTGACTGTTGGTAGCAGAATTGGAGACGTAACATTCACAATGAACAAGGAGATGCTGCACCTCTCCCCTGAGCTGCTCAGTCCACCTCTAGAGTAACATCCAGTCTTGGATGCCACAAATGAACAGTGACACACGTAACCCTGAAAGTATCCACAGGAGAGTATCAAAGATGGGGATGCAATGTGAAACCGTAGATAAAGAGAAAATTTTCAAGGAATTAGGGGTATTTTCTGAGAAGAGAAACTTCACGTTTGTTGAAGTTTGGGGGAATATGCATAATATTATACCGAGGCTGTCATATGAAAGAAGGGTTCATCTTAATTTGTATTATCCCAAGTAACAGAACTGGCTTTAATGAAAATAGATGGGGAGGTCAAGGGATTGAGGAGCTTTATGTTGAACGGACTTGTGTGCAAGAGCCTTTCAATAAGCATTGAATAGAGTGGCACGCTTCCATCACGTCCATCACATAAAGGCAGACCACCGAAGTAATGAGTTTTTCCAAAGTTGAAAGAGGTCGCCTCAATTTCAAACCTCTTCGGAGGTTCCTAAGGGGAAGATTAGCTTCAATATCCAATGGAGCACTGGACAAAATGGCTACATGTCTCTTTTATCTCTGGACATCAATAGTTATGTTGAGGATGATGGTCTGGGTGTACCAGTTTGCTCAGACTGGGGTTCTCTGGACAAGGGGCAGGAATAAGGGGCTAGTAATGGTCCATGTACTCACAACCATCGTCCTTACCAGTAGCCAAGAGGGAGTGGGTACCAGAGTGTCCGTGAGTAGTTGGGCTGCATAGCTGCGTGGGAAGAAGGAAAATAGAGCTGTGCACCCTGGGGTAGACTGGTTCTGGTAATGATCTTCATTAAAAAAAGTCATTAAAAAAAATGCAGTATCCTTAGAGGTCAGTTTCCTAGGAGACGTCTGATTCAAACTTCTGAGAGTCATAGTGGATTCTCAAGAGGAAGACTCAATATGATAGAACAGTCTTGAATTAAAAAAATGATATGTTTTGAATAAAATTTGAATATGTACATAATTTAGCTGTAGTAAAAAATTGTCCTACTACTCTTCTTTTGTGGGATAGATGATACGTAGAAAGACATAGTCCCTGTATGCTTAGCAATGCAAAAATTTTGCATCTTTGAATGTATTGGCTTGATTTTATAAAGTGTTCTTAGCTTCTGGCCGCCCCCTCAAATAATATTTTACCAGGGGGAACTAGAGGGGGGTTGTTGAAATTTTTCTCCTCCCTTTGGAAACCACGCATTGTTCTACAGAAGAGGGAACTGAGTTCATTGTCTGTTGCTGAAGGGACCGGTCATTTCTCTCCGAGAGCTGCCATGGTGACGTGGTTCCCCTCATTTGCACTGGAAAGTGGGACATTTGCTTGTGAGACAGCGTGAAAACAATTTATCTGGCATTTCAGAAAGGTGGAAAATGATCCAGCCTCCTCCCTCCCTTCCTTCCCTCCCTTTCCCTGGCCCTCCCTTCTCCTGCTTTTTGACAGTTTGCGTGTAGGTAAAGAATATTGCAGCGGTAGGGAGGCTAATTAAAACCAATTATAGCCTGACTGACCTGTCACCACAATCAAATTACCCAAAGCACAGTGTAGCATATTTGGAAAACAGTTTCTTCTCGAATTGGACTTGGTGACATTTTATTGTAGGGATCTCAGTACAATAATCACTTAGCTGCAATACCATTGTCCCTCATCTCTTATGAGTTTATTTTTTTTACTCTAGGACCCCATTCTAAGAACAGAAAAGGAAGTGAGGAAGGTGTGTAAAACAAATGGGCAAGTAAGGTGGGAGAGTCAAAGTTGCCTTAGATTAATTGGGATAGCTGAGTTTTCTGCAGGGCTTACCTTTCAATAGTATCATTTTTTTATCACGTAGTTTGTAGTCTTCAAACTCATTAGCATGGAGCAGGGTACATATATGCCATCTCACTGGAATATACTTTTCCAGCTTTATTTCTCTGTCACGCAATTCACTTTAGCCACACTAACATTGTATCTGTATTAGTTCATAAAAGTGCCCCAGATCTCTGATAACTGGAATAGTGCTTTCATTCTTCTTGATTGCTGCATAATAGTCCATGACATGAATGCACCATAATTTATTAAAGAATGACAGGGACCCCATACAACAGAACTTATTTATAAAAATTACGTATGTATTCTTACATCTTTAAACCCCAGTCACCTTCAAAACATTTCTCTTTGAGGACTTTTTTTCATCCGGGGAAACAAAAACGAGTCATTTGGGGCAAGATGGGGTGAATAGGGAGGGTGGGGCAGAGGGCCATGCCATATTTTGGTTAAAAATTGCTGAACCCTCGGCGTGATGTGGGCAGGTGCACTCGTAAATCACCCATCATAAAATGAGCAAATGCGTTGAGTCTTCCAAAAAAGTTCACAGAAGCCTCTCACAACCACACCAGCTGGTGCATGGACACAGATGGGTTCCTAGAACATTCACCGGGTAGGGGGAGCCTGTACTGCCAGGGGCCCGCCCTCCAGAAGATATTTCTCATTTTTGGGGTCCCCCCTCATATTCCCTTATTGTTGAATGTTTACACTACCTTCAGTGTTTGTTACTACAAGCGGAACTGTAGGAAGCATCCTTCTATAAGATTGTTAAGATTTGTGCTTGTTAGGCGGTTCTCGGAGTGGGGTGTCTGGGGATAGGAAATGGAGAGTTTTAATTTTAATAGATGTTGTCAGCTGGCTTTTCAAGACATAATAACAGTTCGTGTAATATCATTTAATTAAATATAATTTTCCTCACATCACCACTAAAAATATTATAGCTACCTTTAACTTTTGTCAGTTTGATGAGGGTATTAACATTTTCCCAGGTATTAGAAAATTTGAGTGTTTTATAACATTTTTTTTGGCCATTTGCTTTTGATTTTTAATGAAATTTATGTTCAAGTCTGTTGCCTGTTTTTGTACTGAAATTTCTTTTTCTTGTCAGTTTATAAGAGTTACTTGTGTACAAGGATGGGCAAAAGTAGGTTAAATTAGCAGCCATCAGCACGCAAAAGATAAATCATGAGTGAGGAGAAGAAATAATAAGACAAATAATATAAATAAGAAATGTATTAATAAATAAACAATAACATAAGAATAAACTTGGTGTTTCACGTATTCCCAACTGTGAACGTACTTTTGCTCAACAATGTACAATAGCTATTAGATACAGCATTTCCCAATCATTGTCTATTGATTGTTTATATTATCTTTTGTCACATGCATATTAAAATATCTTTATACAAACAAATACCTCTGTCCTTTTTATTTTAAAAGTATCTTCTGTCTTTCCAATCTCGATTAAAAGGCTTCCCTTACCTTTGATTAGTAGATCCCTGAATATTCTTGCAATGTTTTTGTCTTTTTAGCCAGTTTCATTTATTAGACACGCTACATTATTACCTCCACTGAATTGAACTACTATATTTTTCATGTGTTAAATTTGTATATATCCTGGGATTATTCTCTATTTCTATGCTAGTGCCCTGCTTTGATTAAAATGGCTTTACGATATGTTCTGATATCTGGTTAGGTCAGTTCTCTCAATGTTAAATACATTACATTTACATATTCATTTTGAGGTGCTTAATGATTTTTTTTCTGAGCCCCTTTCAGCTCCTAGAGCCTGCACTGAAGTCTGGCTCCCAGTAACCTCTGGCCATATCATGCTAGCATAATCACAGGACTGATACCTCACCATATTCACAGGTTCTGCTCTCACTCAGAGGAGGAGATTTTACAAGGCCAAGGGTCACTTTGGGGTAGAGGCTACGTTAGAATTTTACCTACCGCACATCTATGTATACACCAGTGACTATTGCTTTGCATTCTATGGAAACTGTTTATATGAGGGAAACCTGCATTCTGGACAGTGGTCAGGAGTTCTGGCTTCTCTGGTTATTGCTGTTGCTTTGCCACTTAATTTTATTCACATATTCCTGGACTTAGAGTACTTTTAGAGAAGCAGATAACACTCCTGCTTTCTTACTTTTGACTTATTGGTGCTCATATTCCAAACTTAATTTTCTCTTCCTCATTTCCATACCAGAGACTTCTTCAAGGTCCATGGTAAATAGACAGGGCTCTAGTTCCATGGTATTTAAAATAAAGTGCCCATATTTTTTACTCGTAGAAAGATTTTTGGTTCAGAAATTTGTATATAAATACACTACGTTGGTCCCCTTCTCTTTTTCTTGTAATGAGACAATAATATTTGTCCCTTCTTCTAGGGTTCTCAGAAGAGCACATACCTGATATTTCTTAACATAAGTTTCCTTCATGTTAACCTCCCAATATTTTAGGGGAAGGTAAAATTTTGTTAACTGGTAGAACTTGCTTCAATTTTTTACACATCTTTCCTAAAAATGTGCATGTTGAGATTGATGAGGATTATTGAACATAGTGGGTTTACACTTATGTTCTGTTTCCACCTATCTTTATTGGAAAGAAGAAGACCAACTTGCCAAGGTTCTTTGATGAGTTTAGACAAATGCATCTGAATCTTTTCCATCAAGTGGGAGGTAGAGGATAAAGCTTGGATTCCCTCTTTGTAGTACTTCTGGCAGGCAGCTTTAGAAATAAAATGTATGCATTTCTTCTGCAGCTTGGTAACCACAACATCTGCTTGTCTTTACGGGCTTTTTGCCAATAGTCTACTGTCTTCTGTAGAAGGCACCCATGATTTCCCTGAAGACCGTATGATGACGAGAAACAAGCAGTTCTCAGATGGTTTTGGTCATTGAAGTGGTTATAACCAACGCATGCGCTGGTTACATCACCTAACCTCATTGAAAAGGGGCTTAACTTCATGTTTTTCTCTGATTTGGGGCACTGATTTATTATAGTACCTATATTTATTTAGAGAAAAAGTCAAATGATTTCTTTATTTTACTTTATTTGTAAAGTTTTTATTGAATTTATTGGGGTGACAGTGAATACAATTATATATGTTTCAAGTGTACAGTTATTTAATACATCATTTATATACTGTATTATGTGTTCAACACTCCAAGTCATCTCCTTTCACCACTATTTATCTCCTCTTTACCCTCTTGTACCTTTTCCCACCCCCTTTCCCCCTGATAATCACCATGTTATTGTCTATGAAGTTATTTTGCTTATTTGTTTATTTATTTATTTAGCTTAACGCCTTCATCTTTTTTTACCCAGACCCCCAACTCTGCTCTCAAGATGCTTAATGATTTTATATTGACTCTCCTCATCCAAGAATGATGGTATGTTTTAAAAATATATTCACATCTTGTTTTAAGTATTTCAATAATATTTTATTATTTTTATTTATATGGACTATATTTTTTTGTTAAACATAGCAAAAGACTTAAATTTTCAAGCGAATGAAATATTTTTTGTTTCCATTTTTACTCATTGACACTTTTTTACTTTAATAAGACTATGTTAAAAATACATGTGTTGATCTTATATCCACCTATAAAATTAAAAAATTAATTCTAAGTATTTTCTTTTTAATTGCAATATATTATTTCTGTCCTTCTCATTGACTGATATTGTTACTTGTTATAGCATTCTAGACTGAAATGGTATCTCTTTATAACTTTTAAGGCATTTTTTTTTTTGTCTTCTAATACTCAGTGTTACTGATGAATCCATTATCAGTTGGATTTACATTTTTTTCATAGGTGAATTTAATTTTTTATCTGACAAATCTTTTAGGGTATTTCTCTTCATCTATGGTGTTCTAAAATTTTATAGTTTTTGATTTGGTCATTTACTGTATTGGAAATCACACTTTAGAAATTTCTCTTTTTCTTCAGCTATATACGTTTTTTAAAATGTCATCATTTCTTTCATCTTTTTACTGTTCTTATTTTTTTTTTGAACTTACCTTAGTCTAACACTGAGTCTAATGGATTCATTTCCTATGATTCTAATGCTTTCTCTTCTATTTTCTAGAAACATGACTTTGGGCATAGCTACCCTGTTCTTCCCTGCCCCAGGCGATAGACATTTTGTTTTCTGATTTATATTTCTGATGTGATCTTTCACTAAGGATAGAGCCCCATCTACAGGTTCTGCTGTAGACAAGGGTCTCAGGTCTATTAATGGTCAAATGTCGCTTATCTGTGTCACTGTAAGTCCTGATTTTTCTGGGTTCCTACACTATCACTTGCCCACAGAAAAGTCTTGGGTTTTTTTACTTACCACTCATTTTACAATATATGGCAATATTTTTTTTGTCTTTGGGGATTTCTCTTGCTTTCTTTTGAGCTCAAAAATGGCCTTTTAAGCTGTATTGGATGTAATTTATCTAACATCTAAATAGTTTTCAGTGGGAGGGATTTTTCAGAATAGCTAGTCTAGTATATTGCTTAGAGGGAAAAATCCTAACTGGCCTTTTAAACTCTAGTTTTTCACCATTTACCAGTGACTTTGGGCAAATTAATCTCTGTTATCCTCAACTTCTTCACCTATAAAAAGAAGTTGTTATCTCTACCTCATAGTTTTATGTCAAGTAGGCTACTATAATTTATATGAAAATGTTTAGAAAGTGTGCAACACATAATAAGTACTCTACACACAGTATTCTTTTTTCTATGGTTTACAATATTAGTAAAAATGATATAATCTATATTGAATAAAGTGAAATGATACATTTGCTACAGGAGTTGACTGCTTGCAGGCTGAACACCTGTGTCTGTAAATAAAGTTTTATTGGAACATAGCCATGCCCCTTGGCTTGCATGTTGCCTGCTGCTGCTGTTACATTAGAATGTCAGAGTAAATTGTGACAGCAGAGACCAATGCAAGCTTAAAACACTATCTGGCCTTTGAAGAGGTTTGCCCTTCTCTTGTCATTTATAGGAGCAAAGAATTTCAAGACAGGGCTGAATGCTAAGCTTCCTGAGGACTTATACAAAATCTGGATTAGACCCTCTATTGGACTGTATGGCATTAACTTTTAAAAGTAATTCTCTTAATTAGTTCCCCTTTATTAGCTTTAAACTTTTTAACTTTCCACTATCTTGAACTCTGAATATCCCACTGACTCCTCAAATGGAATATTTCTCAACTATACTAAGCTCTTCCATGATTAACCTTTCTTTTTGCTATGTATCTTCTTTTCGATATCTTATTGTTTTCATATTTTTTATTGCTTCTCCTTTATTTTACCTTTTTGTATCACATAGAAACAAAAGCCATAAAAATACAATAATAAATGTATTCAATTAGTTTTCTAACTGTGACTGTTAGAACTGTGGCTGTCATCTTTGACTTTTTTTTTTACCTCCTTTTAATTTTAACTGCTACTGCCCTAGCTTATACTTTTGTTTCTTCATGTCTGATCTTTCCATTCCATCCTCATTTCCCACTATATTCTTCATACTAAGCTCTGTATTCTTTTTTTTTTTTTTTTTTTTTAAGATTTTATTTCATTATTTTTAGAAAGAGGGGAAGGGAGAGAGGCAGAGAGGGAGAGAGACATCAATGTATGGTTGCGTTTCACCTGCCTCCAGCCATAGACCTGACTGGAGACCTGTTTTGCAACCTGGTTATGTGCCCTGGCTGGGAAATCGAACCTGCGACCTTTGGGTTCGCAGGTCAGCGCCTTATCCGCTGTGCTACCAGCCAGGGCCTCTAAGCTCTGTATTCTTGAGGCTTTTTAAACATCTCCTTGCCTTTCATCCATTTTTGCTTCTGTTTGTACCACTGGATCCTGGAAGTCTGTCAGCCTCAGCATTTTTCCAGCTCATCTTTTAAAGCTTAACTCAAGCTCTCTCTTCCTAGAATTATTTCACTGTTTCCCCAAGCAGAATTTCCTGCTTTCAATAACCAGTCCTCTTCCAGTATGTTATTAGTGTTGAACCTATCCATAGTATTATCATTCTTTCTTGAAACATCTATCCAGCCATTAAATTATAATCCACTTTAGGTTAAGTATGACATTTTTATCTTTGTGTGTAGTATGGCACTTGGCACAGCAACATGTCCAATAAAATTTTGTTAAATAAAGGGGCAAATTTAAACACATTCTAAATGATTTTCATCAAATTGTGAATAATTGCTCAGGCTTACTTTTTCTTTGGATTTGATGACAGAAAAACAACCACAGCCTCCCACGCAAACACTTGAGACTCTTGGACTGAGCTATCACCGACCTTGGATGGCAAATTTTTACATCCATAAATAATTCTAAGCAAGCTGCTCTGTGAAAATTTATTTCTCCTTGAGGGAGTTAGCAAGCCAAAGTTGTTAATTATGAAAACGAAGAGAAAAGTCATAATCTGTAGAATTATAGTTTAGAAAGCTTGAACTTTGGCTAAAAGTAAGTTTTTTCAGATAGTTCTCTTCTACTCGCATTGAACAGTAAAAAAGGTTCAACTAATCATTGTCCCCTGAACAGTACCTGGTATTTGGACACATATCTTTGCAATGAAGATGTCTAGAAACACTGTTTCACGGATGGGTCAGTCTGATGCTCATAAAGCTTCCTGGGAAAGGTGAGTCTCGAGTGTGCCTACAAGCTGACCATGAAGCGAAGGTGATTTGAAATGCATGGGTGACCTTCTGGCTGGCATATGGCTTGAGCCCACTGGAACCGGATCTGAGCTTAAACTGGACTGCAACCAGTAACTGCAATAGTATGATTAAATATTAAAGGAAAGTTGTTTAAAAAATGTGGTAGGATTGCTAACTAAAGCTTCACATGAGAATATGAAAGATGAGTATCTTTCCAAGGTCATCTACCTAATAAATGACTGATCAAGATCTGAATCCAGTTCTGTTGAACTCATATGCGTGTATTTTTAATCAATATTATCCCATATTTCTGATATATACTACATACACATATGCATTTGTGTTTATATATACATGCACATGCACATGTATGTGGTAAACATTATTTGCAATATGTGGTAAAAATTTAAGTGGCTCACTACACATGAGGAACTCAGGAATCTTTGCTCTCTGTCTGTGGCTGAGGAGCCTGTTTGTTTGATTATTGCTTATCATAAGTAACCCCCCAAATTGTGACTTAAAGTGGCAGCCATTTATTATTTCATAGTTTCTGTGGGTCAGAAATCTGGGAATGGCTTGTCTGGATTCTTCTAGCTAAAATTCCTCATGAGGTTACCGTCAATCTGTTGACTGGGGTCATGGGCACATACTGAGTACAGCCTGGAAGAGGTTGTGCTTTGGACTCCCTGGTGTGATGGTTGGCAAGCCTGTCTTGTACCACAAGGCTCTCCTCACAGGGTGGCCGTTGGCTTCCCCCAGGGCCAGCAATCCATGAGCCAACCACTGGGGGCCCCTCAAGGCTGAAGCCAAAGTCTATTATACTATAATCTTTTCAAGTGACATACCATTACTTTTGCTGCGGTCTCTTCATTATGAGCAGTGAGTTGCTGAGTCCAGCCCTCACTCCAAAGGAGAATTGACTTAAGGGCAGGAATACTCGAAGATGGGGATCATGGAGCCATCTTGCTGCCTAGCACAGGGATGCTTCTTCATCCTTGTAATTATTAGCCTCGTCTGAAACCATGTCTGGTCTCCTGGGCTCAGCAGTGTTGTGTTTAGAATGTGGCCTAATTGCTACTGCAGGCCACAGACAGAAGTCAGTAAAATACGGCATCACGTGTAATCACTGAGCAATCCTCACAGCTAGTATTTCTTTCTGATGACAGATCTGTAGGTGGTAAAGCATTTTGCTCGGATGAGTAAATTAGGTTATCATGATTACAAATGTCTTTGGCAAGACCAGAGGCACAATAATATTTACCTATTCATTACACTCAGTGAGGTGTTAAGTGATGTGCAGCCATATGTCCAGTAGATCTTGTTAAGGGCAAAATTTAGGAAAATCAGTAGTGCAGCGTGGATCAGGAGACTGGGACCTAGTCTTTTGTTGTGGCTGTATGGACATTTTATTTAATGGCTCTGGTTTGCGGTGTCCTTCTCTGTGAAATGAGGCAGTTGAACAAGAACAGAGGTTGACAACCTCAAAGCCTTCAGGGACCAGGCTGGTGATGTGAGAGCGTGAAGCGTGTAAGGTGTGAGACAGAAGTGAGCGGTGGGCCGTGACAACAGCAGAGTGCAGGCTATTCCCAGGAGGGCCTTTATCACCATGGGGGCGTGGGCACAGTGCTGCCATCTTTTGACTTTTCGAAAGAATTTACAAGCCTTTTTGTAACATTTTCCTACTTTTAAACCCTGTATAGACTAAACACTATTCATCTTGGGGTAATCAGTTTGAAATCCACATGGCATTTATTTTTAAGAACTTTCCAGTTAAAAAAAAAAGTTTCTGTATTGTATTAAAACTACGAACTTAGAATTCTGTAATGTAGAACATAATGCGTACAGGGGAAGAGCATCTCATTTATAGAATTGTTGTAAGTGCTCATAAAAATGCTTTGTCTTCCTTTAGGTAATTTGTTTTTCTAGCACCTCCTTTGCTTTAGAAAGATCTATATTTCTGTTCCAGGGAATCAATAAAGAACAGTTAATGTGAAAGACACTTCTCATTTCATTTATTGTTGACCCTAGTGCTACTAGGGAAAAAGAACAGGAATTACAGAAGGAGATTAAAACATATCTCGATGCTATCTGATAGGAAATCTTCGCCACCTTAGGTCATGAACTCAATGATAACATCTATCTAATGCTTGTTCAAATTAAGTCATAAAGTATATTCATAAAGATTTTAAAAAATAACCTCACACAGGGTCAATGTCAACAGAAGAAATTAAAAAAGCAATCGAGGAGCCCTGATGAATGAGCTTGTGGGCCCTGGAAATGACTGTGTGATTGTCAGGACCCAATTTTTACCTGATAAACACACAAATGCTACTGTTAATATTGACACAGGGAAGTGGAGATACTTTTTACGATGAAATGTCACTTTGGAAGAATTAATATGAAGATCATGCGAACAGACATGAAATGGAAAATTCTGGGCCCTGTAAGTTGTGGAAGTGATCATCGTGGGGGTAGCTATTTCTAGAAGGTTCTGTGCAGTTATTAATTGGTTAGGAGAAAGGGCCCTCTATGGTAGTAATGGCAGGGAAACTATCGTTTTCATCAGTTATTAGGAGCCAGAGAAAGTATGCCTAACCCCTGTGAAATATGTTGTCTTTTCTGCCTTTGTATCAGCAACAGGTCACTAGTTCTGCAGGAGGGGTAGCACCCTGGTTGGTGCTTAGTAGGTCCACAGTGGCTTGTGCTCAGGGATCCAAGTTTGCTAATCCTCCTGAGCTCTGACTCCTATCACACTGTTATACAGCACTGTTGGTCTGAGGCTCGCTAGTGAAGATATTTTCAGCATAAACTTTGCACTGTTAGCTCCTGTTTAGATCTCCTTCTTCTTAGCTCTGTGACCTACAGCAAGCTACTAACACCTTTCTCTGCCTTGGCTTTCTCATCTATGAAATGGGGATAATTTTTATACATGGATTGAAACATACAAAGTATAAAAAGTACTCATAACACACAGTAGGCATTCAGTCAGTTTTAGATTTTACTGTTATTGTTGTTTTCCCCCAGTGCTTTTGCCAAACTCATGGGACTTCTTCCCTTGTTGGCCATGCCAGTTATGTTGACTGCCTCTTCTGGGTGCTAAGCTTACTTCAAGGTTTGTAATTGTGATTAGGAGAGGTTCTGTCTAGGCAGCGCCTTCAAGATCATCAATGGGTCAAAATTTTTTACAGATGGCGGGAACCTGGATTATGCTTAATAGATGAAATGGCTACTGGTCTACTGCAGAGCTCTGTGTGTGGGCCCTAACACAGACAGACGGACAGACAGACGGACAGACAGACACACACACACACACACACACACACACACACACACACATTCTCTCTCTCTCTCCCTCATTTCTCTGCAATCGGAACAACACTCACTTCTCTTTCTAGATTTAGCTCATGTTTCATCATCTTGTAAAATGTTTTGAGAGACATTGTTCCCCACATGGAATCAGACATGTCCTCTTGGTGCTGTCACTGTATCCTGCACCAGCTTTTGTTCTGGGAGCCACCTCATTTCAGTTCAACCTCTCTGTCCATATCTGATTGCCTCTACTTGTCAGTCCCTTGAAGGTATTTCTAGGACTTAACACAGACCTGGCATAGAGTAGGCCTTAAAAAATATATCTTGAGTGAGGATGAAGAATAGGTTAGTTCCCAAGAAAATGGAAAAATGCTCTGATGGTGACGATTTTGATGGAGGCACATATAAGAATCAACCAATGAATGCATAAATAAATGGAATAAAAATATCAATGTTTTTTTCTCTAAAAAAATACAGGAAGTAAAAAATTAAAATTCAATTAATCATTGAGGCCTGTGAATGAAATAATTAGATCCTGTCCTCTCTGAGCTCGAAGTGGATTTAATAAAGAGCCAAAGGAAGAAAAGTCTAGATACTGCAATACGATTGAATGGTAGACAGGACTTTAGGGATAGAGAGTGCAGTGAAAGAATAGAAAAGTAATAGAACATTGATACTGTGTCATACATTCAGAGTTGGACATTTTACCCATGTTATCTTTTTCCACTTTCATAACCTTTGAGTTATACATTTGAGAAAAATAGGGTTCTCTTAGAGAGGGGAAGAGACTTGGGGAATACGTAGCAGGGAAGTGACAAAACTTGAGTGATGGAATAGAGATTGATCTAAAGTTCATGTGCTGGGCCATAGTTTTTCTCCAGGGAAAGAAATGAGGGATTATAATTTTAGAGATATTAGCCCTGTATATAGTGATGTGACAGTATTTGTCTCCAAGAAAAAGAGTCCAAAGAAACATTCCTACAGTCTTTCCAAGTGTTTTACAAAACAGATGATTTCTTAGATAATTTAGAAGACAATATTTCATTGACTTCTACATACCCGCCTCCCCCCCGCCCCCTCCAAAATTGGCTAAAAGGAAAATGTCAGGCTAAGATGTACTCAGGCACTTAGTTTTTAAAACATAGCTTGATGCCAGCCCCTCTATTCACCAGGATGCTGTTGGACTCAATGAGTTTCTGCTTCATGCCTAGCCTTGTGCCAGGCCCGGGAGATGCCGAGGTGAACAGGTCTTGCTACCACAGGACTCTCACTTTAGATGGGAAGACAGGCCTAAAATAATTACACAGATAAATCTGTAATTACAGTAATGAGAAGAGCTATGGAAGAAGAGTGAAGGTTATTAAGGTAATTACAAGAGGAGGCATGACTACATGAAGATAAGGAGGGAATTTTCACCGGAATCTGTCCCCAGGCTATGCTATTTCAGCAGAGACCTGCAAGATGAGGAGAATTTATCCAGCTGAAGAGGAAGGAGCTCTCCAGGCAAAGCACATTCTTGTCACTTGGCCTGTTGATCCCTGTTTACGCTTTGGATTTGGTACCGACCTCACACTACTCCGAGCATATCTTATTTAGGACAGGGGGCGATTGCTTTGGGCTTCAACCTGTCACTCATCTTCGCCTTTCTCATTGGCTTTGGAACTGGCTTGTAGTTTCTTCTATGTTGCCTCTTGGTTTTTGCTTTCTTCATCTGCTTTCTACGTGCACATTAAAATTGAAGAGATTTTAGAAAAATATATATTTTTTCCATTTTAGAAAATGCCAGGTATAGTGAAGAGTGGTTCCCAGAGATGCAAAGCCAATTTAAATTACATCTCTTATTGGAAATGACTGCTGGTGAACATAAGAAAATAGCATCCATTTATTAAGGAAGCCATGTGCAAATGCAGGGCATGTTTGCAAAGGCTTATTATAGTATAAGAGGCAATTGCTGCTTTGTTTACTTGGTTTGTGGCTAAGTCATTACAATGCTCCTCTTCTAGAAAAGAAAATGTTATGTAGATTGAGATGTCCCTGGCAGCATAATTGCTTCCATTTTATTTAAAGATAATCCAAATTCTGAAAACCATTGTTGCAGTGGATGTTGCTTATTTTGGGCTGTCCAATGTCTCTTTGCCCTACTGTTGGGAACATCAATATGCTTTGCAGTGTTGTATTAGTTAAAATAATGCTTACAATGCTTACTGTTGTAATGCCTACACATTATAAAAATGTATTTCTCATTCATGTCATAGTCTAATGTGTATGTTTCTGGCTCCTACTTTCTCATTTGGAGATTTCTGCTTTTTGTACTTTCTCAATTTTTAGAGTCTTCTTCTTTTATTAGCTTCAGGTGGGACAAAATAGAATTAAAGGTGGGATGATGTCATGCACAAGGGTTTCATATTATTTGGTACAACTTGGTCGCATGACTGCACCTAGCTGTCAGAGAAGCAGGGAAGTGCATTCTAGTCATCTGTGTGGGCGGAAGAGAGGCCCCCAGTCTGTGCTGTAGTCATCTGTCTCTTCCCCAGGTTTCAGAGGATGCTGACTCCGCCCTGAAATCCAGAGTAGGTTATTCTGCTCAGGGATGGACATGTGACCTCAGCTAGTTCCAGCAAACCTGGATTTCAGACTTTCGTTGAGTGGTTGGGTGACATACTCTTTCTTAATGTAGATAACCAAGAGAGTGAATAGTTCTCTGGCAGCCATCGTGAAATGAGAGGAAAGGTAGGGAGAGGCAACTTGGAGATTGAAGCCAACCCCTAAAGATGAGCCCAGAAATAGATACAGACCAAACCTGATCTGGTTATTATGTTAGCTGTTGGATGAAGCATTTCCTGAAGCCATATCTAGTTTTCCAGTCAGAGAAGCCACTTAGCTCCCTTTTTATTGTTTATTTTTAAAGATTTTATTTGTTTATTTATTGGAGAGGAAGGATGAAGGGGAGGGAGAGAAACATCAATGTGAGAAAGAAACATTGATCCATTGCCTCTCACAAGCACCCTGACCAGAGACTGAACCTGCAAGTCAGGCATGTGTCCTCTCTGGGAATGAATCAGTGACCTTTAGATTTGTGGGAAGATGCCCAACTGGCTGAGTCACACTGGTCAGGGCATGGTAGTTCCCTTTTTAAATTTAATTCAGTTTGAGTTATACTTTCTGTTCTTAAAAACTTACAGTTTTGCAGCTTATATCATGTGATATAACTATACAAAGAGAGAATTTATACTGTTTATGTGACTAGTTGGTGCATAACTGACTTGGAGAAATAGGCTTTTTTTTAATTCTTTAAATATTTTATTGTTCTATTGTTCTCCCACATTTCCTCCTTTGCTCCCTCCTCCCAGCCTGCCTCCCACTTCCATAATCATTCCCTTCACCATTGTCCATGTTCATGGGACCTTCATATTTATTCTTTGACTAATCTCTTTACCTTTTATTAATCAATCCCTACCTCTCCCCTCCTGTCTTATAGTTTTCAGTTTGTTCCATGAGTCTATGCTTACTTTTAATTTAAGGTATTAAAATTATATCTGGTTACACATTGGATAGTTCAACAAAGGCTTTATGTCATGTATTTAGTGTGTTTTTTTTCTTAACTTCACCTGGGGCAGTTTCTATGGCAAACACTGAGTTCCCTGCTGGCTGCCATTTTGATGTCCCTCTTCTTGGGAATATTTCAGTGGTGACACACCTTTAACTCATATTTACACTCACAAACTCTATGTCAATAAATTGAGATTTTAACAAAAGTCAGGGTAGGGCAGGGGTCAAACCTCTCCCTGTGTAGGGATAGCATTCAGTGTTTTCATTTAACCTTTCCTAAGAGCTAACAATTAGTGCAATGGAGTGTCCAAATGTGCTTATAAATGCTTATAAAGCACAGAACTTCAAATGTACAATGTTATGGTAACAAAGAGGACTTTTCAGGGTTTCTCTGTGACTGAAGAGAATGCATGACCTACTTTATTGATTAGGTTGTAGGTTCAGCTATAATGGAAATGGAAGTTTATTTCCTTTTCACAGAGAAATTTGACTTGATATTATGGCTTTGCTTTGTGACTTTTTTTTTTAAAATTTTATTGTTGTTGTATTACATCCATCCTCTTTTTTGCTCCCCTCTGTCCCCCTCCCCACCCACCCATTCTGTGACTTTTTCAGAGACCCAAGTTCTTCCCATTTTGTTGCTTTTATGTCACTAGGATATTGTTCACAGAATCCAAGTTGGCTCAACACCGGTCTGTGTTTTAATGAGGATGAATGTGGAGATGGGAAGGGGAGAGAGTGTTGATTGGGATAGGCTAGATTGGGCTATGGTAATAATCCTCTCCAAAATGTTACTGACTTAGTTTTTGCTCATGGGTTATGTTTTTTATGGGACACTAGGGGTTGTGTTTCATGTTTCTCTCATTCAGGGATACCAGAGGACGCACATGCATCATCTGAAGCGTTGCTCAGGACTGTGGAGGGAAGGGAAAGCTGGAGGGTCTTGCATCAGTATGGCTTTCCCCTTCACCTACTGGCCAGAACTGATCACATGGCCACCTTTAACATCAAAGAGTCAGGAAATACAATCCTACAGTACAATGTAAATGAATGGTCCTAGTAACTACCATAGAGGATGTGTTCCTTCAAAACATGACCCGAAAGTTGCACATATCAATTCTTCTCACACCCTGTCAGTGTGTGACAATAGCTCAGGCATGGGGCTTCACCTGGCCAAAAAGGAAGTTGGTAAGTGCTAGCCTTCATTTGTGTTATAGTGGTTATGATTCTGGGCATTTCCATTTGATTTTTTTCTCAGAGTTTATATCTCTCTGTTTACTTTATGTCTGTTCTTCCATGTTCTGCTTTTTTATTATAGCCTCAGCATATTAAGCATAGTTATTTTACCTGGTCTGATAATTCTAAAATAGCTTTCATATCTGAGTCTGGTTCTGCTCTATTGCTTTGTATCTTATGTTTTTTCTTGCCTTTTAGCATAATCTAGGTGTAATTTTTTATTGAAAGCCAGGCATGGTATATTTGGTAATATAAACTGAGATAAATAGGCCATTAGTGTGAAATTCTAGGAGATATGCTCTGTTTCCACAAGCTGTATGTACGTGAAGCTTCCATTTTCTCTAGTGTTCTTAATTTTATCTCCTGGATTGTCCATGATTTTCCTTAGGAATTCCTTCTTAAATAGAATGTTAACCTTGCATTTTTTCCTGCAGTAGTCTTCTGTTACTACCCAGGAGCCCAACTGATGTGGTGGTAAGGTGTAGGGGGAGGAAAAGCCCTCTAGACTCCTATGATCCACTCTCAGTCTTTCAGTGAGCATGCGCTCCTGGGCATGCTTTTTTGCATGTTTCTCAGCTTTTTGTTTTTCTTACTTAGGTGAGACAGGAAGAGTGGGGGTGCTGGAGATGGATATTTCCTTCCTTTCATGTGAGTGAGGCTGTGATAAAGTAGCTTATCTTAAGGGCAGATGAAGAAGATAAAGCTCTAAATATATTTCAAACTGACTACTTTCCCCCTCTCCCTGCTGGAAGTACAAAATAATTTTTTCCCAGTTTCCATCATGAGAACTGGATGGGGCTCCTGGAGGTAACATTAACAAAAGTGTGAGGGTCCTCCATATGGCTGGGTCCCCAAGAGTTCTTAACTCTCACAGTAGTCTACCCTCAGCCTTCACCAGTTAGTTCATCAAGTTCTACCCATTGGTGGCTCCAGCAGCTTCCACTCTTGGTAAGTTGTGATTTTCTGCATTTGCCTCTTTACCTCTTTAGCTTTCAGGGCATTGATTTGCCTTGTGACCTCAAAACTTGGAAGATCCTAAGTAGAGTTGATTTTCACTTTGTTCAGCTGTTTTCTTATTGGGGTAGGGGGATGACAACTTCCAAGTTGTTTGTTTGGAAGTCTAATGATAGGGCGAGAGGCGTGGAGGTGGAACAATGCAGAAGCTAATCTTGTCCTGCCCTTCCATGCACATGGGGGAGGCTTCTACTGGGTGAGGGTTTGGACTTATAATGTTATGATGAACAAAGCCTTTTGTCACCTGATTGGTGATAAAAGACTGGAAGGGCCATCAGACTGCTGTGCAAATAGAACTCTTCCCTGCCCCATGAAGAGGGAAGGGGATAACGTTGAAAGTGAGCTTGGCAGACAGCCATTCAGATGAAAGAAGGTGGGACAAAGCCATCAGTGAGCTCTGGAGCCCAGGTTGACCCTGAGAGGAATCTTGTGTCTCCCAGAGGCAGGTCTGTCTTTCTGCCTTTGCCACACTCAGTCTCTAGCTGGGGCGGCCCATGCAAGACATGGCCTCACACAAGCCCTGCTGAGATTTTCAGAGGTATTAGTTAGAGCACTGACCATTACACTCCTTCAACTGGGTGCTCTGGGAAGTACATCCTCATGGCCATTATAGGAGTTAAGAGTAGGCAGCTCCAGATAATAAATACTTAAATGTGCACAGGGTGCCACCATGCAGTGGGAATACATGCCTTGCAGAGTGACAGACTCACCCTGCATCCAACAGTTAGGGGCCACCATCAGGGTTCCTGTGAGAGGTGAAGAATATGTCAGTCATGTCAACTCAGGTGCCACCTTGAAGCAGAAGCTTCAAGACCCTGATGTTGATAAAAACATGGACTAGCAGGCCCTGGGCAAGAGGTCGAATTGCACCCAGCAGCAGCTGCAGTACAACAAAGCTCTTGGGGTTGCACTGCCACAAAAGGCATCCACCCCATCACTATTTTCACTAAGATTTTATGTGTATAAGGGGAGAGCTCCACAATGATAAGGGTGAGATGGCTTTAAAGATCACCTGCCAGTTTTTCCAAAGCATTGTATGAATAACAGTGGTAATACATGATATGAGGAGATTCTTAAGTAAAATTATATTTGGTAGTTATATTTAAGGTTCATCGATAATGATACATTTCCAATTACATAGTGATTTAAGGTTTATTATTAAAATTTTAGGCCTAAAATTTAAATTTTATTAAAATTTAAAGAAGGATATTAAATACCTGCAAATGGTTATAGATGTGGCAAAAATGTTGAAGTGAGGAGGTTATCTAGCAGGTTCACACAGTGGGCCAATGGCAGCACTTCGGCAAGACCAAGACTTGACTCTTTCTAAGACATTTTATTGGTTCTCCCAGAAGGACCTCTACCAGAAGAGGAGAGCCATCTGCAGCAGGACCTGGGTAACATGACTTTTCGAAAAGTAGGCCAACTGTGGAGCCCTATCAAAGATTTAAAGTGTCCCAACCACCATTTCTATGTGTGCATTCAGATAAATCAAGTGTGAGGAGAGGAAATGAGATTCAAATACTATCCTAAGAAAATCTGGCATTGAAAGTTACACAGGTCGTGAAATGCAGTGGAGAGCACTTCCTAGGAGGTAGGACAGAATCCAGAGGCATCAGGATGGAGCTAGTGGGCCTAGAGAAGAGAGAGAGGGAGAGAACTACGGATGGAATCATGTAGTGACCACTCACTATAGGAACTTGTCAGTGGCTGGGAGAGGGAGTTAGGTGACAGGGCCACTCCTGAGAGGGACAGTCACATTGACAGAGGTTTTAAGGCTTCATTTTGTATTTCTACCTGAAACTTTGAGACAATACATAGAACAATTTAAACTCTGTTTTAAGCATGATTACTACAAGTTCTGTCCAGAAAAAGTCCAGCCATTGTTAATATAATGAGAACAGTTTACATGACATTCATGTAACCTGGAGGCTAAGGAGAGTGGACTGGAATGCATATATATGAAGAATAATGAATTTTACTGTATTAGTCAGTGATGTCAGTAGACTTTGATGAGTGAGCATGTGTACTGTGTGGCCATCACATTTAAAATGACTGAGCGATTAGAGCAATGAATCTGCATCAAATTTTGCAGTAAGCTGGAACATTCCTCCATATGAAACAATTTGGGTGATTCAGAAGGCCACAACCATGGGCAACTGGTGATTGGCAGCTTCATCACAGCAATGTGCCTGCTCATGCATCACAACTCATGCAGTATTTTTGGTGAAGCATCAATTCACCCAGGTGACTCAGCCCCACTAGAGCCCAGATTTGTTGTCCTGCAGCTTCTGTTTTTTTCCAAAACTAAAATCACCCGTGAAAGAGAAGAGATTTCAGACCATTGATGAGATTTAGGAAAATATGACGGGATAGCTGATGGCAATTGGGAGAACTGTGTGAGGTCCCACTGTGCCTATTTTGAAGGGGACTGTTGTGTCATTGTTTCTGTATCTGTGCCATGTTTCTGTATCTTCTTCAATAAATGTTTCTATTTTTCATAGTACATGGCTGGACACCTTCTGGACAGACCTTGTATATAATAGTGGGTAGGAGTTGTGTCTTCTTGCACTTGCTGTGCACATAGTAGTTGTGTAATAAGTGTTCTGAGGAGAAGTGATTAAATACTTGATGTCATTATTCACCTGAAATGAATACTTCAGGAACCTCCCTCCTTGCTATATTATTTTTTTCCTCCTTTTATTTCTTAAGCTTGACTGTGATGCTTCGTGAAACAGAATGACATGTCTTAAGGAATGCCTCCATTGAATGTTGTAGAAATGAGCAGAGAGAGCATAATTTGGAGGAGACCAGGAGGACAGAGACAAGAAAGTGAATAGGCCCATCACTATCAGATATTCTCATTATTTAGGATTGCCCAATAATTGAGAATTTTATTACTGAATGCATGCTGCCTGATATTTCTTCCCCCTGTCAAGGAACGTAGGTGTTGGGATGTTTCTGGCTTGCATGATGTTCTTATGTTTATTTCTGCCAGAACAGGAAGTTTGCTAGTCAGCCTTTGTTTCAGGCAGATACTCCACATCCCTCTCAGTCAGGATATGTGGTGTATCTTCTCCAGGAATTCTGACAGGTATATTGTATCATGTCTACATTGAAATAATGGAAAATATTTCCACAAAAACACTGGTTTAACTCTATTTTAACTATGAAAGGTATTTGGGCTATTCTAGATATTTAATAAGCATCTGTTAATTAAATGAATAAGTAAATATTTCTTACTCCACTGTTATAAATTGATTCAATTACAATAGCATTCGGCATCCTTCCACAGTTAGTACAATGAGTTCAAAGATGTAACATACTCTAATGGTTAACACAGAAAGTGCTGGATGAGACATCATAAGTCCTGAGTTGTATTGACACTTTTGGTTTTATCAAGGATAATTATGATTAATATGTATTGCATGTTTTTAATATGTCAGGAAATGACACATACTATTTTATTTAGTTCTCACTATTAAACTCTATGGGAATTAGAGCAGTGGTGCCGTTTTCCACTAGGACACACTGTTAAGTGTTCTCCTTCCTCGGCCCACTGCTAGAGTGCATTCCCAGCCCTCCTGCTTGTGGGCATGTATATACAACTAGCTCTTAGGAATGGATTGTGAGTGTAAATGATGTGAGTCCTTTCTGGGTGAAGGCAATTAGAGCTCATGTGTTTTCTCTGCCCACTATCTTTGTATCCACTGCCTGAAGCAGAGCCATGTGATGCAACTTATCTTTATTAGCTCCATTTCACAGAAGAAGAAACTGGGGCCAGAGAGATCAAGGAACTTCCATGGAGTAGGCAAGCAGCAATATTGGGATTTGATTAAGTAGTTTAACATTTTTATAACCACCAAGTGGGTAGCTCTCTAAGTCTCAATTTCCTCAGCTACAAATGGAAACACCAAGACTTTCTTAAAGGCATATTCTGGGGATTCATGAGTTAACACATCCAAAACCCCAAAGAGAAGACAACAGAAAATCACTCAAAATAATGGGGGTGTCCGTGTGCATGTGTGTGTAGTGCCCATGCACTCGTGAACACGCTGGGACTTTTGTCACAAGGCTGCTTTTAAAACAAATGACACATGGCTGAAACCTGAGAATCTTCTCATCACTTGAGGATTTCTGTTCAGTGACATGTATTGGATAGGATTTGACCTGTTATATGAATTATGCCTTTCATCTAAGATGCCTGTTTAGATACTAATTTGCTCTCTTGCTTCTAAGCAACCAGAAACAGGGAGCAGGTCAGCAGCTCCTCCAGCTGGGTCAGGACAGCGTCTGTTCCTGGGTCCTAAAGGAAGCTTGTTCATCCCCCTGAAGGGAGGGCAGGGAGCCAACCCTGGATGGCAGCGTGGGGGTGGGCAGGGCACCTCAGTGCAGAACTCTCCTGAGCTTCAGAAAAATGCAGCTGAGATGGTAATTCAGAGATCAGAACGTTTTGATTTTATTTTGAATAAAAGCATTTTGAGGCAGTATGGTGTAGAAGACTAAGAGTCAGAATAGGCAGATTTGAGCCTTCCATTTAATTTATCTTTGGACTTTGGTTTGCTTAATAATTACCAACAACTCATGGACAATAAGTGGGATTGACTTTGTAGGGGAGTGGTGGGGGGGAAGGGGAAAGGGGAGAGAAGGGAGGGAAAATGGGATGGATGTAATACAACAACAATAAAATTAAATTAAAAAAAGAAAGAATTGCCATAAACTAGTTTTCCTATCTGTAACACCGGTTCTAAGTACCTTTCTGGAACTGTTTTGAGGATTAAATGTAGTCACACTCATGAATTGTACAAATGTAAGTCCTTGCAGTTCTGATGTTTGCGATTGGGTTGCATTGAGAGCTTTCAGCATCTCAAAGAAAAATCCCTCACATTTTCAATATGGAGTAAATGATGCCTCTTTTGACAAGCCTTATGTCTATTTACTCACCGCATGCTTGTTAGAAAAACTCTTCTGTCTTTGTTGTAAATGGTTTTGCACTGAGGATAGACCTGTGGGTAGTGCAGATGTTACCCTGTGAACTTAACGAGAAACACCAGCAAAGATGGAAAAGAGCACTGATTACTTTATTAATTGGTTTGCTTGTTAATTCAGTGTTTATTAAGAGCCCGCTGAGTGTGTGGGTGCTGGGGGAAAAATGGAATAAGGCAGAGTCTTGATCTTGCTGCTGTTACTCACAGGACAGTGGGGAGGACAGACACATCAATGAAGGTTCTACATAGTGATTTAGTAGGTGCAGTGAGAGAACCAAGTTCACAGGACTGCGGAGCTCCTGCAGGCTGGATGCGGAGATCAGGGAAGGCTTCCTGCAAAACATAATATCTTGAGTCTTGGAGCGTAAACAGAAAATACTCAGATAACTTAATCTGGGGAAAGTAAGGAAAGAAGGGCATTCTGGGTGGAGAAACTATCATGATCAGAGTTATAGAGATAAGAAATAGCTCAGAGTGGTAAGAGGGTTGGTGCTACTGGAATATAACTGTGTGTGTGTGTGGTTGTGCCTGCATGTCTGTGTTAGGGGATGGTGGAACATGTTAGGAGAATTTTATCCTGAATGGTTAGGGATGGAGTGGGGTTGTTAGGAGCTATGTCAGGAGACATCTTCCTGTAGAAATTTGTGTACAGATGGCATTGTGTTGGCCAAAAAGTCTATTTAGTTTCTTCCATAAAATAAAAGATACATTTTTCACTTTCATTGATAACCTTATTGATTTGTGTATTTTGAGTATGTCAGCTATTTGCTGCATGGTATACCGTTGATTGTTCTCAATTAATATCTGAATTTGATCACTATCAACTTCAACTGGTCTGCCCGTCCATACAGCAGTCCCCAGCATGAAACCTCATAGCCCACTTTTGATGCATTTATCAGTCACAGCACCTTGACTCTACACTGAACAAATCTCTTTGCATTTCAGTTGCATTTTTACCTTTCTTGAAATAATAAAGCATAATATGCCAAAAATGTTGCACATTTTCTTTCACCTTCATTATTAAAATGGGTACACAAAAATTCACCCATTTTGGGTTTTTAAAAAAATGCACACTGATATGACAGCTGTCACAGTACGGTCTCACAAAAATTGTTTCAAATAAAGTTGAGGACAACTAAGCATTACTAGAGCCACCTTTCAGAAAAAAACTAAACAAACTTGTTGGCTAACCAGTAGAATCTGAACGATGGCCGTGGTAGATGGTATTGAACTTAATAAAAAGCTTGCATGGTGGGTTAATGGTTTTACCAGCAACTCAGATGGAGGCTGCAGGAAGTGATTTAGGGTTAGGAGAAGACAGTACATTGAATATTGCACTTATTCAGTGTGGAAGGATTTGGGGTGTGCCCAGGGGACATGGTAGCAGGCACTTAGAAGCTAGATGAGGCCCATCAGAGGCAGCTTTGGGCCCCGTCCACACCAGCTGCTAGAAGTTCCTGAGCATCTGTGGGGCGGATTCAATTATTTGGGGTCAGGTAGTGGCAACTAAGTGGGCAATTTTCATTCTTTGCAGCAGGCAGTGTCCCTTTCTTCCTATGGCTGCTGTCACCTGGGTTTGTCTTCCCTCAAATGCTTTACTCTTAACTCCAGGTAGTGCTCCTTAGTCTCTCCTGAACAAAATGCAAAATGCCCAACGTAAGAGTCTGCATCCCATAGCAGCAAAGAGCTCTCTGCACAGGGAGCTGGGAAGCTGGAGCCCGAGTCCCTGTTCAGCTTCTGGTTAGATAATGTCCATCACCTCTTGGGCCTCCCCTTCCCTACCCTTTAAAGGACAAAATACGGATTGTTGCCTTGTAAATTTCACTCATATGCTGAGGTTCCGTGAACTACCCACACTGTTTTACAGTGCTGACTTTAAATTCTGAATTCTGTAAAATATTAAACAATAGACTATCTTAAATTTTAAAAAAGTGATGGTGCAAACTTTTAAATTACTGAGTTCCTGGAAATTGGTCATAAATCTGTGCACAACAGCCTCTCTGCTACCTGGATTTCCATTAACCCAGAGCCCTGTTAACCAGCCCTGCACATGCGGGTAGGGCTCTGAGTTTACGCCCTGGGTATGCTGATGATTGATATTCATCTCGGTGCCTGGAGGCAGTGTGAGAATCCACAGTCATCAAAGACAGAGGAAATTATGTCCCGCGTAGTTTCAAAGGTGAACTGGATAGCTTTCACATGATTCGAAAGTCATTAATCTACGTGTGGTGTATATCAGTTTTCCCTGACCTTTCTGCAGAGAGAATTTTTTAATTTCCGTGAGACAGATTCTTTGATTAACCAGAATTTCCTTTTCCCCTGAATATATTAGATAAGAGGATTTCATATTTACTTACGAGAGCCATTGCTATATTCAGCTTAATTTTGTGTTCATTTGATGTTCAACTCAGGTGAAGATGAATCTGTTCTTTGAGGTACAGTGGGAGATCTCTGGATTAAAAGTCAAGAAAACCAAGTTTAGAAGTCTGAGCACTGTCACTAAGGAGCTGTGTGGCCTCCGACAGACCAATCCATTCTCTGGGCTTCAGTTCCACCATCTGTAAAACGAGAGCATTGTAGTAGGTGAATCCTAAGGTCCTTAATGGTCTGAATTGACATAGGTTCTAGTTTCCAAAAGCTTTGGTTAAATGCAACATTGACTCTGCTGTAAGATCTTAGCTAATCACCGTGTTAGCTCTGTTTTCTAACTGAGGAAGGACAGCGAGACCTAGAGAGTTTGAACCAGTATTTGGTTGTCAAGCTCAGTGCCCCTTCCTGTGGTGCTCGCACATGGGCGAAGTGGGATGGTGGCTGTGGGAGCATCGTGGGCAGTTGGAGGACCGGTGGCTTCGCCTGTCATTGTCTCTTGAGGGGATGATCTGTGTACATTTCACAGTTTAAGAAGTGCTCTGCACTGGTTTGTCCTAGTATCGGATTGTTGCTTTCACTCTTCCTTGGCTCAGATGATGCCTCTTGGCAGTTTCAGAGCTCCAATATGAGGATCAGATTTGCCGGCCCATCTGAATTGCTGGCAGTTTATCTCCGGGTATTTTTAGGTGTCTCTGATAAAGGTAATATAAACATAATGAAAGCGCACATTTCTTTCTGTCACTTTGTGCCATTTGTGTAAGATAATTAAAGTCTCCTTTAAAAATACGGTGTTTATCCAAATGGGTCCTCTGGCTGGAACTCAATGTTACAAAACTATAAAAGCATTTTAGTGGCCAAATGGGTTTAGGGAAACTTTCTTCATATAGTGAGAATTCTCAGAGCCTTTAAAACAATAATGCTAATTGTGAATTTAAAGGGAAGAAAAGCATATGTTCTTTTCCCACTTTTAACTACAGAATCAACCACTTTTAACTACAGAATCTCCCCACCCTCTCCTGACCCCACGACAGAGTGCTGCGGGGCTAGTGTTCTGAAGAAGTAACTTTTAAGTAATGTTTTCGAGTTCTGTGTGCTAAACGGCAGGGTGATTATCCTTTATTAAGCACCTACTATGTGCCAAGTACATTTATAAATTTTAATTTACCTTTGCAACTCTGTGGATGGTCTTTCCATCCATGTTTGTATGGTGAAGAACTTGAGGCCCAGACAGGTTAAGGAACCCAGTTCGTAGAAGCATAGCCTGGATTCAAGTTTGCACCTAACTGTCAGGTCCCAGTTGTTCACAGCACTCACTGTGTGTTTTAGGCTGGATACTGTAGTGACTACGCAGATGATTGTGCTGAGGGCCCAATGTCCCCACTGCAGGGTCACCCTGGCTGCAGCGACCTGTGCAGCGAGTGGCCACACACAACTCATCTTCAGTGACAGCCTTCCCAGACGTTGCTTTTTTCTCTCCTTCTCGGGGTTTCCGCAGTGGTCTCTGCCATACTCTGGGAAACGGGTTGTTTCTGAGTTTCTGGGGCTTCTGATGTTTTGGGAAGGCCTGATTCAGAATACTATTGTTTCCAATATTTGGTTTCACCTTCTGAATGAAAATTTTCCCAGCAGAGAGAAAGCTGAAGTATGTGGCAAGTGTAATAGGCAGTTGCTATTCCTGTCCACATCTTGGATGCACATCCATGGCATCTGATTTGTGTGGAGTGTTTGTTTATGCTGTTCGCTTTATGACAGAGCTTGTGGGGTCATCTGGAAAGGATGGGGGCTCTGGAGTCCACCAGTTCTTGGGGCAAATTTCAGCACTTACGTGCTGCAAGGCCTTGGATGGGGTACTTTACGTTCCTGACCCTCACTGACCCCACAAGCTCTTGGAGGGTTAAATGAGGCAGTGCATCTAGAGTCACTGACTGGCACATGATAGAAGTTCACTGGATGGTAACAGTTGCCCCTATGAGCAGTATAATCTGCATACCTGAGCCCTTTCTTTACATCTCAGGGTAGCTGTTCTTGGCTCTCCCTGGAGAAATAGAAATCAAAGGAATACTTCTTATGATTATTCATGGTGGAGTCATCTGGTGGTCTGTAATCTTCTCTGGATCACTTCTCTCCACAAGGGAGAACAAATTTTTAACCGTTGATACAGAGCGGGAGGTGCTCCTGACATGGTCCTTTCATGGACTGAGCATAAATGAAGTGTGGTGTCGATTTAAGTTCTTCTATGAAGGAACATAAATGAGTAACTTACAATCAGTTTCAAGGACCAGAAGTTCCAGCTTAACCTGTTTCCTGTACCTCAGATAATAGAGGGGGAAATAAGGGGCACAGGGAGTTCCAGAAGGCTCTCGTAGTTTAGGATAGCCCATGGGAACTGCATCTCATTCCTTTCATTTTCCACCATACCACTGTCCCCTTCTGTACTCACAATGTAAAAAAGCAAAACAAGTGGGACATGATAAGATACTTAATGATAGATTTACAAGACTTGGGTTGACATTTCAGAAGAGGAACAATGAAACAAATCAACCCCTGAAAGGGGTCACTGGGTTCTAGGGTGACTTATTAAGCTAAAAATCAATATTTTAAGGCAAGAAAAGATGAGAAGAGGATTGAGGGTACTGGATCAATCTCAATTTCTCTTTCTTTCTGAAAATTAGATCAAGAGAGTAAGAACAGATCGGGAATATGCAATATAAATGCTAAACAATGGGCCTTAAGAGGGAAGGTATGTACTGATTTTCTGTAAGAAAAAAAAAATCAAATAATTATCTAGAATTAAAAGCAATAATCTGTTTCAGCACCTTTAGGATCCTGGAGTAAAGGAAGAGGAAGAAATAGGCTTATCTTATTAAGGTAGAGTGAAAGAAGGGAATAAAATAGCTTAGTGGAAGAAATAGTTGATACCTTGTTTTCTCAAAGGAATAGAGGATTCTGTGATTATGAGAACAAGGAAAAAGAAAGTGGTCACCATGAAATGCAACTAAGATAACTTCCAAATTAACAAGGTGAAGAAGAGAATATCAATGAGATTAAATCAGCAAGCACAAAGGAAGGTGAAAAAATGGCAAGGTAAAAGGAATAAAAAATTATCATGAAAAGAAGAAATTAAATCATACAGAATATGAGCACTTTTAGTTTTCTCCTTTAAGGGACACAGATTTACAATTATGTTAAAACATAAAACTTATGTATATTTTATTTATTTTTATTTTTAAAGGATTTTTTTTTTCATTATTTTTAGAGAGAAGGGAAGGGGAGGAGAAAGAAAGGGAGAGAAACATTAATGTATGGTTGCCTTTCACCTGCCTCCAGCTACTGACCTGGCTGGAGACCTGGCTTGCAATCTGGTTTTGTGCCCTGGCTGAGAATCAAACCAGCGACCCTTGGGTTCTCAGACTGGCACCTTATCCACTAAGCCACCAGCGAGGGCTTATTTTATTATTTATTGTATTGTTTTCACTGTCATGTATCCCCCATACACTCTTTCACCTTCATCAACCCCCTCCCCATTGTGATCCCCACACTGTTATCAGTGTCCATAAATAAAAATAATTTTAAAAGATAAATTATAAACTACAAAAAAATACTTAACACCACAACCTATGGAACATAGAGGTATCCATAGAGAAAATTTTAGAATTGTAAATACTTTTATTATGTCTTCATCAGTAAAGAAAAAGTTAATATTCAGTTTAGTAAATTAATAAACTAAAAAAATAACAAAAACCAATTTGGGAGAAGGAATTAATCAATGTTAACCAAGGTAAAAATTGCATTAAATAAAATAAAAAATAAACTTAGTAGAAATAATGAATTAATTCCAAAGCTGATTGCTAAAAATGTCTACTAACAATAGATAAACTTACTGTAAGTCTAATTGAGGAAAAAAAGAAATCAAACATTAAAGAGAAAGTAGACATAAGCAAAGATGCAAAAGAGAAGAGACCAGAGAATACGACACCCAACCTCTAGTGGGCACTGTGGTGTGTTACCTACATACTCCCTTCAGGGTTGGAAAACTCCTTCTCTCTTTGTTGGGAGTGTTGGTGGCTGATAGCCCACAGCCATCTCTCTCTTTAGGAATTGTTTTTCTCCAAGGGGCTCTCTTGCCCAAGTTACCATCCAGTGTATATGGTCCACTGTGCTTGCGGGACAGCACACATCTCAAAACTGGTTGATAGTGAAATACAAAATCCCAGCCCTCTTGTCTCATTTTTGAAGCACTCAGAAGGGTCTTAGCGCCTAGTGGAATAGCAATGGCCAATGTTACTTCACAGTTCAATTGTTCCATCTGCTCAATTACATCACCTATACTTACTACAGGTGCTTTTTCTGAGTGCACTTCCCAGTGAAACTTTTCCACACAAATTTAGAGTTTGTTTCAAAGGAACCTGATTTAGGACATAGCTCTATGACAAGAAAATAAAAATCTGGAGAACATGGGACAATTTTCTCTGAAATATAAATTATTGGGAAGAGATGCTTATTTTCACCATTGTCATGTTTTCGAATACTAAATGTTACTGAGGAGTGATTTACATGAGAATATTGTTCCCACTTGAAGTGCACAGACTGATGAGTTTTTTGTTTTTTTTTATTTAATCTTTATTGATTCCAGAGAGAGAGCAAGGGGGAGAGAAAGAAACAGATATTGATTGGTTGCCTCCTTACGCTCACAGACTAGGGATTGAGCTCACAACCTAGGTATGTGTCTTGACTGGGGCTAAAACCCGTAATTTTTCAGTGCATGGTGTGATGCTCCACCCAACTGAGCCACACCAGCAGGGCCAGACAAAGGTGCACATTTGTGTAACCATCACCACAATCAGGATATAAAGTATTTCTATCAGCCAGGAAGGTTCCCTTGTGTTTCTTTCCAGCCAACTCCCACCTTCTCACGTCATTTCAAATGACCACTGATGTATTCTCTGTCATCACAGACCAGGTTTCTAGAATAGGTGCGTTATGTATTCTTTAGTGTCACACACTTCAGTTGCTTAGCATGTTTCCGAAATGTGTCCCTATTTGTTACAGGGCTTTCCATCTCTTTTCCCCTTCTTTCAACAATCATAGCCTATACTGCTTCTTCTCTATTTACTAAAAACAGTTGTTTCATGTATTTTGTCTAATTTTGTGATTCTTTAAAGCCTGATGAATCTGGTGTCTGTACTATTCGTGGCTGGAAGTGAAAACCCTCTCCAGTGTTAGTTAATGTTTTCTTTATTATAAGCTCATTTTTATCAAGTTTTATTAAAACTACTTCATTGCCTTTTTAAAATTGTATTGAATTTATTGGGGGTGACATTGGTTACTGAAAAGTTTCAGGTGTACAAATCTGTAATTCACCATCTGTATGAGTTGCGTGTTCACCACCCCAGGTCAAGCCTCCTTCTATCACCAGCTACCACCCTTTCCTCCCTTCCATCTAATATTTCCTTAAATGCTGTAGAAGATGCTCTGTGAAAAAAAAGCAATTAAGTGATTTAGATATAGGCAAAAAAGAGACGAAACTGCCCCCATTTGCTGATATTTATTTTGTTTATCTATGAAACTCTAGGTACCTACTAACAATATTTTATAAGAGAATTTTGCATGGCTATAAGATAAAAATACCATTAACTGGTTTTTATTGGCCTAGTAATAGCAGTGAGACAAGGAAATGGGGAAAATATACTATTTTCAGTAGCAACACAATCTATAAAAACTTTAAGAATAAATTTTATTTACATGCAAAAACAAAATACTTATTAGTAGATTTAAAAAATGATAGTGTAGCTCTTACTTTATTTTTATTACTATTCTAAGTTCTATAAATGTATTAACTCATTTAACCTTCCCAGAAACCTTGCAAGGTTATTTTATTATTCTCACTTCATGGATGAGGAAACTGAGATACAGAGAGATTAAGCAACGTTGCTTAATCTCTCTGTAATGGCTCTAGTTTACCAGCCATAGAGCCAATATTTGAAATCAGGGATGACTACATGGAAAGGCATACTCTGTTCATCCATGAAGTTACTTAATATAAAAATATCTCTCTAAAATGTTGATTATGCCACTTTTCTACCTCAAGCTCTTGGTTTATTGTCTTTTACTCTTAGGATGCTCCCTTAAGCATGTCTAAATTTCCGAAAGACTCACCCAGTTCACTCCCTTCTGTCCATCACTGCTATTTGCTATGAGAGCTCCTTTCATTCTTCAATTTGCTATTCAGTCATTACTATTAGAGTCTTAGCTTAGACCCTCATCACCCATTTATCTGTCTACCATTCATTCATTCATTTCTTCACTCCTTTATGAATTCAAAAACTAGATGATTTTGGTGGCATTGCACAGGACAAATCTGAGGCTGCCAGGTGAGACAGGAGTGAGTCTGGTTGTGAGACGGTCACAGAACGGACAGAAAAGGATAAGATATCTAGAAATAGATAGAAGGAGGCATATTTCAAATATACTTAAAAAGAAGAATGGTAGCATTTAAAGGCTAACTGGGTGTGAATGTTGAGGGAGTTTCTCCACTCCAGTATGGTCCCCAAGACTCTAACTTAGATGATTGGAAAATACTTTCAAGGCCCTCACCTTGCTGGAGGGGACAGGTGCAATGATCGAGTCCTACTGTGGAGTCCTTTAGGCAAACTGATTTTAATCTATCAGTAAATACTCTTTGGCTTAACATTGAATTAGCTTTTACTTAATCAAAATGTACAGCACTCCTTTATCAGTCTCTGGGCTTAAACTTTGAAAGTCTAAGCAGTAGAAGAACGTAACAGATGAGTAATGAACAGTTCTGAGAAATCAGTTTGATATAGTTATTAGAATAGAATTACCTGGGCCTCTATCAAATCTCAGTTACCACTTACTGCTCTACTTAACCTCTGTAATGCAGCTGGTTCCATCAGCAAAGTGCCAATAGGCAATAAATTAATATGTTGTAAGGATTTGAGAAAATAATATCCATAAACCTCTTAGTAAATAAAATACCTGGCTCATAGTTTGAAATTCTTTAATTGTTAGCTATTACTATTTATAACTGATAAAAGTATTTTAAAAACTTTAAAAAAAATTAAGTGATAGATACAGCCCACTATAGAGACTGTCAATGTAATTTTGCATATGTTAAGTGGATAAAATGGGTATTGTGTAGTTGGTTCCTGCCAGTGATTTCCTATTTCCATAGAATTTTTTATGGTGGTAAAATATACATAACATGAAATTTACCATTTTGGCCATTTTAAGTATATAGTTCAGTGGCATTAAGTGCATTCACAGGCTATGCAACATCGCAGCTATTCATTTCTAGAACTTTTTCATCATGTTTGGGTGTCAGAGAATTTTAACCATCACTGTTCTTCAGAGATTCAAAGAGATATTTGTACTTTTTGCCTTTTTGGAAAAAATTGCAAGCATTAAAAGGCAACATGTTCTGAGTTTAGTCTGCCTTCCAAATGTTTGATACATTTCTTATTTGATTATTCAAAAGTGCTGACTTCGACTTCCCAGTTCCCTTCATGTTCCTTGAGACATGAAGTAACCTGGATGTTTGATAGCTGTGGATAGATCATTTGATTCACATGTCATCACTGAGAAAGTATTTCTCAAACCTCTTCTTTAATACCCCAGGTTATCTAGCCCTAGCTTTTCCTGTGAACAGATACCTCTTCCCAAAGCAACTCAATCAGCCCCTCTTACAGTCAACTCTTCGTCTACCAAAAAAGGGTGGCACCAAATGCCAGGTCAGTTTTCCCGCAGTTTTTTTATTGCTGTTTTTTAAAAAGATGTATTGTAAAATTTTCTATCATTTGCTTTGTCTACTTTTTTGCATTTGTTACCTCAATTCCTCTTTATGTGATTATCTCCAGTGTGATATTATGTCCTAAACAGGACTCATACTCTTCCATCAAATCTGTTCCTCTTCCAATGCTCCCTTGCCCCATAAATGGTAAAATCTTTTAGCTACCACACTACTTTTGTTAGATATGTGAATTTAATGGGCAAAGGGGAATTCCATCTCTCTTGACAGTGAATGGTTCAGAAATTGGCATATGACCTAATTTGGATAACATGATGTAAAGAGAACTCTAATAATTGTTTTTTTCCCTTTTTTGTTTTTTTATAATTGAAGTGCATGATTTAAGCCTTGATTGCTGAGACATTCATTCAATGAGGCATCCACTTCAATAAAGGCAATTTCCAATAAACGCATAGCCAGTTATAGGACTAAAGAGCCACTTAGGTTCCCCGAATTTTAAAGAATTTGATTGATTTCAATAATTAACCATTCAGGCCACTTGTCTTTTTCTCTTCCCAGGCTTTAAAGTATCATCCTTATGTTTTAAATTCACCAATAATAAAGACTAAGCCTATAACACCCTAGGCCCTCACCCAACCCCAGGCCTGTAGGTACATGTGTCCCCTCTCCCTTTCCAGTAACCTCACTGTGTGGTTCAGGTGTGCTGTGTAATTTATAGGTCCTGTAGTAAAAATACCCTTTATTTTTTCAAAGTTTCCCAATGGTTATTGTTGAAGGGCATCTTGCATCATAATAGGACTCATGGGGCTGGTCCAGCCACAACATTGGTTATTGATAGCCTGAGAACAGCACAAAACATAGGAGCCTCTAGGAAAGTTGTCCTCATTTCTGGGAATCCCTTTGAAAGTAATCCCTCTCCTCTCACCACCAAGTGCTATTACATGTAAAAGTCAGAGCTTCTGTAGTATCTCACCTGCAACCTGAGGGTGAAGCTGACACATGAGGATTTAGGCTCCTCCTAAGTGAATTTTCAGTTGAGCTGATGCATTTCCTTGCTAGTCCAAGTAGGATTCCTTTATTTGCTATGTAAGCCACCCTAAGTCACACACCTCTAGGAGCTAAATTAATTTTTTTTTCACTATATAGGGTAAATTTTAAGTGTCTGAATAATTCACTTATGCCAATCTATTTTCTATAATTTTTTTCATCGCAGGCCTTTTGAATTACCCAAAATTGACAATGTAGCGACTTGGTCATGTTTGCATTAATTCGAGAAAACCACCTCTTTCTTGCCTTCTTATAATTTTCAGTCAGGGAGTAATCAAATAAGTTACTTAATTTCCTACCTAGATCATTCTAATATGAGAGGTGACTTGTTTTCCTTACATAGTAGTAGGGAATAGATTTTTCTGAGGGTTTGATGTCTGCTTTTCAGGGAAATTTAAATGTGCTGCATCTGGCTCCTCATGCATTAGTTTTGTGATTCTTCATCCCATTTTTTTCCTGATAGTGGCATGTCTGTCCCTCCCACCTCACCACTTCCATTATCACAGAGGAACTGAGCTACTGGGTCCATGTGGTTTAATCCTAGACCATTGCTTAATAAAGAAAGTGGACTTCAACCTTAGGGAGCAATTCAGAAAAATCCTATTATTATTTTTTCAAATATTTCCCTCTCTCATTCTCTTTATTCTTGTCATTGAAACTCCAGTTAGGTCTTGTTAGACTTTGTCACTCTCTTTTCAGTAGCTTTCTATGTATTTTTTCACATTTCTATCTCTGAGCTGTAGTCTATCTGGTAACTCCTCCTGATCTTACAGTTCACTAGTTCTGCCTTCTGTTATGTCTAAGCTGCTGCATTTGCATTTTACCATGCCTACTGAATTTTTATTTTAAATGGCCATATTTTTCATTTCTAGCTCTTCTACTTTTTGGTTTTGTTTTTCAATTCAGCTTGGTATCTTTAATCTTCTGATGCATTTTCATATGTTCTATACTCTTATTACTTTAAAGATTTATTTTATATGCTGGCTTGATAGTTCCAATGTCTTTGATTTTGCAGGTATGATTTTGCCATTTGTTGCTTCTTCTGCTGATTATTCACTATCACGGTAGCTTGTTTTCTCATGGATTTCCTCCACTAACATCAGTTCATTTTCCTTGGAACTTTGTTAGTAGGAATTATTAGAGTACGTTCATTGGAGAAGATGTAGGTCTTTTCCACCTGACTCCTGGTAAGGCAAAAACCAGATTATGCTTTGATTTGGGTTTTTCAGTTCCCACAAGAATTCTAGCCCTAAATCTCTGAGTGTTGATTTATTGATTTTTATTGATAAGAGATGGATTTGTCAAGAGATTTGGCTCATAATCCTAAATGACTTGACTTGTCTTTTACTGCTTTGCATGTCTCACTTCCCTCTCTACTTAGCCTACACTCCAGGACTCATCAATTTGACCACTAAATTTCAGCACCCTTCACTCTTCTGGTTCTTTGATTTGCTCAGCAGACACCCAATCTTGGATCCAGTCAACAACCAGCTTTCCCTGCTAATAACAGAGCACTTTAGAGAAAAATCACCTGATAAAGTTTTGATTTCCATCTTCAGCTGTGCTCTAGCTATGCTTGACACACACTTCTTTTATGGATGTTTCTTCAAGGCTTCTTCCTGTCACCATGGAAGCTCTTCCATCTGTACAGTTATTTCCTGAGGTCCTCTTCCTTACCACTTTCTCTCCCCTCTCCCCTCAGAATAACTACACACAAAGAAGAGAGACTAAGAGCCTTATTATAAACATATTTCTCACTTCCCTGCCTCCTTTTTCTCTATCAACTCCATCTTTAATTTTCTCTCTTGTTTGAAAGGAAGTGACTCCTTGCCTCTTCCCTTTCCTCCTATTTAAGGTCAATCCTTCCACTTAAGTCCTTGATCCTCTCTCCTCTTGTCTTTCCAGACTCTTGCTTCATCGATTAATTATTTTCTTTCCCAACTTATTAACTCACCCCTCTCTACTGGCTGTTGCCCTTCAGCATAAAATAAGATGCAAATACCTGAAAAACCAATTCTGTTTCCCTCTCTTGTCACAGGGTGATTGATTGGACATTTTGACTGAGACGACTTGATGACAGATGTGAAACACCAGGTTGAACTGTGAGGCAGACCTAGAAGTGGTTAGGTGACTGACCTTCAACCACTGTATAAAGATTATACCAGCCCAAATGGGGAGAGCTTCCACGGAGCTCACAGGAGGATAAATGCTCTGTCCAACTGAGCAAATGGTGTGGAGGAAACCTGACTCCAACCCTGAGACTGGCGCCTGGATCCCACAGGGCAGGCCTGGCCCAGGCAATGTGCAGTTGGACTAATGACCTGTGAGCAAGAAATAAAGCTCAGTAATTTGGGGTGGTTTGTCATGCACTATTATTGCAGAAATAGCTGACTAATATAAGCTGGCACTTGAGAAGTGGAGAAACAAGAGTCAAAGTGTGGAAAAGAGATCAGCTCCTCTTCCTTCCATGCCCAGAACGTCACATTTCTGCCATCTTTGTGGTTGCCAAGGGAAGAAATTAATTGACCACAATAATGTTCATCTCAAAGCAGGGAAGTTCTTTCTAGTTCACGTTCTTTGCTTTCCTTTTCCTTCCTTTGTTCTTTTCTTCCTTTCTACTTTTATCTCCTTTCACGATTGAATCCCTACATTTTATTGGGCACCAGGAATACAAAATACATATCTTCTGGGTCAAATGGGGAAATGTACTGTAAACCAATAATTGGTCTGCATGCAGACAGCTCTGTAATAGCAGGGTTTGTAGAAGGTAGTTTTACATGGAAGGGAGAAAAAAAGGGAGAGGTCAGCTTTATAAGTGGCTGCTGACCATCACTGAAGATTTGTGCCATACCCTGAGCTAGGAGCAGAGTTGAACAAGGACACAATTGCGGTCCTTGTTTCTTGCCAGCTTTCTGGAGTGTAGAAGCCCACTTCTGTGACTGCCCCTCACTCCCACTGCTCTGGGTTCTTCACACACGTTACTCCCTCCCTGGGAAGTCAGTTCCTCCTCACCTAGCCACCAACTTGGTGTGGGGTCCTTTTCCAAGGGAGGCCTTCTCTACATCTAGGAGTGGGCTGATCTCCTTTCCAGATGTGTTCATAGCACTTGATATGCCTATTACTGTAGTATGTATCATACTTAGATTACTAGTTACAGGTTTGTTTTCACTGCTAGTCATAGTCCAATATAAACCAGGTTGGTTTACAGCATTATCCCCGGCAACTAGCTTACTGTAGGCCGCTAGAGGAGATTTAGTAAATATTAAGTGAATTAGGTGGAATTGAATCTCTAAAGCTCTATTATGTGCATGAGACAATGGGCTCAAGGACAGGAAGAGGGTTCACAGGAAATACTTATATAATCAGTTCACTTCGCTGGCCCTCAAAACAAACACCCAAATTGCTATTCAAGTTGATCCCTGAAGTTGGGGGAAAAAAAAAGAAAAAAGAAGAAAAATCCAATTTGAGTTTCCAAGGACTTTGCACTGCTGAGAATTCGCCTACAGATAGAAAATTCTGCTGGGGAGCAGCTGGGCTCGCTCAGGGCTCCTGACGCAGGCAGGGTCCTGCGGTACCACTTCCTGGAATTGACGTGTATCTGTAGCACGTGCTGCCGGGGGACTTTCCCTTGTTCACAGGAATACAAGCCCCTGGATGGGGACGAGGGGTGGGCGGCAGTGCCAGAGCTCAGGTGGGAGGCTGCCCCCTGGCCCCAGAGGCTACCCTAGCCCCACACCAGCAAAGCGCCCTGGGCCTGGGGGTGCAGGAGCCCCACAGGTCCACTGGCTCTAACCCTGACCTTTGCCTTATTGTTGCGAGGCTGCTGTCTGGGCTCTGTTCTTTATTTGGTGAAATAATCCAATTCTTTCTCCTCTTTGTTTGTTGCAAACAATAAAAATTCAAAAACCTTTACCTCCTGGCAACCAGACTTCCTGCTCTTATCTATCTAACAATTTGAAAAGACTGCTCAGTAGGAAAGGAGTCTTGCCCCACAACTCCATCTCCATAGCCAGAAGGAGTTTCGGTTACCTTGGCTGTGCAGCAGTGTGGCCGTGTGGACTCCTGCTGCCCTGGGGTTTTCATCAAACCCACCGGCTGGGTGGGATCGGAGTGGAACTTCCCTGGGACAGTGGGAGCGGGCCAACCGGCCTGCGTTGTCCTCAAGCTAAGAGCAGTTTTTTATTTTTAAAGATTTTATTTATTATTTCCAGAAAGAGAGGAAGGGAGAGAGACATCAATGTGCGGTTGCCTTTCACCTGCCTCCAGCTACGGACCTGGCTGGAGACCTGGCTTACAACCTGGTTATGTGCCCTGGCTGGGAATCGAACCAGCAACCTTTGTGTTTGCAGGCCGGTGCCTTATCCACCGTGGCACCAGCCAGGGCTAAGAGCAGTTTTTACATTTTTAAATGGTGGAGGAGGGGGGCAAGTCAAAAATATAATAGTATTTCTCAAAAGGAAAAGTTCGATGGAACAAGTTTCCAGGTGCATTCAGAGTTTCCGGAGCCCAGCGCCGCCCACATGGAGCGGGTTTGCTTCGGACGACTGTCCTGGTACAAGAGCCACAAAGGGCTGTGACACAGGCCGGCCATGGTGGGCAAAGCCTGCAATACGGCGTCTGGCCTTGGACAGGAAAAGTGAGGGGACCTGTGCCCCGGGGGGATTTGGAGTTTCAATGGATCCATCCTAAGTTTCCCAGACACTTGCTCAAGGATCCATTTTGTGTTTCCAGTTGACTGAACTCAATATTCACCCTCCGAGGAAAGGCTTGTGATCACAGGTGTATGTTTGCTGCCTAGCAGCCCCTCTGTGCTCTCCCCGCTGTAATGGGCCATGTGTGTGACACCGCAGCCCAGAGAACTGACTCATGGAGCAGGGACTGTCCTGACCCAGCAGCCAAGGTAGACCTAGTGCGCAGGTTTCTGCCTGGCCATCCAGGAGGTCTTCCAACAGGGTCCTGGGTGTGTGGGAAACCTGGGGCATTTTTTCTTTTCCTTTAAAGGGAGCCTCACCTCTGGGAAGCATATTAAATAAAGACTCAGGTCTAGATGATCTCAGTGCACCTTCAGCAACTCCTGTTGCCCTCTGTCCACTGCCCACCCCACCCTCTGTGCCCGATTTTTCCCTCCACTGTGGCACATTCATGCACAGAATTACGACTGCTCCTCTGTGCCTTCTAGACTGTGGGTTCCTTGAAGGCAGACTTTCTATTATCTTTGTGTTATGAGCATCTGGCAGTTTCAAACCTGAGGAGTCCACGTGACAGGAAGTGCCTGAATCCACAGGGTATCCATGATTTAGCTTTCTGGGTATTGTGGTTTTGATAGTATTTGAAGATCTATGGTAAAAAAATCATGATTTTCATATTTAAACAAGCATGGCTAGATTATAGAGTACAAACTCAGAATGTTTAAAGATGGAGCTCAGTCTTCAGAGAAGTTGTCCTGGTGAGGGTGGCCTTTTAGGGGTCTGCCTCAGGGTTCTGGAATGAGGAGGAGGGTGGCAGGTCATCTCTGCTGCCTAGTCAATTTAGTTAGTCCCTGGGAACATGACTTGGGCCTTGGTAACACTGGGAAGGGTGGGAAGTAAGTTAATGTTAGTGGGGTGTGTGGTCTGAGTTGTTACCCTAGATGGCATTGTGCTTGATTCCTTTTGGCCTTTGGTGTTTTTTTCAGCAGGTCACTCATTAGTTGTCCCTCACAAGCTGTCTCTCATTTCTGACTGTCCTCCTCTTTCTCTATTCTAAACCTTTGGATCCTTTTATATTCATTGTGCTCCTCCCCTAAACTCTGATACTCTGGGCCACTTAGAACCTGGATGGAGCCAGAGACCCTGTGACTTCCTCACTTTCCTTGTTACTTTTGCAGGGGCGGGCGGGCACTGGGGATTATGTAACATTACACCAAGCCTTTATGTACAGATCTTAGGTTAATAACTCCTGTTTGTTTTTTTAAAAAATATTTATTTGTTTATTATTTTTAGAGAGAAGGGAAGGGAGAGTGGCAGAGAGGGAGAGAAACATCAATGTGTGGTTGCCTTTCACGTGCCTCTAGCCACGGACCTGGCTGGAGACCTGGCTTGCAGCCTGGTTATGTGCCCTGGCTGGGAATCGAACCAGCAACCCTGGGTTAACAGGCTGGCACCTATCCACTGAGCCACCAGTCAGAGCATAATCCTTAAGTTTAAAAAGTGAGAGCTACTATTTTCAGGGAGGTGGGGAGGAGAGGATGACATGAAGAGGAAGGAGGGTCTCTCATGTCTGAATTACCAGTGGAGGGAGAGGAGGGGAGACAAGTTCATGGGCACCAGGGTGAGCCGCCTTGCTGGCTGCAGCGAGCACCCACCCTGAGCCACATGCCTGCTGTACTGTGTAATTCTATAGCTCGTTTGGCAGAACTTACAGGCACGCTCTCTCTGAGTGCTATTGATTTCTTGGGGGAAGGAGATCAAAAACAAGTGTTATCCTTGGTGTCATGTGCTTTCTGGAGGAGTAAACAGATTAGTCGATTTGGACGGACAAGATCAGGGCAGAGAGAGAGAAGGCTCTGTGGAGCTGCTTCTCTGAAATGGGATCTCAGAGTGACCCACAAGGGAGAGAAACGATTAGGCAGGGCAGGGATTTGTCCTGTGCTCAGCTCGAATGTCACATCGCGCGTCCGTCTCAGCTTCATGCCTGGGTCTCAGAGCCTCTGCTCTCCGTTGGGCTGCTGGTTGATACCAACAGCAGCTCTCCTTGCCTGTATCTTGACCATTTCCATCCCTTCGGCTGCCAGGGCTAATTGTCACCTTATGTTTCTGGATATTATTCTAAAACAGCACGTTCCACTAAAACTTTTTTTGTGATGATGTAAATGTTTCGAGTTCTTTGCTGCTAAACCCAGAGCCACTGGCCTCGTGTGGCTTTGGAGCACTTGAAATGTGGCTGGCATGATTGTGGAACTACATTGTACATTTAATTTTAGTTAATTGACCTTCGAATAGCCACATGGAGCTATTTGCTATCATCTTGGCAGTGCAGCTTTGGACTCTTGCAAAATTGCAAGTGTGAACCAGCAGTATCCACACCACCTGGGAGTGAGAGGTTGTCAGAAATATAGTGTTTGGGCCTCACCCCAGATCTACGGAATCGGAATCTATATTTTAACAGTATCTCCAGGCATTAGTGTGCACCCTAGCATCTGAGAAGCAGTGCTTGAAATGACTCAGTCTCAGGAAGAGATGTGCTATCAGCCGGGGAAAACTGACTTTGGGCTGTGGTAACAAACAAGCCCGAAGTTCTAGTTGTTTAAAATAAACAAGTTTTACTTCTCACTAATAATGTTTCTCATTTAAAGTGGACCAGAGTGGAAGCTCTTCTGTGACATTATCACATCAGTTCCTAGGGACATGGGTCAGTACTCTGGCGCAGTTTGTGTTGCTTTAGCAGAAGGAAAAATAGACCGTGTGACTCCTGTCATTTCTACTTACATTTCGTTGGTCAAAGCAAGTCACGTGACCACACCTAAATCTAAGGGGGCAAGAAATGTACCCAGAGGAAGGTGAAACAGAGTATTTGGCAAATAGCGCTAATGAGTGCCGCACACAAGCTTTTTTTGGTAAGTAGTCATATCTGAGCATCATTATTTCAAGCCTGGGCCTGCAGTAGCCTTTTCATGGTCTCTCTGCTCTCCCTCCATCCTTTACATCACTACCACATTAATTTTCTGAAGGCATAGCTCCAAATGTGTCATTTCTCTGCTCAAAACCCTTCCAGGACACCTCATTGTCCACCAAGTTAAGTAAACTTCCTTTAGCATGACGTAGTGGAAAGAATGCTACTATTTTATCTGTCTGAACTTGGACAGGGTCCAACTTAAGCAAATTCTCTAAATCTCAGTTTTTCTCATCATTTAACTTGGGGATAAAAAATACCTACCTTCAAGGGATACTATGAATCTTAAATGAAATAATGCATATAAAGTGCCTAGTGCATTAGACATTTAGCAGATAAGAGTGAAATCAAAATCATAAACTCCTAGAGCACATTATGCATGTCTATATCATAATATTTACTCCAAATATATTGCATATCTGTTTCTCTTAGTAGACTTAAACTCCTGAAGGGAAGGAATTGTATCTTTGACTTGATAACTACTGAATCTAATATAAGCTTCTGCATGTAGAAGCTTCTCAGTAAATGATTTAGATATTTTTATTTTTAAATTCTTATTGAATTTATTGGGGGTGACATTGCTTAATAAAATGATATAGGTTTCTGATGTACACAATTCTATAGCATATCATTTATATATTGCATTGTGTGTTCACCACCCCAGGTCAAGTCCCCTCTCATCACACTGTATTCCCCTTTTACCCTCTTCCACCCACTCCCCTACCCACCTTTAAATGATTTTGAACTGCATGTCTTTAGTCAGTTATAGAGCTCTCCCTAGTCTTATGTGTGTTCTTGCTGTTAAAACCAGGCTGGACCACTTGCTGTTCCTCAAATGAATAGCACATTCTTCACCTCTGGGCCTTTTTGCTCATGACCTTTTTTCCCCATTACCTTAGCCTTTCAAACATTTACTCATCACTTAAGCCCCATCTAAAATGTCACCTCTGCAATGAACATTTCCTAATTCCTGCACCTGAAAGCAACATCTCTGTTCTTTGAACATCCATAGGGCTCAGAGAAGATGTCACATAGGAGGCCAAGATCTGGGGCTCCTCTGGGAGGTGGGGACAAGGGTGTCTGCTGGTGAGGCCAGGTTGAGAACAGAAGGTGGGGGTGGAGTTCTAGGTCAATCAGGGTGAGTGCCCACCTGCAGAAGGCTGAAGGGTAGGGAGTCTGGGGGAGAAAGGCAGAGATAAGACTAGAGAGACAGGCAGCTGTGAGAGGGGCTGGTCCTGCAGGCTGCGGTAAGGAGCCTACATTTTATCCTCAGCCAGTGGAAGCAGGGGAGGAACATGATTATATATTTGTGACCAGTTCATTGAGGATAAGAGTCTGATATGAAAAGAGATATTTCATAATTGATCTTTAATTCTCCATGGTAAGCCAGTTAACATTATCTCTGTTTCCTGGTCATGTTTTGGTCTTCTCAACACCTCTCTTTACGGATGTCATTTATTTATTCCAATTACCTGACAATCCCCTGAAGACACGTGTGTTTTTTAGCCCTTTTCTTAGCCTTGAATTCTAAGAAAGTTATCATCGGATAGCTTTAATCATCTGTCAATTAGGAATAGCATTTGGCTGTTTATAACAAAGACCCTTCTCACAATAGTCTAGGCTTTAGGAATCTAGAGAACTTCTCTCCCATGTAAAAGAAGCCCTAGGAAAGCTTTTACAGTTTTATCAGGGACTAAGGCTTCTACTAATTTTCTATGCCATCCTTGGCCTATGGCTTCCTTTCCTAAGATTACTTGGTGCAAAATGGCTGTTGGAGCTCCTACCATCACACCTGCATTTCAAGCAGTAGGAAGGAAGAAGTGGGGGAGAATACATTTTTTCTCAGAGTTCCAGGTGATGCTCTTGCTTATAGTCATCGGTGAACATTTAGTGACAGGGCCACCAGGGGTTTGTGTTGGAAATGTAGAATTCTATTCTAAGTGGCAATGTGTCTGGCTAATTTTTTTTAATTGGAAGGAAAAAGAGACCTGGAAGAGTAGGAAACTGGCAGCCTGTGCTCTGTACTGTGTGTCTCCAACCTTCATTATAATAGATCTGCTTTTTGAAGACTATGCTTCCACTAGTGCCCACATGCTAAGAGTTCCATCCTACCAAGTTCCTGTTTGTCTCCTTTCACTTTAATGTCAGTTTCAGTTTATGTATATCTTATACTTTCTGTCTGAAGGCATATCTCCTTGTCCTGAATTTGATAGCCCTTGGTCAGGTTCCATTCTCTTTAATCTCAGTCTTTTATCCTCCACTTCAACCAGGGAGAGCAGAGCCAGGAGGTCCTGTTCACACTGAAGGCAGCGGCCCAGAAGTGCTGGAAGAGACCTGCCTCAGTTAAGGCCCATCCAGTTGAGCGAGGCATTGTTTTCCTGGCCCACATCTACTTGTTCCAAAGGTGCCCCTGTTTGGGTTGCTTGTTATCAACTTTGCATCTCAGTGACCTCCTTTTAAGGCAAAGGAAAAGTCTAGAATTTGCCAATAAAAATTTTATATAAAACTTACAAGGCATATTATTTTACATTGCAAACATTCTTTAAAACTACATATATGAATATTAAAATATAGTATAATTATATATTATATAATTATGTTATAATTTATAACATATTATGTCTTATATTACAAATATATTTCTCTTATTCCCCTTTAGGGTTGATTTCCCAGAGTATTAGATACTTCGCATCTGTCACCTTAATAATATCATGAGAAGGTTTCTTACTTTGCTCTGTAAAAATGTCTCTAAAATCAATGAGTGGGTTGGATGGGATGGGAGCAGAAATGGTAATAGAATAAAGAAGCAAGGGTGGGGTGCCCCAAGCCTAGTGGGGGGCTCTACCTTGAGCTCCCAGCACCCACTACAGCTACAGAGCTCAGCTTCCATTCATTGACATATCTGTGATACACCCAAGTTTATACTGGAACAGGAGTGTTTCATTGCTGAAAAATAAGGTTGAGAACTTTGACTTTAAAACCCTAGATTTGAGATGTGTGTTCAAAGTCTCAGCTCCTTCACTTATTCGCCTTGTGACCTCGGGCATATCATGAAAACTCTGAGTTCAGCTTCCTTAGGGGTGCAATAATACCAGTGTAAAGCCCTGTTGAGAAGGTCAAAAGAAATAGTGCCCATAAATTTGAGGGGTCGTTTCTGTCACAGGCCATACTCCCAAATGCCTGCAGGGCCAGGCAAGTGACAGAAATGAATGACAGAGGCCAGCATGACTGAAGAAAGGGTATGTCCCAATGAAAAGGGTACCCTTGACATAGTGTATTTGTGAACATTTGGGAATGTGATCAAAACTTTCCATTTTTGAAGCAAAGTTGGAAATGAAGATTTTTGGAAGGGATTCTCAGGATTTTTAAATATTGATGCTAATTTAACTTTGAAAAGGCAAGCAAAACACATTTATTCATTTGTGGGTCACCTTGTGTGACCCTCAAGTTACACAGATACCAATTATTATTATTATTATTATTATTTTAAAGATTTTATTTATTTTTAGAGAGAGGGGAAAGGAGGGAGAAAGAGAGGGAGAGAAGCATCAATGTATGGTTGCCTTTCACCTGCCTCCAGCTGTGGATCTGGCTGGAGACCTGGCTTGCAACCTGGTTATATGCCCCGGCTGGGAATCAAACCAGTGACCTTTGGGTTTGCAGGCCAGTGCCATTCCACTGAGCCATGAGCCAGGGCTCCAAATATTATTTTTAATGAGCCTTCAAAGCTATTTGTTTTTTATCCTTTCCTGACAGCCTGCCTATCTCTTTGCTTCTGGTAACATATCTTTCCCCGTGGCCCAGGTCTGTCCAGTCATAGTTTTCCCTTTAAGGGGTAGGTAATTGACTGAGGTAGCGCTAATCAGGTTCTTTCTAGGATTAATATGTGGGTCCCACTGGAATTAGACTAGCTCTCCTTACTTGCGCTGCTCAGCTGGTCTGATGTAGGCCTAGAGTGGCCAATGGCTCTATTCCTTAGTACAGGATAGAAATCCAACCATGATAGAGAATGAGCCAAAAAGCAGAGACCAGCAGAGCTAAAGGAGACCAAGAGAGTTCTTGCAGCCCCACAGCAGAGAGGCCTTCATTCTTACAGTTCTTCCTTTAATCCTGTGAAGTACTAAAAAATGTTCCTCTTAGCCATGAGAGCCAGTGAATTCTCTTTGGTTTGCTTATGGTCATTTGAGTTAAATTTGTTTTAATAACATTTAACCCCAAAGATTACTACTATTAGTAGTAATAGTAAGTAGTATTAGTCAAATTTCATGATCCATCAATTACTTTAGAAACAAGGCAAATGTAAACTTTGGGATCTTGAAGAACTGTTCTTGAGTTGAAATTACTTTTGAAGAGGTTAAGGATTGTATTAGAGACTTGGTAGCTAAATGGTGGGAAGGGTAAACTCAATGAGATTCTTTCTCTTCACAGGCTGTGGTATGCATGGGTCCTTCGTATAGTCTCTGTCTTCATAGACTCTTCTTAGAGAGCTTTCTGGTTCCATGGTGTGAGCAGTTCAGTAGATTTTTATTCTTCCAGAGCAGAACCCAAGAGCACAGCACTTGAAGAAAAGATTCAGTAGGCACTGTCATTATCTAGGAAAAGTACCGATTTGATGAGAAAATGGAAGATAATGACTCAAAGAGAACACTTTCGTAGATGTTATGTGTGACATGCACAGCTAAACAGGCATATTTGTCTTTTGCTAAATATAACTTAATAGCACTGAAAACCAAGCCATGAGGGGGAGATATAGAAGACAGAGAATAACATGTAGAATTCACATATGAGACTAATCTAAAGGCAAGAGTTGAAATGTCTCTCAATTTAGTGTAATAAGAGTTTATCTACACCTGGGAGGTTAGAGAGTTAGTACTGGTAGGAGGAAAAAGTGTATATTAACTTTATGAAGTCCAATAAATGCTCGGCAATTTCTAAATGAACGTGGTTAGTTTTATTTCACTGTCAAAGTGACCAGGGATTTTATAGAGCAAATACCTTCCCCAGAGCTAGGCAAGCATCCCATGGGGAGAGCAGGTCTGCCTGCATTCTTCCCAGCTGGAGGAAGTCTTGGTGATGTCCTTCGTGAGCATCCTTTAAAGCACCTCAGCCTCCTACTTCATTCATTCCCATGTTTTTGTGAAATCTCGAGCCTTTGCTGGAGATGAAATTTTAGATGTCAAAACAGAGTGGGACAGTGAATTCTGTACTTTTTGGGGTTAAAAAACAAAACCTCTCAAAATACAGCTCCCTAATTGGGATTGTGTTGTGAATTTAGTCACATCAATGCAAATCTCAGTTAATTATGCAATAATATTTACATGCCTGAAGGCAAATTTTTTGCTTCAGCTTTTTCTGAAGCTGTGTTGTTAGGCTCTGAAAACAGTGCCAAGACATTAACTGGAAATTGAATTTAGGGTGGTGGTTAGAATCTCTGACCAGGCTGTACATCATGTTAGAATGTTGGGGGAAGAAGGTCATCCTTGCCATTCATGATACTAGACCAAATTTTTAAATTAAAGTTTCAGATTGTACCTGTTGACATCATGTATGAAAAAGGCCTTTTACTCTTGCCCGTAAGAGAGAGACCTAAACATTTCAGCCCAAGATCAGATATTCTTGTTTCACCCCTAGAGACCGTGCCTTGTATTGGGCTAGTGACCCTTTCAATGTGGGTGAAGAAAGTTTGATAAACCCAGGTTGGAGGTGTTGAAGTTTAAGCAGGGAATGAATTTTTTCACTTCACTGAGCTACGAGTGGCCAAATGAGGAGTTTGAGTTTTCTTTTGTTTTTCAGTTTCCAAGTCTGTCCCCTCAAGGTCTTACGTTTATTATTTATGTAAGATCAGCTATAAACTATGGCTTAACATTCCCAAGAGGTTGCTGGTTATTTTCTCTATGATTAATTAAAACTCTACAGGTTTCTATGATACTCCATTTTGACTTGTCATAACTTTGAGGATCAGATTATCGAATCTGGGAGGAGAAAAAATTTTAACTCATTCAGCATTCAGTCCAAGTCACGAATCTTTTCTGACGCATCTTTAACGCATTCATCCAGCTGGGAAATATTTATTAAATGCCTACATTGAGTCAGTGATGGTGCCAGGTTTTGTGAAGGGCTCGGAGATTAGGACAATATGCTCTGTCCTCAGGGGGTTATAGTCTCATAGCAATTATGCTGCATGTTTGTAAGTATAGTAGCGACGGACTGGGAGAGAAAGCTTAACAGAGCTAGTGATAGAATGCTAGAGAGTGTCACGGTAGAGGAGAGTAATTTTGGCTGATGGAATAAAACAAAGGAACATTGGAGAAAGTGAAGTGGCTTTTCAGCCAAGGCATAAGGAAGAGTAGCATGGTGTGAATTTGCAGGGATAGGAGAGAAAGAAATTTTAGTTGGCTCTGTAATGTGAGAGAGTGAGGTTATAGAAAGGGGGTGGGGAGATTAGGTGTGGCTGTGCCCCAGGACATAGTTAGGGGTAACTGGTTGGGAGCGCTGGTTAGAAGGATAGCGAAAGGGCAGCGAATTTCCGCCAGGTCACGGAGGCTTTTGAAAGGCAGCCAGAGTGTGTCCTGTGTTACTGCGCAGGAACTGAAGAGGCACAGGCAGTTTTCAAGCCAGTTCTGAGGCAAGGAAATGACATGATGGAACTGTGCTACAAGAAGACTACCATGGGGGCTGAAGGTCAGGGCGATTGTGGGGCAGAGGGATTAGAGTCAGGGACATGAGCTGGAGCACATGGTCCCGGTAAGAGGTCACTGGAGTTTAAATTAGAGAAGTCGCTGGGCAGCCACGAAAGGGTGACAGAGGTCAATCCTAGGAGATTTCCTGGTTGCCTTATGGTTGGAAGGCAGGGGAAGAAAGAAGTAGAAGAAGCAGAAGAAGCAGTGTTGATCTGAGTACGCTGCCCAGCAAAGGAGTGGTGCTGAGGAGGAAGAAGGGGTCAGTAAGGGTGATGGTGACACCTGGGACAGTGTGCCGAGACTCCACAGGACAGGCGGGACGTGTCCAGCAAACAGCAAGCATGAGAGAGCGAGGCTCTGCAGCAGCAGCAGCATTAGCAGGGGACCGAGAGCCTCTGGTGTGGGGCTACCTGCTATTTGATGCCACCAAAGTCCAGTAACTCACCCAGAAAACAGCATAGGGAGGAATAAAGTCAGAGATTTATTTGGGGGAATTCATACATTAAGGGAGTGCGAGGTCGGAGAATATGAACCAGGGGAGGAAGGATTACAAAGGAAGGAAGTTAGTCAGGAAGACTTGGGATGATGGAAAACCAGTGAGGTGAGAGCTTCCTAGACCTGGGGATGTGCTCACTGTGAAATGGCCTGAGGTCAGCCAGGGTGCAGATGGAGAGAGAGAAAGCCAATGTCTCCTAGGTAAAATAGCTAGATGGTCATTTAAGAATGTGCTTTTGGGAGAGCATTGTTGCCATAAATTGGTTTATAAGGGCTTAAGAGAATTCAAGAATGTGAAAGAAAAGCTGTCATTCGGCAATCAGGTGGAAGAAGCGAGAAACAGGAATTTCACTTTCTAATGGACGTTACTCCTTACAGATACCTGAGGAGTAGGGTAAGTCTCATTGTTTAAGAAGATCATCTCTAGACTGAAGCAAGAATTTGTGAATTAAAGCTGGAGCTGGGGATTCACTCTGTGTTTAACACTGTTTTCTGACTGTACAGAAACTGCAAAATATCAGATAGAAGGGAACATTTAAAGTCATGAAAGAGAAAAGACAGATTACCTACAAAGAAACAGCAATTAAACTCACAATAGACTTTTCAAACAGCAAAAATAGAGGCCAGAAGACTCATAAGTACAATGGCAAAATGTCAACCAATAATAATAATTCAGGTGAATTATTATTCAAGAATGAAGGTAAATAAGTACATTTTTAGATATATAAAATTACAAGAGTTTACTACACAGAGACTATCAATGTTAGAATTGTTAAGATACATAGAAAAGTGATGCGAATGTAAGTGTTCCAAGGGAAGGCACTAAAATTAATAAATTGTTTTGAACATTTCATTAAGAGATGATGTAAAAGAAATAAAACAAAAATTCAACATCATGTTTTTCTTAAAGATAAAACTAAGGGGGAGGGATATTTGATGAATAAAGAGTGCAAAAATCCTTGTTTCTAAGAGGGAGATAAAATACTGCAATTATTATAGTATTAGTATAATGTATAGCTAATTATGCTATAAAGGAAATAAAACAATGGAAATAAAATCTAAAGGTGGATAAAGAAAAGCCATGTAAAAAACATTATGCACCTAATGGAAACAAGAGAAGAAAACATAGAAAAAGCAAAGAAAAAGGTTAGTAAACTCCAAACACAAGGTAAGACTTAGAAATAATTCCAAATATATCAGGTATTACATTACATGTAAGTAGATTAAGCCTTAAAAGATACAGATTATTAGATACAAAAACAATCCAATTCTGTGTTGCTGGTGAAGGACACCACAAAAACAGAGAGGCTGAAAACATAGATTGGAAAGTAAACTAATTACTATAGCAGTATTGTATAAAATAGACTTAAAGCATTGCATAGAAAAAGAGGGCAATTTGTAAAGAACAATCTTCTGAGAAGATATAACAATCAATCACAATCTATTTGTACCTATAGCATATCCTGGGGAAATGTAAAGTAAAAATGGACCAAAATGTAAGTAAAGAGATGGTCAAGTTAATAATTTCAGTGGGACATCTAACCCCTGATACACTTACAGAAATTGAAGAGACATTAGCAAGAATAGAGATTTAAAAGCTAACTCTAATAACATAGTACTCTGAGTTGAACAAATAGAGAATATACCATGCCTTTCACACATGCAGTCTTTACACAATGATCATATTGGGACATAGAAGTCTCAATAAATTTCCAAGAATCAATATATTATACTCCATGTTCTGTAACCAAAAGGGCATTAGAAATCAATAATAAACATTATAAACAGTCTCCATATGTTTAGAAAAATATAAATTATATTTAAAAATTAATACATTAAAGAGTAAACCCAGTGAGGATTACAAATGTTGGAAGAATGCATCAACATTAGTACCTTATATGCATTTTCAAACAAAAACAATTGACCATAAATGAACTAAGTATTTGGGTCAAGAAGCTTAAAAGAAAAGGATAAAGGATAAATCTAAAGATTATAGGGAAAAAAAAGACCAAAAAGTTAAACAGAAAATAAAGAAACTATACAAAGAACCAAGAAAGTCTAAATATTGTCTTTTGATTAAAATGAATAATAAATAAGCCCTTAGCAAAACTGATAAGGACAAAAGGATGTAATGGAATAAAAAAGAGTGTGTAACTATGTATACAATTAGGATATAAAAATATCACAAAGAATATTATAATCACATTTATGCTGTAAGAATTATTTCAAAACGTAAATAATTTTCTAGAAAAAATTATTTAAATTACCAATTTCAGTCAAGAAGATGTAAAGAAATTAAAAGAATAATCATCAAAGAAGTGTAGGTAGTAACTTAAGTTCTCTCTCTATTTACTTATTATACCTGAACTCCAACACCCCACCACATAAGTGTCAAAGTCATCTGTCTTCAGTCCATATGATTTTAAAAAGTTAGTTTTACTAGTTCTTCAAGGAACAGAAGATCTTCGTTTCGTAAAAATGTTTCAAAGAATTAAAGCAGAGGGAAAACTACTCAGCTTATTTTGTGGCAATGTTATAATCTTGGTGTTTAAACTAGACCAAGAAAGTAAAATAAAATTATTGTTAATTTCATTTAGGAAAACAGATATGCAAACCTTAAATAAATATAAACAAATTGAAGTCAGTATGCGTGTGGGCTACGTATACACTTTCAGGTATATAAATGTCAAGTAGGGGTTATTTCAGTGATGTAAAATAGCTTTATATTAGAAAATTTAATTGTATCATTCATCACATTAACAGATTTTAAAAAATACCATATGATCATCTCAACAGAGGGAGAAAAAAGTTGAGAAAACTCAATTCTCAGCCACAGTTATATATTAAGTAATATTGTATATTATTTACATACGTATATTTTTAAAACTCTCAGCCAGTTCAAAAAAGAACATTTCCTTTAGCTGATTATTTCTATTAATAATATGTAGCACATGTAATAATGGTAATAATTAAAACACTTTTTAACATTTTTTAAAATTTATTTTTATTTTTTAGAGGGAGGAATAGAGAGAGAGGCAGAGAAAAAGAGAGAGAGACTTCAATGTATGGTTGCCTTTCACCTGCCTCCAGCCTCCTGGCTGGAGGCCTGGCTTGCAACCTGGTTATGTGCCCTGAATGGGAATCGCACCAGCGACACTTGGTTCGCAGGCTGTTGCCTATACACTGAGCCACTAGGCAGGGCTTAAATGGTTATCTTTATCAGACTTTTGAGGTGTTCAGTTCAGGGCTGTGAGAGAAGATGGAGGTGCAGAAGGCAAAACTCAGAATTTTAATATGAGAACAAATGAAGTCATACTAAATAATGACAATTGAATACTTTGCTCAGGTCACACGGCTAGAAAATGAAGGGACCAGAATAAGCCAAGGGCTCCCCCCTCCCTTAAATGTATACTATCTAAAATAATGTTTTTCCAGGAAATAACCATCCATGTTTTTATGGATGGTTTCTTCAAGAATGGCTAGCTGTTCAGCTGGGGGTATGAGGTTAGAGAGTCAACACTAGAGCAGGCATGCGTTCCCCCGCTGGTTGGACAAACACCTTGTGGTTGGTCATTAAATGATTGTCTTTTGGTCCCACTTCATGCTGATGTGCTGGGATGGTGCAAGTTCAGCGTTCCTTTGTCAGCTGGATCCTTGTAAGGCTCTACCGTTGGAGGACCCGAAGCAGACAGGAAAGATGGAGGAGGGAAAGGGACACACTTCTTACTGTTTGTCTTCTCTTCCTGTCAGTGTTGCCCCCAAAGGCGCATTAGTTCCAGCCCATGGCTTCACTCGGAAGCAACCTCAGTGGCTCTTCTCAGAGGCCTTAGTGCCAAGAGGGCAGCACCTGCTCCTCAGAGACTGAGCCCCAGGTCCCCTGAGTCCTTCCCGAGCTCCTAGGACCTGCTCTGGCTGCAGTACCTACTGGGGGCCTGAGTCCAGCTGGCAGGACTCCCCCTCGGAGCTGCGAGGTTCTGAACTTGTGCTCTTCTTTCCTTTTACCGCCTAGTCCTGCACCTAATACTGCTGTGCTTAGTGCTTCCTTTTTGCATCTCCAGTCCTCCACCCCGTTTCAACCATTCCCTAGGTTAAATTCTCTTTGTTGAAATATCTAGGCTGCTTTGTGTTTCTCTCCCTGGATCCTGACCAACACCAACCACTTGTTGGGTTTTCTCTCTCTAGGACGCTGAATAGAGCACAAACCTCCTTCTCCAGCAGCTGCTGAGAAGATCAAGTTTTACATTTGGAGAAACCGAGGCTCAGGGAAATTCAGAAAACTGCCCAAGGTAAAATTCCAGAGATGCGCTTTTAACTCAGAGACATGATTCCAGTTTGGCTTCTCTCATCATCTCATACTGATTCTTGTGAATATACATAATATAGGCTGGGCTTTTCCAATCTTGTTTTTCCTTTAGTGTGAAATTCTAGTACATATTCATTTGGTTCTGTATACCTTTTCCTAACCTGTCAGAATGTTGAGGTGAGTAGGCATACATTTCCCATCTTTCAGCAGAGCAGAAATAAATGTTTTGCAATATTGAAGTTCTGGGAGGAAGCCACAGTAAAACAAACTCAGGTCTTGAAATCACATTTGTCTCGGTTGGTGAGGAGGAAGTGGAGTGACTGACAGAACCAAGCCTTTGTCCTCAGCATCAGCTACCGTAACTGAACACCTACAAAAGCACCAGCTCCTGGGACACTTTCTTTATACATTTTATCGCATTTAATACCATGATGCAAGGTAGATGTAGCAGAATGGCGTCATGTAATCCTACATGCATTTAACTTGGGTACATTTATGCTTGCATGGAAGGAGGGGAAGGGGGTGAAGCAGAAGAGGAAAAAAAGAACGAAGAAGGAAAACAAGGGAGAAAGGAAGAAGTTTGTACATCCTTCAGCTAAATTGTGCATTCAATTCAGGTTGCCCCTCTACTAATCAGTGTTTGGTTTGAAGTAACCTAAGATGGGCACATGAAACCATTATTCCTAGAAATGGCCTGTTTCAAATGCTTCTCATTTTGTATCAGCTGGGCTGAGTACAATCCTAATGTTTAAATCTAAACAGTTTCCATTTAATAGGACCATTATAGGCAGACCCCCTGTTTCATCTGGTCCTTACATGAAGAAGCATCTTTTCCAACACTAGAGGGAAAGCTGGTTCTTCTGGTCTTACAGAGGCACATGGACTCCCAGGTAGCCACCTCTGTAGAGATTGAAAAAAAAATTGACATAACTTTTGCCTTGGGATCTGACTAGAGTCACACCGCTGAGCGTTCCCCATTAGTATTATCTTCCGTAACCCTAAAATGCTGAAAATGATGCCTAGGAAGGGGTTCACTTCCCTGAGGTCATACAGAGAATAAAGGCTGAGCTGGGCTGGGTTGGGACTTGAGTCCAAGTTTCTCTTCCTCCAAAGCTCTGCTCCTGTTTTATCTGCTGCCTCTTGCACGTTGTAGAAGAGCGGAAGTTGGTTGCAGGTGTATGTTGAGAGCTGTAGAGAGGAGGGACACTGCAAAGGGTTCCTGGGTCCGAGTGCAGCAAGGTGCTGGAATGACCTAACAATGTTGGCTTCAAAACCAACATCACTGCATGCGAAACTCTGAGCTTTCATTTCTGCGAAACCATTCATTTCCTTAGATAATGCTATGCTCTTGATAAAAACACTTCTAAGGGCATGCTTCTCTTCCCTTAAAGGAGGGTAGTGTATTCCCTAGAAATGAAATGGGTCTACTTGTCACTTGCAATGACCTGGGGACTTGGAATAGCAGTGCTTATTCCTGCCATTTGTCATCCCCTCCCCTTCACCATGGTCATCTGGGTCAATATCCTGGTTGGCGGGAAATGAAACGCAGTGTGTATTTTTCCTTGAGATTCTCAAATTTGAATTTCCTGCTGTGAGTGCTTCTGCTGCCGAGTTAAAATTAGAGCAGGATGAACTTCCTGAACTGTCACCAACCTGGCCACAGGCTGATTCCAGGATCTCCTGTGAGAAAGTCCCCTAAGGGGACAACCTGAAGTGTCTCTGCAGGAGAGATTGAATGGTTTAATAATGTCCTATTAAACTCACAGCTTCCAAACAAAACTGAGCCTTTCAATATCACTCGTTACCCCAAAACTCTAAGTTCAGTGACTTTAATCTCCAATAAGACACTTGCTATTAGAAAGGAAGACACGGGCAACATGATCACTTTCTAGCCTTTTTGGGGATGTTGGAGGGTGAGCTTTTGCCAAACTCTCATAAGGCGTGGTAGAATGGTTGCTTTATGTGGGTAGGAGGAGTAAAGAGCGAGTTTTGTACATGACCAAGAATAAATACTAATAAACTACAGGAGGGGGATGAATCAAGCACTAATGATGACAGCTATACCAGGAACTGACAAGTTGAATTGTCTCAACTCTGTCCAGAAAGAAACAACCCAAACCTGACAAAACAGGGAATCAAAACCTGATCCCACTGGAGCAGAACATGCCTGTGTTGTTTCTATTCCCAGTGAACTAATGAAGTTTCTGCAGCAAGTGTGTCACCCGTCAGGGGAATCAGCAGACTCCAAATAGACTTTTGATGTTCCTTATTCCGACTTTGTTAGAGTAATTGGGTATCATGATCTTCTTTAAAATATCATTTTTGTTCTTACTGTAGTCACATGATATTTAAAAATAAATCCTTAATTTAGAACAAGGTTAGATTTACAAAAGAATTTTAAAAATAGTACAGAGATTTCCCATACACCCCATCCCCTGGTTCCCCTGTCATTACCAGCTTACATTAGTATGGCACATTTATTACACCTAACGAACAAATATTAATACATCATTATTAAATAAAGCCCATACTTTCATTCATATTGGCTTAAACTTTACCTCATGCCCTTTTCTGCTGGAGTATCTCACCTAGAAGAATGCATTATATTTAGTTGTCATGTTTCCTTAGACACCTCTCAGTTGCGACCGTTTCTCAACCTTTCCTTGTTTTTGATAACTTGGATAGACTTGAGGGGTGTTTTATATAAGTCCCTCAATTGAAATTTGTATGATGATTTTCTTATGGTTAGACTGGGGTTATGTGTCTTTTGGGTAAGATCACAGAGGTGAAGGGCCATTTGTACCACTTTTATATCTATATATCTATCTTTATATAATGATCTATATCTGTCTTGGTATGTCATATACATACGCATACATATGTATACATATATACACATACACACATATACATACGTATGTCCATATGTGTATATGTCTATATCTATATGATTTTTTAAGGACTCCACTCATGCTACTGCAGAGGTATAAGCTGAAAATCTGCGGGGCAGGCTGGCAGGCCTGTGCTATCTTACGTTATGCGGCTCAATTACTTCTCACCTTGTTGTGTCTCTGCCGTTCCACTGTTCCTAAGTTCTGTCCTTTCACAGTAAACCAGTGGTGTAGTCACGTGCTTCTATGAGTTCTGTGAGTTGCTCTAGCACAGTAATCAAGCCTGAAGAGGGGTTTGTGGAAACCTCTGAGGCCAGTAGGATGCACAGATGGTAACCTAGACTTGCCACTGGTGTTTGAAGTGGGGGTGGAGGTGGTTGTACCCTTAGGACTGAGCCCTTAACCTATGGGATTGGATGCTATTTCTGGGTGAATAAAGTCAGAATTAAGTTGAGTTGTAGGAAACCCAGCTGAGATGTGGAGAATTGCATATTGCTGTTGGGGAATACCCTCTCCTCTGTATTGGAACTGGATCCGGAAATATATAAAGGGAGTGGGAAGGACATTTTGGGCCAGGGAAAATACATGAGCAAAGGTAGAGAAAAATCAAAGGTATGTCCTGGGACTAGGGAATAACTTGGCTGTAACCAAGACTCCTACATTCATAAAATCATAACCTATCTGCTATACAAAATACATCATGAGGAACAGCTACTTTGAAAAATTCTTATATTTTGTCTAATTATACATATATAAATATGTATTTGTTATACACATATATTTATATTATATATGAAGGTATCTATGAAGTTGTTGTGCAGTTTGAATTGGTTATAAGTTTACTCCTATATAGGATGCAAGCAATCTATCTGTAAAATGTGACAGAGAGAGGCTTTACACATATTTAAATACTGAAATGTCAGCTTTCAACAAGTGTACCATTACCTTGGATGCATTTGAATCCAGCCATTATTATACTACATAGGGTTTATTACCTAAAACATGAAATAAGGATATTTAAACAAGTTAGCAGTTTATTTAAACCTTGAATAATATTCTGTACTTTGCAATTTGCTTTATATGTTACAAGAATATACTTTATTTACTATTCAAACTGAACCAGGTTTTTATATATACAACATGTATTTATAGGACACACACACACACACACACACACGTGCATTGGTTCTCAAATATGACTATGAATCAGAATCACCTTGAAGGCTTATTAGAACATGGATTGCTGGGTCCCACTCACTATCAGCAAGAGATTCTGATTTAGTTGACCTTGGGTAGGACCCAAGAATTTGTCTTTTTAACAAGCTTCTAGATGAGGCTTGTTCTGCTAGTAGTGAGTCTCATCAAGAGAACCACTGCTTTATTGAGCAGAGATGCACTAGGGGTGATTTCTTCCCCTTCCTTCCTCCCTCCCTCCCTCCCTTCCTTTCTTCCTTCCTTCCTTCCTTCCCTCCCCCCTCCCTCCCTCCCTCCCTTCCTTCCTTCCTTCCTTCCTTCCTTCCTTCCTTCCTTCCTTCCTTCCTTCCTTCCTTCCTTCCTTCCTTCCCTCCCCCCTCCCCATTGCTGTCCTGCTTGCCAGCATATATATGTGGATATGTATGTTTGTATGCATGCATGTGTGTATATGTTGCAGTCTTTCCTTGGTAGGAATACTTTGGCAAACCAATCATTGCCCATATCTAGATCCTAGCTAACAGGAAAGAATATGATCTCCTAATCCCTCACCCTGTTGCCATGGTGTTTTTACCCGTTTCCTTGCCTCCCAACTCTGTTTTGTTTGGTTCTTTTCTTCGCAGCTTCCAGCTGTGTCTGAAAACAAGTCACTTCTCAAAACTTGCAGTAACTTCTACTGGTTCTCACCTAAGAGCAGGAATTAGGACTCAACTTTGACTACTTAAAAGCAAGGAGCTGTTGTACCCACTACAATTGCCTGTCTTTCTCACCTTTGTGAATGGGATGCCTAATTAAAACCTAGGTCTTCCTATCTGTGGTGATAATTCTATATTACTTCTTATTAAGCTCTTAAATATTAGCTGATAAAGAAATTATTTGGTGTAAGTCCATCAGCATTTATAAACCTCTATTCAGGACCTGACACTGCACAGGAAGGTATCTTTCCGATTCCCTGAACATGCCTTTGGGTTTGAATAGTGGCATAGTCAAATAAACAACCCTGACCACAACCCCCCAGCAAACCAAAAGGCAGAACATGAGGGAGGTGAGACAGTTGTTCTCTAAAACTGCAAAGAATAAATTATTTTATTTATTTTTGTTTTTTAAAAAAGATTTTATTATTTTTAGAGAGAAGGGCAGGGAGGGAGGAAGAAAGGGAGAGAAACATCAATGTATGTTTGCCTTTCACCTGCCTCCAGCTATGGACTTGGCTGGAGACCTGGCTTGCAACCTGATTATGTGACTTGGCTGGGAATTGAACCAGCGACCTTTGGATTCACAAGCTGGTGCCTATCCATGGTGCCACCAGCCAGGGCCCAAGTAAATTATTTTAAAAGTAAAATCTCATGAGTTCTGTTTCTGAAAACCCAGGCATATGTACCCAAGCAGAAACTCAGGAAAACTAGAAACTATCATGATAGAAATAACCTGAGTGCTAGTGTTCACTCTTATAAAAATAGACTGTGTGTCTTTGGTGGATTCACTTCATTTCTCTGTTCCTTCGTCTGTAAAATGAAGGGCTGGGCCCAGGTGACCTGCAGATTTCCTTTTAGTGCCAAGATTCTGGGACGGCAACATTCTGTGGACAAACATACAGAGCAGACTTTAATTATAAGTTTGCAAAGGCATCTAGGGGGCCAACTCCATCTGCTCTTGAAGTCTTAAACCTTTATTAATTGTAGTTGGGAGGGGCAGAGGAGTAGCGAAACCCCAACTCCTGGTTTCTCACCACACAACATTCCCCAGGGCCTGGGAGCCAGATGGCAACATTTTTGAAGATGCACTAAGGATTTGAATTCTGGTTTGTATTAAATATCACATGTTAATTATTAATCTGTAGCAGATGTAAATGTATATTATTACACTACATTAAACATTGATGTTGCAAAGACCAGGATGTGGACTACATGGGATTGCTTGGGAAACGCTTTGGTCCTCTGACTAAAATCCAGATTTAAAATCCAAGTAAATTAGGTACAACTCTTTCTTTAAATAAAAATTGATGGTTGCTGGGTTACAGATGTCCAAGTTTTTCCCCATTGCTCTTTCCTGCCCCGCCTACCCACCCCCTTTCCCACAGTCAGTTCCCACCTTGTTGTCCATGTCCTTGGGTCATTTATACTGGTTCCTTGACTAAACTCTTCCCCTTCTTATCCATTCTCCCCTTCCTAATATGATACGCAAAGAACACGAGCACTGTTTCAAAATAAGTGATAATAGCTAACATTTATTGAGGTCTTATTATGCACCAAGTAGTCTCCTAAGTGCTTAGTACACCCTGATTAATTTAACCTTCCCAACAGCTCTGTCAGGTAGGCATTGCCACTCACTGTTAGGCTGCCATCTTTATCGATCCCCAACTATATCCTGGGAACTGTTCTAGGTAGCGGGGGCACAGTGGTGGAATAAGACATTATCACAATGTTTACGCAACTTGCTTTCTGATGGGATGAGGCAGACAACTTACCCCCAAAGCAATAAATGAGCACAGTAGTAGCAGACAGGCATAAGTACCATGACGTACATGTGACAGAGTTATGTGATGGCTGGGGGCTGAGACGGGGTTATTATAGATCTGCTGACCTGGGGACGCCTCTCTGAGAGGAGACTTTTGGGCTAAGGGTTCTAGGTCAAATGACCTAACAGCAGTTTCCTAAAAATAACTGGGCAAACGTTAATTCTTAACATGACCAGCATGTTGAAATATCAACTTGCCGAACACTTGTTTCAATCATCTGCCTATCAATTTGGTAGCATTTCATGTTTGTCCGAGGTGATTTAATATACAGTGTATTTTTAGAATGACAATTTCCTGAGTATTGCGAATTTGAGCTGTTGTTCATGCCATTGACGTCAAGAATATTGTAAACGGTAGTGTAGGTTTCTGTTTCCCAAAGCATTTTCTAGCCAGTCTGCAGCTGTTTTGTTCTTCACTAAGTTTACATCTCTGTTTGGAGCTTCCATTTCTTAATTTTGCCTCAGCTTCTCTATGAATGGCTAGAAATAGTTTGTGGAGAGACAGGCTGGGCTGCTTTAGTGTAAAAATAGACATAAATTAGACAGGTAGACTGTCCAGAAATGGCTGCTGTCACCCTAGCCTGTCTTCAAGTTGGCGCACGCTTCCCTCTCCCAGGATACCACTGTCCGGAGCATGGTCTTGCTATTATCTGTTGAGTGGCACCATCTTTGGAGTCCTCTGTTCTCTTTGTGGGGATCTTTCTCTTTCACCCATTTACCTGCCTCTGGAGCCAATCAGGTCTCCTCAATTTTTATCCCTGTTTACTTCATAGCTACTTAAGATCAACAGCTGTGTGGTTGTTGCCTCAAAACACACAATGCAATATACAAATGATATATCATAAAATTGCACACTTGAAACCTATATAATTTATTAGTCAATGCCACCCCAATACATTTTGTTAAAAATGTAAAAACCTCATTCTAATCCATTGGCAACTGCTTTCCTTTCTTATACACTGAGCTTGGAGAGCCCACACAGCTTTGCTTCGGCTACTTTGTGGCTGGGATGTTTGCACATGACCCAACATCTAGCCCTGGAAAGGCCTCCATGGAGGGGAAAAGAAGCCAAGGGAAGGGTAGTGCACCATGGAGAAACCAGCATTTCTGACCAGTGGTGGGGAGGTGTTGGGCAGTTCTGGTGCTATTTTTAACATCTAGTACAAGATGTGATATGTGCAGTGATGGTAAGCCTGAATGCTTTTTCTGGGTGCATTTTACCTACCTGCATCTATCCTGCACTGCATAGCATAAATCTTGTAATTTGCATCTCAGAGAGATGGTACAAACTGCGTAATGTCTTTGATTAAATTGCTTTATGCTATCTGAACTAACTGAAGTGGATTCAGTTGTCTGACTAAAAACTCAGGTCTCAATGCACCTGATATATTTACATTTTATTGAGACACTTGATGATGGTGTCTTAGCCTGCTTGGGATACTATGACAAAATACGACAAACTGGGTGGTTAAAAAAAATAACAAATACTTCTCATGGTCCATGGTTCTGGAGGCTAGAAAGTCAAGTTCATGGTGGCAATAGATTCAGTGTCTGGTGAGGTCACTTTCTAGATGGCTGTCTTCCTGCTATGTCCTCAAAGGGTGGTAGTGGCCAGGGAGTTTTCTAGGTGCTTTCTTTGTAGGGGCACTAATCCCATTCATAATCATTAACTCATGGCCCTGTCATAACCTGATCACCTCCCAAAGACCTGCCCTCCTAATATCAGCACCTTGGTGTGAGGATTCAACACAGCAGTTTTGGGGAGACAAACGTTCAGATTGGAGGAGGTGGAAAGTATCACAGGGAGGGTGTTCCAATGGCAGAATGACCAATCCACATCAGGTTGCGGGCCGCTCATCCTTTCTCTTGGTAAATCTAGTTGCCTTTGCATCCTTTCATTTTCTTGTCTATAAAATGAGAGTCATACCTATAATTATCTCACAGGTCTGTTGTTCTAGGTTAAATAAAATTACTAGAATACAATCTTAATAGTAAATATTGGTTAGCATTGTTAGTATTAGGATGGACTGCTTCATTTTGTCTAGGATAGCACCAGAGCTGATGTCTTCAAACAAGGAACAGCAGGTCTGGGACAAGGGAACAGGACAAGAACAAACTCAGAGTCAGATGCACAAAAGAGGATAGCACATTTGGGAGCTGGGCGGGCTTCCGTTTGATTCAGTTCCTCTCAGGTAGGTGGGGACTCAGGTAGGAAGGTACTGCTGTAGAGTAGTGAGGCTGGGGAGTATGTGGGGGCTGGATCCCAGAAAACATTATAGGCCCCTTTCACGGATGGGCAGCCCTGGTCTTGGCCCCTTCATCCCAGTCCAAATGGAAGGACTTCCTCCTTCCTTTCCCCCCAACATTAACCACTTGGTCACCTCCAGTTTTCAGCATGTGCCGTGTGCATACCCCCTTGCAGCAGGCCTTGACCTAAATCCATCGAGTCCATCTCTCTGAAATGGAGAATGGAGATTGGGCTAAATGTGTGTTAAGGCTATGGCAGAAATAGGAAGGGTTATTAAAAAAAAACCTCTTTGATAAACATATGTTTGAAAAAGTACGGTCAACTGAGTGATTGGATCACTCTGTGTTCTAGTAAATTCTCTCTAGTGAAAAAATGCTCTTTTTAAAAAAATGCCAGCATACTTTGGGAAAAACTGTGGATTCAGAAACCAAACTGAACCTTTATGATACCAGAATCTAAGGGGCCGATTTTCCACCCAATAATACTTTGGTTTAGTATAATATTATTATTTTTTATTTAGAAATTTAAAATTTATCTTCAGAGAGAGGGGAAGGAAGGGAGAAAGAGAGGGAGAGAAAGATTGACGTGGAAGGGAAACAGTAATGGGTGGCCCCCTGCATGGCCCCTATCGGGACCTGGCCAGCAACCCAGACATGTGCCTTGACAGAGAATGGAACCTGCCGCCATTTGGCCTGTGGGATGCCACTCAACCCGCTGAGCCATACCAGGCAGGGCATATTTTTAGAATTTCCTTTCTTTCTTTCTTTCTTTTTTTAAAAATCTCCTTCTTCCTTCTCCTTCTCTGACCCCACCCTTCTTAGTTAAACTGAAATTCTCGATTAAGGTTTAGAACTGACAGCTTGGTGCTTAATCTAGAACAACCTCTGTCATTTTCTGGAGAGAGTCTTTATTTCAGATGATTTACAAGGACCTGATGATTTTTTTTTTTGAGGCTTGTCTTCTAACATCAGCCCATTTCCTGCAGCTGCTCAAAAACTGTTGGTACAAGGGATGATTATTTCATAGAAAGTAATCAGGAAAACTTTAGTAGTCATCGGTCGGTGATAGGAAAAATGGTTATTATTATGGGCCTGGGCAAATCCTGCCATCATTTTTGTTTTATTTTGTTTTCTCAAAAACATGTGTTAAACTGAAAACATATTTTGCCAGCCACCTCCTCCCTTGCCTGTTTGAAAGTCCATATGTTCTTCAGGGGGAAATTGAATTCAGCTTCATCTGGGCCTTTGTGACATTTTAAAAGAGCCATTTGATGTGCAAGATTCTTAGGTTTTTAGAAATCAGACCGAAAGTCAATTGCTTGAACTAAATTGAACTTGCATTTTTCCAATACTTTGGAAAAAGAATATTCGGGTCAGATTCAAAAGTTCAATCTCCTTCCCCTACTTGGAAATAGATTTATAAACTGCCAGGATGTATTTACACATAGCTTATTTTCCAGTAGACTTTAGAAGGTCATAAGTTTTGTCGACATTCGCTATTCAATTGTCCGCATTCACATTCAATAAACATTTTGCTTTGAACTTGCATCTGGGTGTAGTAGCTTCTGTGATTTTCCTCTCTTTTGGGTGGAGGGGGTTCAGTTTCTCAGCAGAGGAGTATGTTGCTCTGCATCAAGCACCTCGGAGGTAAAATAACCCACTGGGGTTGTCAGAAGGGTCTGAGCCTCCTAAAATCTACACCTGCTCTGGATTGGGCAGGAACCTGGTTATCACAGGTTTGTGTGCAGATTAGGATCTCATTCCACAGAGTGAGCTAAGTGTGTTGAACTGGAGGTGAGGAGGAAGTTGGAGTCTAATTCTTGGCTTTCTCACTACCTAGCTGTGTGACCCCTTGAAGACATTTTTTTGCTCCTTGGACCTAAGTTTTCCCATTCTAAAGCAGAAGGTGATAGAGCATAGCATTGTTTTCAAACTGGCCACTTCAAAGCCCTGTGGTTCCAAAGAGCTGTCTCTGGAGCTGCCTGGCTTTCATAGATTTTATGTTATGATTTGCGGAGAACTGTTTTAGATTAAAAGGGATTTGTTGCTACAAAACAAAGAGGGAAGAACCTTCAACTCTAGTGTGTTAGATTTTTATGTTTATTTTCAGTGATTTAACTTCCTTCTTGTCATGGGTTGTAAATGATTTCCAGGAAATTATACCTGGGCCTGAGCTGAGGAAATGTAAATTTGGTTTTATTTGTTGACATGGATATCTTATATCTCAGGGCATACAAGCATAGAGTTGTTTCTTTGCTGTTTGAAACAGCCTGCCTGGGTTTTAAAAGTGAACTTGGAAAAACTGGGTGGCAATACCTCCTTTTTCAAAAAAGATTTTTTCATTATTTTTAGAGAGAGAGGAGAAGGGAGGGAGAAAGAAAGGGAGAGAAACATCAATGTATGGTTGCCTTTCACCTGCCTCCGGCTGGGCACCTGGCTGGAAACCTGGCTTGCAGCCTGGGTATGTGCCCTGACTGGGACTCGAACCAGTGACACTTGGGTTCACAGGCTGGTTCTCAGTCCACTGAGCCACACCAGCCAGGACCGCAATATCTCTTACAGCTAAATAAATGCTTAACCTATGACCAGAAATTCCACTCCTAGATATATGCCCAACAAAAACATATACAGATGTTTACTAAAAGACACGCACAGAACATTCACAGCAGTAGTACTTGCAGTAACTCTGCAGTGGAGACTGTAAACGTCCATCAACAATTGAAAGGATAAATAGGTTTCTGTTGCATTGTCAAAATGGAAAATTACCCAGCAACAAGAATGATGGCTCTACAACCACACATGACAATGTGCATGAATCTCATCAGCACAGAATACATAATTACGAGTTCACTTATTAAATACAAAAACACGGAACACTAATCTATGATAGAAGTCAGGATTACCAAGACCATTTTGAGGGAGAAAGACAGTGGGAGGGGCCCACGAGTAAGAGCTTCCGGGATGCTGATCACAGGCTCCTTCTTAACCCGGGGGGTAGAGACGTGTGGGTTCAATTTGTGAAAATGTATCACACTGTACATTTATGGCATGTGCATGTTTTGGTATGCAGGTGGTACTTAGTTAAAAATTTATAAATTCCTCTAGATTGTCTTTTCAAATCTGCCTCCCAAGATTGGTTACTGTAAAACAAAATAACATGATCAGTGCTAGTACTATATATCAGGAACAAAACGTTGTATAATAAGCAGCACGAGACTGCGGTGCCCAGGAGGAGGACATCAGGTAAGAGAGGAGGCTGCAGGTCATCCAGTTTAATCCCTTGTAAGGGGAACTGAGACAGGATGAGTGGCTTCACGGGTGCAGAGATTGGAGTTCAGAAAGGCGGAGACAGCTCAAATTTGAGAGACAAAGAGGGAGTTGCAGAGAGAGAGAGAGAGAGAGAGAGAGAGAGAGAGAGGAGATCTGCAGTGGGGGTCCCTCTGATCTTGGACCAAGTGCTAAAAGGTACATAGGTGACAGGCTAGGGAAAGAACCACTGAAAAAGCAGTAGACTGAGAAATTTATGTGGCTTACGTCAGACTGAGAATTGTTTGTACGCCCACAAGCCACAGCATGTTGACCTAGGGTATTTGGTCAAGTCAGCCCCACTTTCTGGGCTAGTGGTGGCCAGGGGACATGAAGCCAGCGGGTCTCTTCGGCAGGCAGGGTGTGGCCATCAGCATGACGAGAGAAGGTGAAGACCAGACCTGGACAGTTCGTCCGAAACAAAGTCACCGGACAACATGCGTGACCCAGGCAGGCAGGAGCTGATAAGAGAGCAGGCTCAGGAAATGGGCTTCCACCATGGGGCTTGGGGAGAGTCCTGCTTGGAAGAGTAGGTCGCTACGTGACTGTGTGGTTCCTGTGGTTAATCTCGGAGCCAGGGGGATTCAGAAGTGCACCTGCAACTCTAGAAGATGCAAGCTAACCTATGGAGACTGAGAAGTAATCAATGGCTGCCTGGGGACAGTTGTGGGCGGGCAGAGGGGACCTGAACGAAAGGTCGGGGTAGGGGGAGGATTTGAAAGAGGCATGAGAAAATTTGGGGGGGCAGATAAATATGTTCTCTTGATGGTGGTAATGGTTTTACAGCTATATACACGTGTCAAAGCTTCTCGAGTTGTACACTGTAAACATGCAGTATATTATATGTTCGTTATACCTCAGTGAAGCTGCTTGCTTTCTTATCTTGCTTTAACTAATTCATATTATGGAGCTGACTGTTTACACTTTCATTTGATCTCAGTACAAGGTCCACTGTTGTGGAGTTAGAGTTGATAGCGTACTGAAAGTAGCAGGCATTTGACAGCATTTAATGGACATGAAGTGATTCAATTCAACAAGGCTAAGCAAGTTCCAAAAGGTGAGGGGAAGTTTGGCCTTAGATGAGTATGTGGAGAGAACTACCTTCTTCTGTTCAATTTTCTGCTCCGAACAGTTTGGAGACTCACATTCCAATGTTTCCAGCGTCTTACTGGCTGGATCTCACCTCTCACTTTCTACCTATGGTTGACCTAGAATGAATACATGTAAATCATATGCAAATGAAGAATATGCACGCATTTAATTATTTTCCAGTGAAATATGAAGCTGTTTAAGTTTTGAGAGGACTATTTATTGCAGTGATAAAATTCTCAGACTTGAATTTGAAATTTGTTATTTGCCAGAATGATTTCTTATTATTGAAGCTTTTATTTAAGCAAGGATGGGTTTTTTAAAAAAGTGATATTCTTTGGTACCTTTGGAATGTGAAGTATTGGAAAAGGCAGTGACTTTTAAATCAAATTAGACAGATGTAAGTTATCATCTCTCACAGATGAAACCTGTAACAGTAAGTTTAAGTTTTCTACACTGCAACTTCCTTCCGTGTAAAATGGAGATAATAATAAATTTCTTGTAGGAGTTGTGGGTACGTGTGAGTGTGTGACTTTTAGAGCTGATGCTTGCAAAGAACTGAGAATAATGCCTAACTAAACACTCAGTAAATAACAGCAGACCTTTAGTTTGCAAACCCAGTTTTAAAATTACATTTTCAAAAGATTTCATTTATTTATTTTTAGAGAGGAGAGTTGGGAGGGAGAAAGAGAGGGAGAGAAACACCAAAGTGGGAGAGAAACATCAATCAGTCACCTCTCACCATGGACCAACCTGAAACCCTGGCATGTGTCTTGGCCGGGGATCGAACCAGTAACCTTTCTCTTTGAGGGATGATGCTCAACCAACTGAGCAATGCTGGGTAAGGCTTTCATCCCTTTTTAATGATAAATTTAGGGCCAAACATTTTGAATCTGTCCCCCTGCCCCTCCCCACTCACTTGTACATGCTTAACGTTACAATTTCCTCAGTTCTTTTTCACTTGAAACGTTTAATTTGAACTTTCCTGAAGTTAGTCCCTTTGTGACGAATTCTTCCCTTGTCTCCCTCCCCCGCACAGGTCTCCTTTCCCTTTGTTTCTAAGACAAAAATGTTTGGTATGGGAAGTATTTATTGGGTGCCATTTAGACAAATATAAGAATCTGACTGAATACTCTCCACAACTGTCGGTTGAAACGAAACATGAAGTTGCCATGGAGACTGGTTGCTTGACCTCTGCTCCAACACATTAAAGCCTTTTTGGTTCAACAATGTGCAAACCGCAGATGCTGCCATGCATTGTATTCATAATCAGCTCGGATCTGTTCTCAGGGGAATATCTTGAGTTTGTTTTGGCAGAGAAGGATGTACATTCTCAGAAGAAACACAGAATGCCCTGTGCCCACTGCTGTGCCTCCAGGTATAGGTGGTGACCACTGCAGATGCCATTTTACCTTTGTTCTCTGCTTCATTTAATCTAGACACATTGCTCCTCTTTTGATATTTATTTGGAAATAAGAATTTCTATTTGGGAAAAGACTGCAGGGGCATCTGCTAGGAAAATTGCACACAGCTTTGGGTACAGGACTTAAAACGAGGTATCTTCAAAGGAAGGAGAATATGTAAAACTCCCAGGTCTTATTTGGGAGCTGGAGTGGAGTTGTAGCAGAAAGACCCCACATTGACAAAAATGAAAACCATGTGCCAGCCCTGCCACTCACGGGCTATGTGTCCTGGGGCACAATAAGCAAAGTGAGCCTATGTTTCCTCATTCCACTGGCCCTTCTGCTTGGGATCTTGATTACGTTGGGCCCAGGTGAATAATCCAGGGTAACTGTGATATTTTAAGGCCCTTGACTGTCAACCTTATTCCATCTTCAACCTTCATTTTTGTTGTTGTTGTTGTTTCACTGATTTATGCATTCATTGGTTGATTCGCATATGTGTCCTGACCCAGGGATCGAACCTGCAATTTTGGTGGGTTGGGCTGACCCTCTAACCATCTAAGCCACCTGGCCAAGGAGGCATACAGCCTCCACTTGTCTTTGCCATGTAACGTTCGCATGTTCTGGAAACCAAGGATGTAATGAGGACATCTGTAGGAGGAGAGCGTTATTCCGTAATGCAGTCACGCGAAAGAAATTTTGCTTTGTTTACTGCCATCCGTGCCTACATACTGTTCATGAATTCCCTTTCCTCTGAAAAAGGGGGCAGTTGTAACCAGGTGTTTTATGTTTTTCAGTCTCTTTGGCTAACTACTCAATTTAATTCCCATCTAGGATTGCTTATCTCCCTTCAAAGGTTCCGTCCCTTCTCTTCTGCCTGTCAAGTTGGCACCTGGGCATTTCAAAGCTTCTGTGGCTTTGTGATGATGGTGTGGGTGGGTGTGAGAGGGCCAGTGCTGAAGCAGACAGGGGAGCACTCTCTCTCACCCTTTCTCCCTACAGGCACTCAGTGTGCTCTCCTGACTCTGCTGAGGACACCTAGATTTATTACAAGTGAGAAGTGTTATTTCCCCTAATGCACGTGGTGTGTAAAAGCTACATTTTATTACTGGGCAGCCAGTCCTAAAAAACGCTTCCAAAAATAATATGCTTTTATCAGCAAGGCACTGAACTCAGAAGTATTTTGCGGAAGACATATTTTCTTGCCCACTTCCATTTAGTAGGAGTTGGATGCTTCAAGTCAATTACAGTCTTGTTGCCTTAAACCTGCTTGGAATCACTGGCTACTCCCCTGCAAAAGCAATGCTATCGTTTTTCCACCTTGTTGCTACCGTAGGCAATTAGGCAAGCACAATTCTCAACTGAATGGTATTTACAGGGAACGCTGATTATTCATTCTCCTAAAGAAATACTTGTGGTTATTCTAAAAAGAAGGGACATCCAATTCCCTTCCCTGAAGTTAGGTGATCACAAGCCTTCTGGAAACAAACTCATCCCAACATCTTTCCTTTCTACAAATTTCTGGTTGTCAAGAATAATTACAAGTGAGAGAGTTGCCTCAATAGCTCCCTGAATAGCTTTCATTTGATTATTCATCCCCATGGAGCTGCTGTCCCATGCCTCAGGCATCCTTTATTGTTAGCGTGGGCACAGCTCCTTGAAGGGACAAGGGAACCGAAATTGAGTCTGTGGGCTAGCTCAGGGGGAATATGTGGTGGGCCACGTTTTGGGACTGGTGACTCAGGCTCTCCTACGCCAGTCTCCACCACGGTGAGGCAATAGTGTAACTGGACAAGAAAGACCTAATTGTTGATTTTAGCCCCCAGAACAGAGTGGCGGTGGTGACAGTGGAGGTAGAGGGGACAGGGGGAAGTGAACGAACCTGACCGAACCCTCAGAGTGTGTTCACTCTCAGTTTTATGGATCCTCTCTACAATTCTGAGCTGGTAGAAGGATTATGAATGTAGTCACTGACTCTGTTTTCCATACTTCCCACATTCACCTATTGGAGGTTGTAATGCTTTATATACTGTACGTTCCTACTTGAGCTATTGTGGTTTGAACCACCGTTAACTCTGAACACCTGCAACTGCTCTTTGAACAGTGCTCTTCCCGGCCGCTGCTGTTCTCCTGATTAAATATCCCCGATGTCTTTTCGAAGAACGTACATAGGACATTAGTCAAGATGGGCTAATTCCTTGTGGGATGACAAAAATAATGTGGTTTTTCCATGTTGTGTATTCATTGTGAATGTGTATTATAGACTCAATTGTGTCCCCTTAAAGTTCCTGCCCTGAAGCCCTAACCTGAAAGTGACGGTGTTTGGAGATAAGGCCTTGAGAGGGTATTCGGTGTAGATGAGGCCCTGAATATGGGGTCCCTGTAATGAGGCTCATGGCCTTGTAAGAAGTGATACCACAGGGCTTGCTTTCTCCCTCTCCCCACCATGAGGACACAGGAGAAAATGGCTGTCGACCAGCCATGAAGGGAGCTCTCGCCAGGAAGTGAGTCAGTGGGAACGTTGGCGTTAGACTTCACAGCCTCCGGCACAGTGAGAAAGAAACATCTATGGTTTGAGTCACTGAATCTGTGGCGTTTTATGTCACAGCAGCCTGGGCAGCTGAACACCGTCTGCTCAGGGGCTCCCACCATTACAAGCTTTCAGGGACCCAGCTGAGGAGGTTCTACTTTCTGCAAGGCTGCCGGACTCACTGAGGCAAGACAGACTGAGACAGTGTGTGCGGGGCTGGCTCCCTAAGCTTCGGGTACCCGTTTTCTGGGAAGGGACCCATTCCTTTGACTTCTCAACTTTTATTGGTCAGAGCAAGTAATATGACCTTACGTGCATTCATTTTGGCAGCGAACAGCCATCATGTCACATTTCACTAACTGAGAGAACTGAAACGTTGTGAACGGAGTCAATGATCACCACAGATGTAAGCCTTTATCAAGTATTGACCAAGGTGTGTTTGATTTGGTGTCCTTGACTTTTGGATTTCGCCTCTGTTCATCATCCACGTTGCTTGCTATATGATGTTAAGCATTTGCACTGCTTAGAATGCCCTTCCCATCAGTTCTTTTCTTACCAGCTACTGCTACTCATTAAAATGTCCATCCAAATGTTACATCTTTAGATGATCCAGTCCTAACAGAGATTTCCCTCATTTGTCTAAATTCTTAATCAGTATATTACCTATTTTTTCTTTTTTAACTTATTATTATTTGCAATGCAGCATTTTGGAATTTCTCAAGTCTCATGTTCTTCTGTTAACTTGTTCATTTATTCATTCATTTATTCATTTTAGTTTCTGGAGAAGCAAAGACAAATGACACCATGTCTACTCTCATTGAACTCACAGTCTGAGGGACAGACAGACCTAAAGACAAATGATGACAACCTGGTAACATAAGCGCTAAACATAAGTGCATACAATGATGCTCTGTATCACTAGTCATTAGGAAAATGTGAATCAAAATCACAAGATACTGCTTCACACCTACTACAATGGCTACAATAAAAAGGGAGGACCGTGACAAGTGTTAGTGGGAATGTGGAGAAATTTGAATCTTCTTGTATTGCTTATGAAAATGTAAAATGGTCTAGCCATTTAGAAAAGTTTGTCAGTTTCTTTAAAAAGTTAAACATAGAGTTACCATATGATCCAGCAAATTCCCCTTAGGTAAATTTACCCCTTAGGTAAATATTCCCCTCTTAGGAATATATTTACATTCACACAAAAGGTTGTTCATGTGTGTTCATTGCAACAGGACAGTGGCAAAGTGGGAGCAAGCCAAACTTCTATCAGCTAATGAATGGAAAAGCAAAATGTGGCCTGCCTATACCTCGGAATGCTGGTCAACCATAAAAAAAGATTGCATGCTGACCCATGTTGAACAGGGGTGAACTTCCTGCCGAGTGAAAGAAGTCATACATGAAAGACCACGTGCTATATGACCCCATTGATATCAAATGTCCAGTAAAGGGAAATTCATAGGAACAGGAATAGACTAGTGGCTGCCCCGAGCTGGGGTGAGGTGGGAATAGAGAGTGATTGCTGACAGGTACAAGGTGTCTTCTTGACATCATGAACAAGTTTTGGTCTTACATAATGTGATGGTTGCTATTAGGGGAGGCCCTGGAGAGGATGGGACTGCCAGCTGACCTGTGAGCTGGACCCTGGCAATGAGAGGCTCCTCACCCTTCCCCCTTATTTGGAATAGACATTCTGCCTACCATTCTGACAGCGAGAGCCATTTTCTCAATCTTGAGAGAGCAATGTGCTGTTGAAATCTCCTGGACAGTACATGTTGACTGAATCCAGTTAAAGCCTCATATTATTAACTTTTATAATAGTTTATAAAAATGTTATAAACCTCTGCATCTGTGGGCAGATGCAGAGATTTACTGGTCTTGTGGTTGCCCAAGACCAGCCTCATAGGTAGGGGCTCTTGCTTATTAAACCTGCTACCCACTAATCTGCAGTGGCCTGCCTCTTTCTTCAGCCTGCCCTTATCCTCCACGTACCCATGTATGGAGGCCAGTTTGTGAACAATTAGTTGCACAACTTGTGAAAATACTAAAAATCACTGAATTATACACTGTAAAAAAGTGTATTTTTATGATATGTAAATGACATCTCACAAGTCAATAAAGTTTTTAAAAATCATGAGAAGATGCTTATACCATGTAGGCTGTGTGCAGGTATGTTGCACTTTGGAAAGCCATTGTATATACATGTCATCACATTATTTCCTCTCCCAGGAATCTCTCCTATAACAATGCTTTGCAATATGGAAAATAGTCCTATGCAAAAAATGTTAACTTCCTTTTAATTTAATGAAAGCTCTATTTGCATTAGACTAGTAGGAGGTTTACATTTCTATTTTTTCATTTTCCAATATTTTTATGAGGTCATAAAGCTTTTTAAATGAAAGTGAACACAATTAAAATTCAAAATCTCAAAGTGCAGGATGGGGTATTTGGGTTTTAGGGTACCAGGACTGAAATGGCATTTCACGAGCTGTAGAGGACAGGACTTGCCCATGGGGACAAAACCAGGTAGGAGGGAGGATGGTAGGCCAGGCAGAGAGAACAGTATATGCAAAGGCCCAGAGAGGAGAGGGGCCACCATATAAATGAGCACAAATTTATGTAATTGAGAGGCAGAATATAAGAGAGTAGTGCCAGCCAGGTGAAATGGAAAATTAGGTGACTTGGTCACTTGCTGGTTGGCTCACCCAGCCAGTTAGTATGGCCAGGAGGTCATTGTGAAACCATGGGAAAATTCTGTGTAAGATCACTCAGTGATCTGTCATTACCTTGGAGTAAAGTCCAAACTTCTTACTCTGCCTGCCAGGCTTGGTAGTGGTGACCGTTGCACGGTTTTGAGAAAATACTCAGACCTACCAGACTGTACGCTTGAAAGGGTGAATGATTGTTAAGGGCCAGTGAATGCTTTTATTGTGTGCCTGGAAAGTACAGAGATCACAACAATGCAAAATTGTGCCCTGTGTTCCTGAACTTTGGCCAAAAGAACTTGAAAAAATAAATACGGAGGCATCAGTGTTTGTGTTAAACACAGTAATAAAAATATAAAAAATTAACTTAGCCCTGACCGATGTGGCTCAGTGGGTTGGACATCATCCTGCAAACTGGAAGGTTGCAGGTCGGATTCCCACTAAGGGCACACTTCCGGGTTATGGCCCGGTCCCTCGTTGAGGGCATGTGAGAGGCAACCAGTCAACGTTTCTCGTGTACATTGGAGCTTCTCCCCTTCTCTTTCTCCCTCACCTTCCCCTCTCTCTAAAAATAAATCCATAAAATCTTTTAAAAAATCGAATGAACTTGTAAATTAAAGCAAGGTACTGGAAGTCTGAGCTAGCATTATGATGGTAATTATATTGCAATATATAAGTATCAAATCAACACATTATATACCTTAAAGTTATGCAATATCGTTTGCCAGTTATCTCTCAAAAGAGTTGGGGGAGAAAGCAAGGAGACACTTTAAAGTTTTAATAGCCCCACATTTCTAATAGCTTGACCCAAAACAACAATGTTGAAATGGAATTTTTTCTATCTAGATATAAAAAGTAATAATCACTGTTCTTTCCAGCACTTATACCATCTGCAGTAATCTTGTTCATTAGTTCGTGTATTGATTTTCCATCTGCTCTCCGAAGACTGTTTGGAGAGGGCAGAGGTTTTCTCTTTCTTGCTCACTCTGTTACAATCACTGGAACCTTTAAATTCACCCAACCCTTCAGCAATCTCAATAAATATTTGCGGATGGAATTATTGAATAAGTTCAGTTAAAAGTTTGTGCTCTTGTAAGTAGTCTAGTAGACCTGGGTTTTGATCTATCCTATTCTACCTATTCTATCAAGTAACTTGATGTGAGACCCACTTAACCAATAACTTAGCCTCTCTGTGATTCAGTGTCTTCTAGTTAAAATAGGCACAAGACTAGTGTTATTGTGTATTTTTAAAAAATATATTTTTACTTACTGTTGTGCATTTAAAAAAGAACAGTGTACTATAAGATACTTAGCACTGCACCTTGCAAAGGACAAATCTTAAACAAGTGTTATATCTCTATGGTAAAGAGTATTATCATTATGTCATATCCATATAACTTCATTTTTAGTTGTGACCAATGGGAAATCTTGCTCAGCTTTGTAAAGAGCCATAGTTCACATATAATAAATAATTTTGCCAAAGGTCCATCTAAAGGCTTTTATACATGATTAGAAAATTACCCCTTAAAATATTCCCTTAAAGCATAAAAAGTTTTATTTTAGTTTTGATTAGAGTGATTCAATTTGATTACTATTTTGATGAAATAAAAAGTCATGAAAATGCTATATATATATGCTTATTATATATATATAAAGCATATATATATATATATATATATGCTTATTAATTGGCTTTATCAAAGGTTTTTAACACCTAAAATTTTGTAGCTTGAAATAAACCTCTAAGAGCAGCCCTGTGCCTTTTAACACATGCTTTTAACACATCATTTTCTAGTTGTACATATTTTTTTATTAATACTTGAAACATTCCTTGGAAGGTATCAGGAGATGGGAGATATTTTGAGCAGAAATAGGAATTTGTATCAACATTTATGTTAGTTATTCCCTCTAAATGAATAATGGAAAGGAAGTAATATGTGCATAAGAAGCACCAAAATGTGAATGAAAAAGAGAAAATGGAAGAGAAGGCCAGTGGGATCTGAGTAGCCAGGAGAATGGTGTGGCTGGGTGGTGATGAACATTCACGTTTACCTCCAGGAAGAGAAGAACAGACAGGGTATCAGTCAAAGGATGGGCATCTAGCTCAGCTTTGTCAGCTGGGTTATCACCTTGGCAGCTACAAGTCACCTCTCTATCATAGTCATCCCACACTAAATAGGCTCAATTTTATTTATCTATTCCCTGGGGTTGCAATGATCAAGTAAAATAGTAATAAAGGATTTGAGGAAAGATAATGAACTTCACAGATGCAAAATGCAGCTACTACAAAGTTAACATTTGGGATGACACTAACATTTATGGAGTCAAAGTTGATTTCTGCTCATTTAATCTACACTATCCTGTGAACAGGTATAACAATCTCTCTTTTACAGGTGGTAAAACTGAGGCTCTGGCAGAAAAAGCAACGCAGCAGCTACTCAGTGCTTAGTCAGAATTTAAGCCTATGCCTGTCTGACCTCAAGGCTCAGGCACTTCCCACGGCAGTATTCAGCCTCACCAAAGGACAGACAGACCAAAGCAGGTGGAGATGTACTGTCCGTATCAGAGCTCTACTCCTGCGTGGGTCAGCACCACTGCTCCATTCTGTAGGGAAAGTACAGTCACGTTAGGAGCTTATTTTCTATATTAATTAGTTAATTAATTATCATTTAGAAAAGATTTTATTCATTATTTTCAGAGAGGAGGGCAGGGAGGGAGGAAGAAAGAGAGAGAAGCATCAATGTATGGTTGCCTTTCACCTGCCTCCAGCTACGGACCTGGCTGGAAGCCTGGCTTGCAACCTGGTTATGTGCCCTGCAGGCTGGCATCTTATCCACTGAGCCACACCAGCCAGGATCTCTATATGTATATTTAAAAAATACCATTAGAATCAATGATCTAATAATTCTTGACCATTTAATGAAGTTACTTTCTAGTTTTCTCAGATCTCACAGTGAATTAAGCTGGATTCTGATGTGGCATACAAAGGGAAAATAATATCTCACTCCTTTATTTCTTTCTTTTCTTTTTTTTTTTTTTTTAACTTTATTGTTGTTGTATTACATCTATCCCCTTTTTGCTCCCCTCTGTCCCCCTCCCCACCACTCCTTTATTTCTAAATTCTTTGTGATGCTCTCTAGAAATTGCCCATTTTAGGGAGCTTCATTGGTAACTGGATTTTTTTCCTACATGAAGACAGAAGCATCCTCCACTTCTCATGTGTGGCATTTGTCTCTCTTCTCAGAGATTCTCCCTCTTCTCTGTGCTTCTCCCCCTAAGTTGTTTTCAGGAATCTTTGGATCATGGTTATCTTTTGTACTTTGACAAAGCATCCTATATTGAATGACAAGGAAGTCCTACTTCAACCAGCAGGGAGTAAATGTTAAGAATGCATGACCAAGGCCACACAAGTATAGAAATTTGGGAAATTCTTGACTGCAGATGTGAGAAAGATGTTATTAATAGAACACTAAGGGAAAGGAGAGGTGCTGGAGATGTGCCCAGCTCAGGGGCTCTCAAAGGCAGACAACACATTCATTCAGAGGTTGCACTCCTGCTGGGCCCAGAGCAGGATTTCTGATTCTCTTTAATAATCATAGTGGATGCAAGAATAAACATGAATGGGCAAAGCATTGTGTGTTTAAAATGCAGCAGGAAGTTGGGTAGGAAACAGCAGATATAGAGATATGATGGGAAATGTCCTGGGTTTGGAATCAACAGACAGGGTTACAGCCTTTGTTGCTGCTTGTCATCTTGGCAAGTTACACCATTTCTCCACGTTCTCATTTGTGAATAGCATTTCTTCATTTAGTGATTACTACAAGGCAGATACTGTGCAAAGTTCTCATAACAGCTCTGTGAAGCCAATACTTTTCCTATTCCCATTTTACAGATGGAATTGAGAGAGTCAATAGGCAAGGAAGCAAAGAGTCTATCTGGTTTTCTTTTTTTTTTTTTTTTTTTAAATTTATTTATTATTTTCAGAGAGGGAAAGGGAGAGAGGCAGAGAAGGGGAGAGACATCCATGTATGGTTGCCTTTCACCTGCCTCCAGCCACGGACCTGACTTGTAACCTGGTCATGTGCCCTGGCTGGGAATCGAACCAGCGACATTTTGGTTCACAGGCTGGTGCCTTATCCACTGTGCCACCAGCCAGGGCTTATCCTGGCTTTTATGTTTAATCTTTATGCTTTACTATTTTACCCTGCCCAGAAGGTTGAAGAAAAATCTATATAATTGTGTCCGATTTTTAAATGTGAAATTCAGACTCTTATTATTGACTGTATTTGTCTACCCCATATGACTAAAAATGGTTAAAACATGAAGAAATAAAGCTCAGAATCAGTAATTTCCATCATTATGTTGAATGTCATCAGATGGCAGGAAAGAAAACACTGCAAGGAGGGGACAGAGTCTTTTTGGATCTGCATCACCCTCAGGTCAAACCCATCCCCATTGGTGATTGGCAAATAGGAATCATAAATATTCATGTGCAGAGAACTTCAGCAATGCACCAGGGCCGTGAGGGGCACCGGGCACAGCTACCACAAGGCCCAGCTTCCTCATTCCAGGGCTGGGTGCAGCTTCTGCAGCTGTGGGCAGTGAACCACTGCAGCACACTTGCCCACAGAGACAATATTGTTTTCTACCTTCTGCAATGTAGGAGACACACACAAGCAGACAGAACACCCTGCCTTGTAGCCACAGAGGAAAAAGGGGACCCTGATTTTATCCCTCATTATTCTTTTCTTCTCATGTTTGTTCATAGGTTCTTTTCTGATCCATTCAGCCCTGGGCCCAGTGCTTAACCCACTTGACATGGAAGCCAGCTGAATGGCATGGATAGATCAAGCCACACATGGGTCGCACCCCTGAGGAGATGCATACTCCTTGAAAAAGGCACTGAATTTATCAGAGCCCTCGTTTTCTCATCGGTAGCCTGGGTGTAATAAAGCCCTTGTCTTCCCAGGTGGTAGCGAGGATCGAGTGAAATGAGGTATGAGAAGTACCTGGTACTCGGGCCACACCCTGAAGCTAGTCTCAGTAGAGAATTGATGTTTCTGCTGCTCAGACGCTAATCCCCCAAACTCTTTGGGGAAACACCCCACCTACTTGATCTCCGTCCATGGACTCTGGAAGGAAGACTACCCCTCTTTCCACCCTTTGTTAACCAGGGCGTGGGCAGGGAAACCCGTTTTGAGACAGCCTGATGCTTCCAATCCAGGACGGTGAATGGGAACAAGTGCTGTAAAGATCAGGAGAACTTGGGATATCCAGGCCTCTACGGTGATGCTGGGGTGGGAGAAGAGATGATTCCTGAGGAAGGGTGTTTGTGTTCTTGATCTTGTGAAACCGCCTTCTTTCACATGTTTTATAAAAATGTCCTGATACTTGTTGAAAGGATACGGAAGACTTTCCAGATTATTGCATTAGGGGTCATGACGCTTGCAATAGTTGAGACGTGAGGCTCAGCTCTGAATACAAGGACGCTGGGGATTCTCAGCCAAGAGCAGAATCCGGAGGCATCAGTGGGGAGAATATTAATAAGAGACGACATTAAGGGCAGGCAATTTTTTTCTAAACTGAACAGGATTCTTGCTAAAGGCAGGACAAAAATTATACATTAAAGGTGAAGGGTGAGAAAGTTATGTCAAGGGTGGTCAGATATCAAGGCAGGGGGTTCTCACAAACTGACTTAGCAGGGCTTTTGCCCAAACTGGGCCAAACAGATCAAAGACAGGCTAGAACCCAAGGTCAGGGCCTGGTTGATGAGCAGGTGCAGAGAAACCTTACAAGGTTGGTCAAGGAGAGAGTCTTTGTCCCTCACCTGCCGCAGCTGAAGTCTGGTTTTTAAACCTCTTTTCAATTCTGTGTTCCCTTCATACAGTTCCAGTACATCTCTTTCTTTTGAAGATAGCCAGTTGCTTTCTGCCACGAATACAGATTAGATACACAATACTCTCTAATAGTATTATATAGAGTGAACTGTAGCCCCATCAATGGTGGGTATTTAATGAATCAAAAACGCATTTTCTCCACTATGTAGTCAGGTTCATTTTGAAGAGAAGATTAACTGATGGCACAGAGATCCCATTCCATGATTTTACTTAATTATGGTGGTTATTTTTTAAATGAACTAACTACCTTACCATCAGAGTAATCTTGGTTTGAGAGTCTATGCAGTGAACTACTACTTTTGTTCGAGTTATCTTCCAGTGTACTTGAAATGCAGTCCTTAGGCTGGTGCCCGTCTTCATCCTGCAGGGCGGGTCCTCTCCGATCCTCTCCGATCATCTCTGATCATCTCCGATCATCTCCATGATTGAGTGACGAGGGTGCAGAGCTTGGGTGACTGGCCCAGAGCCCTGTGGAGCAAGGTTTCATACCCAGGTTTTGTGATGGCACAGCCCAGCGCCAGATCTACCACTGCAAAATGCAAACCATAGCTGGAAATTGTATTTAATCAGGATCCTTCATTGCTCTCAGCATGCTGGTTCATGGAAAGGCCTGTTTCTCTTTAATACTGAGAAGCATGTCTAGAATATTATCACGATTGCACCCAGGTTTAGAAAAGGACCACTTCAGATTGGAGTTTAGATGTGGTTCTTGTGCTAAACTGTATGGCTATCCCAAGCGGAATCAGAAATGTTTGCTAACAGGTGACGGAGGGCTTTCCACCCCCTTTCCCAACCATGAGCACAGCCGGGGAATTTGCTCCTGGGGCTACAAGTATGGGGCTGGCAGGCCTGGGAAGAAGGTGGGACTTCCACAGAACCAGGCACCACCAGGTAATTTTTCTCATCAAGTCAGGACTCTGACAGGTGCAGGGTGGATGTGTTTTTCCGTCTTTCAGTAATTTCCCAGTGGCCACACCCTGCCCTGCAGAGAGGAGACACCCCCTGTAGAATGCATTCAGGGTTGCAGAACCAGGTGAAGTGTTTCCTAAGATTTTGGCTTCGCGGTAACCGTCATTTGAGTTGATTTGGAAAAATCCCTAGTGGTGCTCTTGTTAATCCACGTAATCGCTCTGTGGCAGGAGGACCAAGGCAGCTTGTTCCCTGGGTGCTTCTTAGGTCCTCAAATGCTTGTGGCCCCATGTGCTAATGAGCTAAAGGAAATCTTTCCCTTACAGTTTAACCCTCCGCTTCTTGAATGACAATCCTCAGGCCCTTTCCTTCACATTCAATCTCTGATAAACTACTTTATAATTTCCCAATGACAGTTAAATTGAATCTCCTCGTTAGTGCGGTTACTCAATTTGCTTCCAATCATTCTACCTTCCACCGCCTGTGATGCAAAGGTTGTGGGCCTGCCACCTCCAGCAGTCCCTGTGGAATGTGTGTGTGTGTGTGTGTGTGTGTGTGTGTGTGTAAGTGAAACGACATTTAAAACAAAAAGGAAAAAGGAGAAACCATTTCTTTAAAGCCGTCTCTAGGTGCGGGACCATACCCCAGGATTTTATATGGTTAATGGAAAGCCAGGCAGCCGATGACATTTACCCTGCTAAATGTTGATGATTAAGAAGGAAAAGGTTAGACCCTGCTTTTTTCCTCTGGAGCTTGTGTACCAGGGGTCAACACGAGCATCGGAACAAAAGGAGTTGCCTATTTGTGAACAACCGGAGCCCAACTCCAGTGTTGGTGCAGTCCCTCGTGATGGTGATTAATCCCCTTCCCCCACCCCCCTTCCCTTTTCTGAATCTGGCGGGTTGAAAGCCTTGCTTCAACCTCCTAGCCTGCGATGGCCAGCTCCCTCCTGGACACATGCCAGCAGCTTCTGATTAAAGCGTTACTTAGGGAGGGTGTCCATGTACTACCCATTGTGAAGGATGTCCTTGGAGTCTGGCTATCTTAATTGCAAAGGAATGAGACCTTTCCAATTTGTCCCTCTTTCTGCAGCCCCTGCTCTGCCCCTTTCCCAGGGCAGACACTTTGTGAAATGTCACGCGAGAGGAAAGGATCCATTTCTGTGAGTTTGACATCCCAAGCATAACACACCCCTCCCCCAGCCTCCAGGAGCGGATGTTTCAAGTGTAACCTTCCAATTACAATTATTCATGCATGATTAAATAGAAACTGTCCTCCTATTATGCTCTTTGTTGATAGGCTAAATGTTCCAATGAGACATTAGACTGTTGTAATAAAACATTTCTGGAGCGTCAAATGATAAATTAGGTGTGCCTTTGAAGATTACCTTCAATGACACTTACCTGTGTGACTGTTAATTCTCAATAATAAATATTATCAGCGTGTTCATACATGTTATCTCATTTGATATTGATAGTAATGTTATGAGATAGTTAGCACCATTATTATAAATTCATTTTTCACTATTGAGAAAATCTCAGCTCTGAGAAGTTAAATAGCTTCCCCTCCCTAGTTCCTCTGGCTTATGAGTGAAACTGATGTGAATCCAGATTTCTTGATTTCCAAAGTGAGATTCTGTTCACCATAGGATTACGTATAATGTCAAAACACAGAAAGTGTATTTTGATTTTCGCAAAATTCTATAAATGCGTCTCCAAATTTTAATGAAATAAAATAGAAAAATTAGAGTGTTTTTTTTTTTTTTTCAGGAGACAGTTTTGATTGAGTTGTAGTCTCTCCTACCAAGTGGCCCAAACTCACAGAGGGAGAACAATTATATTACCAACCCCCATTCTCAACAATGCAATTCATATACAAAACTTGGAAGGAAATTAAAGAGCCTTGTTGGCTTCTGTTCCACAATAAACATGGGAAAAGAGATCAGTGTTTGCTTAATGGAAACCTTCATTCACATTTCTAATTGAGTATAATGAACAAAAGCGAATGTCCCAAATGCTTGAGAACTGTAAACAGTGCAGTGCTCTTGTAATGACCATGCACTGATTATCACAGGGATTCTGAAAGACATGCCCTCCCCACCCCGAATGCTGCTGCGGGAGGCATAGCTCCTTCTTTGTCTTCCAAATAAACCCTGAGCTGTCTTGGCGAGGGAATGTGTGGCAGGGGGGCTTCTTGCTAGCTGAGGTCATAATAGAGCTGCCAGATAAGAGAACAAGCACTTTTCAAAGAATTGTCATTAAGGAAAACCTGAGCTATGACCCTTGTTTAAGGTTACTGGCTTTTGAAACATAAATATTGGAAATAAGTGTAGCTCATGTTTAAGTGAACAGTTTCCAGAGACTAAGCCATTGGTTCTAAAGATGCTCAAGATTATTTTTGGAGCCTATACTGGGGGGTTGCGACTAGAGTTTACATCAACTTCCTTTCACTTCCTCAGCAGTTGCAAATCTTTGTCCCTAGGAGACAGCCTTATTTTGAAAAAAAAATCATAATGTTGGAATCAAACCAGATCTGGAGAATTAAATGAGGGTCAAAATCAAGTGTGACATGCTTAGGTGGCAGTCAGGAGACTTTGATTCAAATCCCAACTTTGCAATTTCTTAGCTCTGTGATTTTGGCCAAGTTACTCAGATTCTCCCAGTGTCTGTTTTCTCACTTATAAAATGGAATGAGAAGCTGTGCTAACCTAACCTAACTGGGTAGTTGCTCATTTATTTCATATGTATTTACTCATTCTTTTAACAAATGTTTATTAAGCACCTATTACATACCTGGCTCTGCTTTAAGCCCTGGGAATGAAAGAAGAGTGAACACAGTAGAAATCCTAGTACTCGAGCAATGTACTAGAAAGGAGGTGTAGGTAAAAACCCTGTACATAAATTAATATATGTAATAAATAAGGTGCTAGCATCAGTCTCTGAGTTGTAATTCTCACAGAGCAACATCAAGAGAGCCAGAAAATGACTGCACACACACACAGCTTGCATTCTTGGAGAAAAATCAGGAGGTTGGAGAATCCCAGTCTCTTATAATGGACAGTAAGTTTGCCTGAACTTTGCCTGGAGAGAGACATTATCATGGCTATACGGGACAGTAAATACACCTGCCTTTTATTGTCTCCATTTTCTAAAGTTCTTCACTATACAAACTTCCTTGAAAAGGAGTCCAGAATAAAGAGCCCCAGTGCCTCTGTTTGCTAGATGTGAAGAAAGGCAAGACTCCTGGAGAACTGTCACAACAGTTGTCAGAAATGCACATTTTCAGGCCTGCCTAGACCTACTGAACCCGAAACTCTAGAGGTGGTGCAGAGCAATTTGTATTTTCCTGTACGTGTTGTTCATTCCGATGCAACTCAAGTTGGAGATCCATCATCCGGAGTGCTGGCTGAACATTGACTTGGGGAATTGGGGTAGAAGTGGATGACAAGTGAACAGGACTGTCTCCTAGAGCGGTACCTGCAGGTGACAGACCAGCATGTGTCTGGGCCCCTGGTCATGGCAATACCATGAGGTACACAAGAATTGGGGGTTGGACCTAGAGAGGCAGTATCAGTAAACATAACTGATCTAGAAATCCAGATACTGACTTTCCTCCATTACCTTTGCCATGTAAACCTGAGCAAATAATCTAGTTTTATATACTTTTATAAATCTGAAAAAGGTTTTGAAGATCACCTAAACCTAAGATTCCAAATAAGGATTTTGTCTTTCGACAACTCTAATCTCCCCATACATAGGCTTTCGAGGGATTTTCAGGGGTTGACCGTGGTGCTGAATGGGATGTGGAGACTCTGAATGTTCACATCACCAATCTGCTCAAGTGCCTTATTTTTCTTTAGGATGAGAGAAGACACATTACCTCTCCTTTGCCATTTCTAGTCTTCTGTCCTCTGTGTTATTATCAGGGGCCACCACCACCACCACAGAGCTCACTTTCTTTCATAAACTTAACTTCTCCCTTTATTTTGTGTTCCTTAGGTGAATCATCATTGAGCTGGCTGGGAAAGTGTGAGGCATTGGGTACCTTGCACTTCATACTTTGCACTAAAAATCAGCCCAGTTGAACAACTTCTGAGGCAAATCTCTTTGTCAGGTCGCTTCCTTTGAAGTGCTGCTTGCTCCAGAACCAACTAGATTTTTTAGTGAGCCTGCAATCGGTAATAATGAGAGAGAGGGAGAGGAGAGGGAGAGGAGGGAGAGAGAGGGGGGAAGAGGGGAAAGAGAAAAGAGAGAATGCATTTTGAAATACTTTTTTGGAAATCAGTTCAAAGCTTTGAGCAACTTGGATGTATTATTAACCACCATGTGAAGTCTCAAATATAGCTTTGGAACTCTCAGAATTTTCATCTGTTTTTACATTTTTTTTAATTAAATATTTTTAGTCAGCCACGCAGATTTGAAAAAATAAAATTTTAATTTGAATCATAGCAATTTCATTAAGGTGGATCTTCAATTTTAAATGTGGCTAATACTTCAAAATGTAATTAAGCAACATTGCATGTGGGTAATGGTGTTGAGCTATTTCCAAAAAAAAAAGTATTCATAGTTACAGATTTGTTACAGTATTAATTAGTTATTGCACCAGCAAGCATAATATTGAGAAGAAAGAGTGGTAGGGGAGAAGAAGTGAGAAGACTAGCTAGGACAGAGGAAAGAGGAGAAAACATAAGCAAGGAGTGATAAAGGAGAGGCTGAGAGGCAGAACGAGGAAGGGCAGAGAAGGAGGAAGAATACGAAAGGCACTTGTCAGCCTCTGCTCCCTGCACCCAACTCTTGCTAAAATTGTGTCATTTCCAAGGATGAGCAGATACTTTTCAGTTTTCAGCTAATGCTTTCCCAGAAAATGTTTTCTTTGCTCCCTAAATTATTGATTGGGCTATTAAAGGTCTAAAATGAAAATTTAATTCATTGTGAGTCTTCCCAAAGTGTGGCCTCCTGGAACACACTGATGGAATTGCTGGACTAATTGAAGAGAGGATAGACATGCAGGAGAGCAAGGTGTTTGCCTGTGGACAACCCCAGGGTACCCTCTCAGGCCGGCTCTGTGGGGTAGAGGGAAATTGTTCTTCATTCACTGACTACCCTAAGGAATCATCCTGGGCTGTCTGCTTAGGGGTCAAGAGCATCTATCCCAACCTGTCTGTCACACATGACCACTGAGAAATTGGTGACCCAGAGGGAGAGGGTACCATCATGAACCCATCAAGGCATGGAAAAGTTCTGGGAGTGTGGGAGGGGCAGCGGTGTAGCTGTGGAGAGGGCAGTATTGGACAACATGAAACTGGACTTAAAGTTCTTTCACTGCCTCCTCTTGGCAGTGATCTTGGAAAAGTGATGAGTGTCTCTGATTCTCAATGTTCTCGTTTGTAAAATGGAGGTGATGATAAAAAACTCTGGCCTATATGCAGAGAAAAAGGTGTAATGTAAGTAAAGCACTTAACATCATGCCTGGTAAGCATCTCCGTAAATGTGAACTGTCATTTTTACGATTGCATTCAAGTTGTCAGCATTTCCGTTGTTGTCAGAGGCAGGATGAGGATAGTCACTTTGGGGTGTTAGTTCACCAGATCAGGAATAAGTAAAAGGGTTTAGGTACAGGAGTGTGCATACGCAGAGAAATCAACCATATCTTGGGAAGCAAGAAACTTGAGCTAACACTTAACTAGTATAGTACCAACACCAGTGCCTGTCATTTACTACTTATATGCCAAAAGCTATTTTCTTCTATTATACTATGGTTTCTAATCCACATATCTATGCTATAAAACAGGGGGTATCATTTTCCTGTTTTAACTGGTGAGGAAAAAAGAGCTCAGCATATTTATATTTATATTTATATTTATATAACTAAGAACCCAAGTTCTTATTCCAAGGCCAGTAGTCTTTTCATTGTACCCACACTTCAATTGAATTTCTCTGGGCCATTGGGAATGTCTGTGCACTCTGGTTTCATTTATATTGTTTTTCCTTCTGATCGTAATGGCTAAGATATTTGACCCCAGAGAAAAATGGAGAGATCTGCTACTCACCTATGGCTTTCTCCTCTCATCTCTCTTTAATCTCCTGGCTCCTGTTTTATTTTGTGCTTTTGGTGGGTCTTACCATACCTCTGATTGTATTGTTCACAGGCCAATTTGAGGTCAAGATTGTACCTGTTGGATATTACACAAAACATGTGAATCCCAAACCACAACCATGTATGGTTTCTCCTGGTCTGTGAGTTGATTGGGGGTTGGTTGGTCTAGGCTGGCCTCAGCTGCTGGTGGCTCTGCTCCACGCATCTCTCTCGTCCTGGTGTGTTCTTGACAAGGCAATGACAGAGATGCCAGAGAGCAAGTGGAAGCACACAAGCCTTCTTCTAACATTCAGCACTGGCATACCTTTTTTCCTCCTTATTCTTTTGGTTTAAGCAAATCACATGGCTGAGCCCACCTGCAGTGGGGGGAGGGCAGGAAACTGGAGCCACTGATGGAATTTGTCAGAGATGTGTCAGCCATATAATCATTTTTTGACCTATTGTTGCCTATTGGTTTATTTTCCTCTAGCTGACTGACTTACAGATTAGCTGCCTTCCAAGTCCTGACATCCATGGAAACCAGAGGCCTCCCATGGGGGTGGTGACACTGAAGGTGCTTTTTCTTCTCACTCTGCCCCTTTCCCCTGTGTTGTTATGAGCTCCGGAGAAGGGACAATATCCTCCAACTCTTGCATCACCAAGTCAGACACATTTGTGAAGTAACTTGAGTATTTTTTAAAATCTGAATCACTGAACATCTTCCATCAATACTTCTATTTCTTTCCGTAAGTTTAGGGGTAACACAGGTGGGTGCCTTCACACTAAAATCTGGTATTCTTGTATTTTAACCAGTATTATACCTCTGAAATTATTTTACTGGTATTGTTGTATTTTTATAAACCTTTGCAAGATGCAATACCTTTTGTTCGATAATGGTGTTTTTCAACAAGAGCTATGCAGACTGGGAATAGAGGGGATCTGAAGTTGAAATTACCTCCTATATGTGAGCATGAGTCCTGATTATTGCACAGAATGATACTGATAAATAAAACTCATGTTTGCTCTGCAAAGGTCTACCCTTCCAAGATGGAAACCTGAAATTTTTTGACCTAGTTCTTGGGAAAGGTTTATAACATGCCCTTTAAATCAATATTAACCTGGCCTCCAAATATATGTAACTATTATAAAGTTTACATATCAAGAACTGGTAGGCTCACCAAAACTAGTCAACAATTACATTTCTCTCCATGTCTTTAGAAATTAATGGCCACCAATCTTTGTTTTCTTGCACATTTAGTTTATTCCCCTCCCCACCCCTGCAAACTAGCCTCCTCTCTCTGTTTATTTCTTAGCACATGGGGCCCTAAAATTGACAATCCCAAGATGGGAGGCTTAACTCCTGAATCTATTTTATAACTGGGGACCCTGTAACTCCCTAATCCAGACTCTGATCCTTGGTTTGGTACCCTTCCACCATCCGATTAATAATGACTGTGGGCAGAATGAAGATGATGTCAGATGGTAGTAAGTAGCCCTGCCCCAGGTAGCACCGAGGAGGCATTAATAGGCATCTTTATCACACTAGCCTTTCCTAGCACCAGCTTACATAGCCAATGACAACGTTCCTGTGAAAAGGAATGTGACATCATCTTCCCAAATAGTGGCACATTGGGAGAGCCCCAATATTCTTTTGTCTCCTCTTTTACAGCTAACTTCTTTAACAGTAAGATTTAAAACTCAGTTAAATTGAACATTCTCTTCCCTAACCACTCCATATAGTCCTGTCAACTAATTAACTAATGAATTAAATGATTATTGAGTGTCTGTTATGTAGGGGGTATATTTTGTGTTGGATATAATCAAAAGGACCTATCTTCAAATTACTTACAATCCAGTGTTGACAGATTTATGTAAATTGAGGTTCTAAGAGGAAGTGTTTGAGGTCAACAGATCATAGGCCCCTGAGTTCAGAGGACACAAAATGACTTTCATGGAATGTCCCATGTGCCACATACCATGTGCTGGGCCCATTATAAGTAATTTCTCATAAATTTTTGCATCATGCCAACAGACATCATCGTTTTAATTTAACAAGAAGTAAGATTAAAGGTCAGGCTTTCTAGATTCCAAAGTCTGTTTGTCTTCCTAGGTTAACTCAAGCTGCCTCTAAGAATGGTGGGTGGGGGATGGTAGTGGTGATGTTAACTGAAGTTCACTAAATTGAGTAGGTCTTGACTCTGTTCACTCTTTTCACTGCCGTTATAGCCTTTCTTTCAAAGCACTTCATGAGAAAACTTGCTTCCTGTGGTCAATAAATAACTGGGTGGTTTTTTATTTGGGCTCTTTGTTAATTATTATATTTATGTTCACATCCAAGTAAAGCTTCATGGTGAGATGAAAAGGCCGAATGAGTGTAGGTTGATCATTAAGGCTGGAAGTGATGATTTCTGATGCTGTCATGGTGGGAAGTAAACTCTTATAAACTGAGTTAACAATTGACTAAGTTGTCCCTGTATGAGCACTTTTCTTCATGAGGAAGCCACCCCTCTGCAAGGGTGTGAGACCCATTCATGGTGTTTTCACCTCAGAGTTGATCGTCTTTTCCATCTCAGAGGCTAAGCCAGAAGCTGATTAAGTTGTGTCCCATGGCCTCAAAGCGCTCTGTTTTCTTCCACAAGTTCTCATTTCATTCCAGGAAAAGTGCTTATGTCCTGGTGGAATATTGCAAACTGTGAAAGCTTCTCAACCACCTCTCTGCTCTAAAACACATCACAAACAATCAACAGATTAAGAAGGAACCCAGTGGGTGATGGGAAATCAGGAAGCAAGGAAGACCTGGGTTTGAATCCTGGCTCTTGTCTTTAGTAACAATGTAAACATGAGTAAGTTATGTAACTTGATGGTATGAAGACCTGCATATAAAAGGGTGATGGAATCTACCTCAGATGCTTATTGCAAGGACTAAATGAAGTAAAGCATATAGAGAATGTAGGGTGCAGTCATGTATGGAGGACTGCCATGAATGAGTGTGTAGACTGAGCACTGCATGACTCTCCAAGTGCCATTTACATGTGGCCAGTCCTGTGTAGGGAATAAAGTCATAGTCACTGCCCTGAAGCACTTAGCATACTGCCCAGTGCAAAAAAAAAATTTTTTTTAAAGGTAGTCATTGTCATTATTATTACTCCTCCTGTGGCATTTTCATGCTGGGTACTTTCTCTTGATTTCTTTTTGGATTGTTGGTTCTATTGAGCAGCCTACCTAACTTCAACTTGTTTTCATTACAGCTGGACATTGCTTCTTCAATCACCTTCTTTCATGATGGACACAACATACTGTAGGCAAGTGCTGATGTAGAATCTTGCAATACTTTCTACTGGAGATAGAGGTTTGCTTTTCTGTTTTACTGGGCGGTGGGAAGGGACAGAGAACCTGCTTTTGAGGGTGAGTGTGATGGCTTCGGATTGTTGGAACCTGAACTTGAAAATTGTGGTGATCTTTTTGAACATCTGTTTTACAATGACAGAGCACAAAAAGACCTTTGAACAGTGTGGCAAAAAGAGTTAAAGAACCAATTCATAAGAACCTATGTATCCCTACGTTCATAGCAGCACTATTTACAATAGCCAAGTGCTGGAAACAGCCTAAGTGCCCATCAGTGGATGATTGGATCAAAAAACTTTGGTACATTTACACAATGGAATTCTATATAGCAGAAAGAAAGAAGGAACTCGTACCCTTTGCAACAACATGGATGGAACTAGAGAGTATTATGCTTAGTGAAATAAGCCAGTCAGTGAAAGACAAATATCATATGATCTCACCCATTACGGGACAATAATGAATAAAACTAACAACAAGCAAAACAGAACCAAATATATGCATACAAGGAATAAGCCTTCAGTGGTTAGGGGGAAAGGGGTTGGGGGGAGGGGGAGGCAGAGGCAGGGAAGGGGAGCCGCTTAGACAAGAACCTAGTATAAAGGAACCATGGACATGGACAACAGGTGGGATTGACTTTGGGAGGAATGGGTGGGTGGGGAGGGGGACAGAGGGGAGCAAAAAGGGGATGGATGTAATACAACAACAATAAAAATTAAAAAAAAAAAAAAAGAACCAACAGAACTCTGTGACTACGGAAATTGGTGCTTCTTGAGACAGTATCTGTGGGAGTCAATTTAAAATTGGATTGTCAAGCATTAATACCACTTTCTGAATGCTGATCCTTAGGTACAAGAGAATTCCATTGTTAACTGGAGGGGAAGCATTTTAGGGTTCTTAAGCTGCGTTGATTTTGAATAGCTTGGTAAAACACCTACATTTTTAACATGTTGATTTGTTCTCACATTGTAAGACAACGTCTTACCCGAACTTGTAGATGTGCTATTTGCTCCATTCCTTCAGAAATGCATTAATAGAAAGAAATAGGAAGAAAAAAAGAGAAATTGCATCCATTTGGGAATCATAAAAAGATTTGGTTTTTATTTTTCATATGCCAGTGAATTTATTTGAAGTAAACTGTATGTTGAAATTGTACCCCTCAGGAGAAGGGAGAGGACTGGCTGTACATGGAGGTTGAGAGATGAAGAATGTAACAATATTTGTGAGGTCTATTCTTTCTAAGTCCATGCATATTTTTTAATCCTCATTATATTGGTTTCATTCAACAATGAGAAAGCCAGCCTGAGAGAAAATAATTAGTTTCTTCAAAACCACACTTTTTATACTGGCAGAGATTGGGTTTTAATTCATGCCTGCTGACCCCAAGCCAATTCTCTTTCCCTTAGATCAAGATCAGCAAATATTTTTGGGAAAGGATTGTAGTTAATAGCTTTTCATGAGCCATATGGTCACTGTCACAACTACTCAATGTGCTTAGGTAGTGTAAAGTCATTTATCAACAATATACAAATATGTGAGCACTGCTGTGTTCCAATAAAACTTTGTTTATAAAAACAAGCAGTGGGTAGAATTTGATTTGCAAGCCTAGTTATCTAAGTTGTGCAAGTTTCAGAATAAAAACCAACCAACCAACCAAACAAACCTCATGTATTGAGAGAAAAGGCCACCTCATATGTACTGTTAGACTGTGCTGGTGGTATGTGTCAGTCCCTGGAAGGTGACCAAACTCTTCTTTTATTATATGCATGCCTAGTGTTTCAGGTATTACCTCTCAGTTAACAACAAAAGGCCAGTTCAGAGCATTCGCTGACACATGCGAAATGTTACGAGTCCTTTTCAGTAGAGTGGCTTGTTCCTTCTCTTCTTATCATTTTAATGTAATCCCTAACTTCGCATATATAAATATTAACACATTGTTGGAACAATTCCAATAAGGTAAAGCTGAACAGGTAAATTTTACTTTTAAGATAAAACTATAATGTTATTTCATCTACTAAAAATGTCATGGATGATACATTTCAAAAAAAATTCTTTGCTGTTTGTTTATTTTTACAAACTATGCAAATAGTCTGGGAGGCCTAAAACATGATGCCAACTGAGAAGTGGTAAGAAGTGTATTTCTTTACAGGATTCAGTGTAAGTGTATAAAAGGTGAAAAGAGCACCTCAACTCTCACTGAATTCCTTAAGGATCACCAACAAAAACGTGTGGGACACCTGACAGTTGGAAATTGCCCAAAACAATAACTAAGCCTTGACTGAGGAATACTAGAGCCTTTGGGTCATTTTGCTGTGAGGCAAATATTAAGTGGCGTAATGTTCTGGTTGAGAAATCCTGTTGCAGTGGTTTGGGATAGAAAGGAAGAAATTCCAAATTGAGGCAGTAATTCTGTGACAGAGAAGAGATGAATATGAGAAATTTTTGACAAAATGTTGTGCATTACTTAAAAGTCATGATGATAATGATGATTTTTGGTGACAGGTAACAGAAACTGACTGGTGAACTTAAGCAGAGATGGTGAATTATTAGCAGAACTCTGGCCTTGCCTACATAATTGAAGAAAGGTAGTACACATAATTGATCAAATGTTAGGATGGCAGAAATCAAGAAATGTCCAATAGACTCATGACAAATAATAAGTTGTTGCTTTAATTACATTTTGTGGGCTTTTTTACATGGCAACAGCTAACTTATAGACCACCTCTGTGTCTCTTGATTCAAGCTTCAATTTCTTGCATAAGAGGATTTATTTCATTTAGTTTGGTTCTTGTGTTTTAACTCTGAATCATTTATCTGTGACCAGGGAGCATGTGGTATGCTTACAAGAAAAACCACAGTGAGCTGGGAAAATACCCAACCTGTAACTTCTCCATGGAGGAAGGACTGGGCTAAAGGTGGGAGTCAAAATCTTCTGGAATATTTGTAAATGTTCTCAGAGTTTTGCCAAACTAGTGAGAAGAAAGGTTTTTAGAATCCCACTGATGAAAGCTGTGCATCAGCATTGGGGAAACTACTTTTTAATAAGGAGTCAAACACTGATTGATCAAACCCATGAAGGACTTGATTGAATGGAGAACATAAACAGGACATATTTTTAAATCATACTTTGCTAGGCCTCAGAGCCTGGCAAAGTACAGCGTATAGAAGGTCATACATACCTTAGAGAAAGGATCTGCATCAAACAATTGCCCATCAACTGGCTGCTAGTGGGGTTTCTGACTGTGCTTTTCTTCCTCACCATCATCACAGAATTCTAGAATAGGAAAGGAAGAGAGACCCTCCAGTCTAGAGAGCCTAGTGGTGTGGTCTTGCTCAGTGCCTCCCACCGCCCCATATGTTCTTCCTCCATAAAGGCCCTCATTGGCTTGTGTGAGTTCTCATTCACTAAGTCACTCATTCATCCTATACTTGGTCAGCAATAGTCACTGAGCTCCAGCCACACGCCTGTGCGCAAGGAAGGTGCAAGCAGGTAGTCCCAAGAGCCAGGTGTGTCCGTCTGCTGATCTTGATCACAAGGAAAGCATTCGTTTCTGCACTTTTATTTCTCACACTTTATATAGAAAGTATGTGAATACTCTGCACACACATTTGGACTAAGTCTCTGTACTCTGGCAGCTGAGCTAGGAGAAATGCATTGAGAAGAATGGTGTGTGAGAGCACCTTTCATGTGTGTTCTTGAAGTTAGTGCATTTTAATTATAAATATTGCTCGCTCCCTCCCTTCCTCCCTTCCGTTTTCCTCCTTTGAATAAGTGCTGGTTAATTCCTTGTGTTCAAAATGTGGCATGTAGAATGAAAGACACCTTTGCTAACCTCAAGTTGCCCACAATCTAGCATAGGTTGTAAAAAAAAGAAGAAGAAAGGAGAGGTTTTACTCAAATCTGAGAAGGAAGCTAACAATTGTGTGCAATTATGATTACCATATTGTTTTGTTTTATTTTTTTACATAATATATCTTATTTGATCCATATAACTACTCTATAAACTAGGTATTCTTATCCCTATTAGCAGGTAAAGAAAAGCAGGCTCAGGCTGTCAGGTGATTTTCTCAGCCAAACAGCTAAGGAATGGCATGTGAATCCTAGTTCTTAGAGTTTGACCACCTAGTCTGTGCTCAACGTGACAGCTCTGTTACTTTTCAGCCAGTTATTTCTCAGAAAATAAGATATAGTCTCTGTATTATTTAGCTTTTGCTATAAGAATGCTGCATAACAACCATCCTCAAAATTCATTGGTTTACAGCAACAAACATTCATTTTTCTCTCTCTTGGGTCTGCAAGTTGCCTGGCATTTGGCTGATTGTATGTGGACTTGGCTGGCTTGACCTTGGTGTGGCTCCCCCATGCAGGCTGGATGCAGTCTACTCCAAAGGTTTTTTTCAAACTCCTTCCACCAGATCCTTGAGCCTCTCCTCATAGTGAATAATAAAGAGCCTTCCAAGCCATGCAAACTCTCAAATGCTACTTACTCCCACATTCATTGGCATTTCATTGGCCAATGCAAGTTATGTGGTCAGCCAGACATCAAGGAGGCAGGGAATTATAGCCCACCTTTTGTAGGAGGGAAAACAGTTAAATGACCAAGGGTTTAACTGTACAATTCTATAACAGAGAGCAGGTAAAATACTGGGGACAATAATTCAATCTACCACAGCCCTAGAACAGCAGGATGGCTGATCAGATGGATGTCAATGATTTACCCATTAGAGGCTTTGTCACTTCCTGACTGTGAAGCATTTGGCCTGTCACCCAACCCTTCTGAGGATTCACAGCTGTGCTGCGATGGTCATCGTATTCCTGTTTGATAGTCCTCATAGACTTATTGTATCGAAGCAGGATCTAAGAGAGTAAATATGAACCTCTGTATAAATTTTACTGCAACATTCAAAGTTAATTGTTGTTATTTATTATTCTTATGACTACTATTACCACCTCTTTTGGAGGGTTACCTGGTAATTCACAGCTGGGGAACCAGGTGGTCTGTGGGCTGTGGCATCAGTGCTTGATTATTTTTTTATTATATCTATGGCTTGGTTTCCAGTACTAAGGCATTTTTTTATTTGTATTCAATAAAGGCCGACATTGTCTGGTCCGTAGCACATCAGAGGCAGTGCCAGCCTTTTCTCCTAGGGTGTGGTTTTCACTAGGGGCAGCCCCCCTTGGGAATGAGGGCAGTTGGTGGTTAGCGGGCAGCCCCTTTCACCAGAGTGGTTGGCAGTCTGCAGGAGCTTGAGAGCCCTGCTTCCCATAAGTGCACTGACTCTTGAGCTGAAAGCATGCACACAATTGCTGTTGCTTTGTCGTGGGCTGAGTCCCCTCTCTCTCAGACAAACACAAGCAGTACTCGAGGTGAGCAAGAGGAGGAAGGAGAGGACATCTGCCTGAGCAACTAGCTCTAAGTGTGAGGGTACATACAGTACCAGCTCCCTGAAGAAAGAAACCATAGCAATAAAGGGAGGAGGAGGTAAAAGTTGCCATTATAAACCACATAGAAAACTCCCTAAGATAAACTGACATGTATTTTTACAAGGTTTGTGTGTTTGCTCAGTTCAGCTCAAATCTATGCAATTCAATTCCTACAACTCAATTCAATCAATGTTTCTAGACACCACAGTACTAACAACAAATACATGGCTAGTCTCTAACTCAGAAATGAATAAACTATACACTCTGCCCTTAAGAAACTCCAGTTAGTGGTACCCACCCCCCTACCACACGCACACACAGTTAGTGGGTAGTAGTGAGAGGGTGCAGGAGTCTGGCTGAGCTGGGTTAGAATCCTGAATGAAGTCCTGACTTTGCTAAGTATTAGTTTCCTCATCTGTAAAAAGGGGATAATAATGTAGCATATCTCATAGAGTCCGTCCAATATTCATTTATTGAAAAGTATTAATTAAGCCTCCATTTTGAGTCAGGGGATATGGCAGTTTTCAACAGAGCAGTGATGTAATAAAATGCTGAAAAGGTCTGCCAAAATTAAGTTTAGGACATGGCTTGTGGAGTAATAGAGGAGTAGGGCATAGGGTATAAGGTATTGAGCGGACATCACTTAAGCTCTGCTTCTCTTTAAAACAGGAGGAGGAAGGATGCTTGTGACTTAATAAGGCATGTGCGTTGGGGTTGGGGAAGCAGAATGTTTCAGAAGGAATGACACATGAAAAGATTTTTTTTTTTTTTTGTAGGAGGGAGAGCAGCACCCTAGAAAGTAAGAGAAGGCCATTATGGTGGGAGTGGAGTGAGAGAGTTGAAGAGATGGGCAGAGGCCATGCGTGTAGAAATGATAGTAAGTAAATTTGGACTTGGTTCTACAAGAAATGAGAAGCTATTATAGGGATTTAAATGGGGTAGTGTTGGCGGCTAGGGTTAGATGCACTTCATTGTGGGCAGTGGTTGGGGGTAAGGCAAGGATAGATTTGGGGGTCCAGGTTTAAGTTTCCCCATCTTCCAGGAGAGAGATGATACTGGCTCCCAGGCAGTGGGAGTAGAGAGAAAGAAAAGGAATCTAGAAATAATCTATGGAGGTCATCAATGTCAGGATCACTAATGATCCCATGTTGCCATAGCCAATGATCAATTCTCTTTCCCCATCTTGTTTTGTGTTTGATGCAAATCAGTCATATTGATCATGTCCTTCTTAAATTATCGTGTTCCCTGTGGTTCTGGGTACCACCCTCTCTTGGATCTTAGCTGACATTCTGGTCACTTCTTGGTCTGCTTTGCTGCCTCTCTCGAATCTGGAAGGCTTATAGATTATTTTATCTCCTATAATGGACTGGATGATTGTGTTCCCCCTCCAACTCTTATATGAAAACCCTAACTCCTAATGTGATGGTGTTAGGAGATGGGACTTTGGGAGGTGATTAAGTCATGCAGGTGGATTCCTTATGAATGGGATTCATGCTCCTGTAGAACAGGAAGTTCTCTTGTCCTCTTTCTGTCTTGTGATGATACAACGAGAAACCTGCAAGCCAGGAAGAGGGCTCTGAGCAGAGCCCAACCTTGCTTCCACCTTGATCTCAGACTTCCAGCCTCCAGCACTTGTGACAGACAAAGTTCCGTTTATAAAATCCAGTTGATGGTGGTGTATTATATAACAGCCTGGACTGACTGAGACATCTCTTTTTAGTCACCCCGTTCCAAATTATTATTTCCAGACTGTCTCCTGACTTGTGTATCCAGTTGATAGCACCACTTCGACGTATAATAGTTTTGCAGGTATCATTTCCGAAATGGAAATGTTAATTCTACCCCCTGCCTTCTATATTTAATGACTCTCTTCTTCCAGTTTCTTAGAGCAGATGTCCTGGGAGTCACTTGTTGTAGGTTGACTGCCTTCAGGAACACAGTTAATAACATCCTTGTATCTACATCCTTTGTGATGTAGTTTTGTAGTTTCTCACATTACAACATAGAGTCTGTCTCCCACCCTTGAATATGGGCTAATTGTGTGGCTTGTTTTGTCAACAAAATGAGAGACTGAATACAAATGGACCATGGCCAGACCACACATAAAACTCTGACTTGCAACCTGCAGCAACCAGCCCAGGAAGCCACCCCACTATCTGCAGTAATAAGGGAGTCAGACTGTGATCTGGAGCAGTGGTCCCAGAAGCCAGATGATAACCTCTATAAACAACTGGCCCTAAATGGCCAGACCTTGATTAATAATGGGCAGCTTTCTGAGTTTTCACTCCCACTTCCAAAATAGGACACCAGAGGAAGCTTAAACATGCACCCCTAACCAATCGCATGGGATGCCCTTCTTTTAGTGCGGCTCCCACCTTTTCCAGGCTAACAGCCTCCAATCAAGACATACGTGAAGGCTCCCCACCTTTCCCACTACAATGCTTTCTTACCCCTTTGCCTGCCTTTGCATCTCTGCCAAATGCAGATGATGGTGGCTGACTCCCTAGTTCTATTCTCCCCAATTAAAAAAAAAATATGTTATTTATTATTTCCAGAGAGAGAAGAAGGGAGAGAGGCAGAAAGGGATAGAAACATCAATGTATGGTTGCCTTCCACCTGCCTCCCTCCAGCCATGGACCTGGCTGGAGACCTGGCTTGCAACCTGGTTATATGTTCTGGCTGGGGAATTGAACCAGTGACCTTTGGATTCACAGGCCGGTGCCTTATCCACTGTGCTACTAGCCAGGGCTCTCCCAAATTTTAGGGACTTCCTTTGTACTTCACCTCTATAATGGGTTTGCTGTGAGTATTAGGCAGAACATGAAGATTTCTCCTGAAGGAATAGACTACATGCAATTAAATATTTATTCTGCTAAGTATCAGATCAGTCAGGATTTCAGCAAGGACTTTAAACTCAAAATAAATAAATAAAAAACAACAACAAAGACAAGGAGTAAACTAAGTTAATGAGCGATATGGCTTTGGGTCACTTCTCTCATCCCTTGTGAGAGAATTTTATATCTATCTCCAGTGAAACACAATGTAAGTGCTTAGCATAGTGTCTGAAATCATTATCAGTGTTCAGTAAAACTTAGATCCTATCTTCCTATAGATGTGAATACATGTCTACGTGTGTTAGTATTGCCAGCCTGGCTCCAGTACCTGGAGTCTCGCACCAAGAGGACTAAGGTGAGTGGAGACTGCAGCCTTAGAGAGTAGGTAGGTAGAGTTGAAGTAGTTTAACTTTAGGGTGATGCTCTTCATTTCATGTATTCACATCTTTACACTGTACCATTTTATAAATGGGGAACAGAGGAACTTACGTATCCAGCATCATCCGGGAAAGGGCTAGAATGGATGAATTGGGTGAAAGGCTTATAGCCATGATTGCTGGTCCGTCACTGCAGACAAATCCACTCAAGGGGGAAGGTGTGTCTATCATGGGCTTTCCGTCCTTCTCTAGTGTCCTTGGAGAGGATAGCTAGGAGGCTATGGACACTTCCTCGGAAGCAACAGAGTAGGGCCACATAGCTCTTCCCTTGGCCAAAGGTCAAAGGGCAGTCATGCTATCTATGATCCAGACCCAAGAAAAGGACCAAGGTAAATGTGCTAGGCAGAGGCCATGAGACCCTTTGATTCTCTCCACACCATATTGGCACCTATGGCTTATTTATTACTTTTTAATAAACAGGCTTGTTGAGGAGTAGCTGTATACAAAACGCTGCACAGATGCCAAGTATACAACTTGATAGGTCTGAACATATGCAGACACTTGCGAAACTATCACCCCAATCAAGACAATAAATGTATCAAGAATGGTTTACCTGGTGGGAAAAGGACGTTAGCTGAAATTGACACGAGCCCTCAGCAGATGTCCTCGGTGCTCGTCCATTCCCCCATTCAGTCCAACATTCAGACCAAGTTTGGTCTCTGGCTTGGGGCCAGGTGCTCTGTTAGATGCCAATGGGATACAGAGGTGAATTGGACACGTGCCCCAATCCCACGCAGCTGAGTCTGTAGCAGAAAAGTGAAGCCATGTACTGAAGCAACTCTCAGATGAAGGAAGGTGTGACAAATGGTGAGGCCTGACACACTTTCCAAGCCTCCCAAGCTTCGTAAGCTGGGGGAATCATGGACTAAAAGAATGAGGCTGGCTTGAGACATGCCAAACTTTTTAACCAGGCACCTGTAGAGTGTTTCAATAATATTAGTAATGACCAATTATCAAACATTTAATATGTTCCAGACAACATGCTATACTGTATATACCCTAGTCAGCAATTTTCAACCTTTTTCATTTCATAGGACACGTAAACTAATTACTAGACTTCTGAAGCACACACACACACACAGTATATATATTTTTTACCATTCTGACAAAAAATAATGGGTATAATTTTGAGTATTTCACACCAGATGGCTATTGGTGTGTCAGCTGTTGCCATTTTTTAAACTTGACAATCTAAGGGAAAAGAGGTCAGTGCCCCAGACTGAATAGGCAGGGGTTGCACACTGTGAAAATTCTTGCAGCACACTAGTTGGAAATTGATGCTATAGTCCCTTCATTCAGAACAACTATGTCATAGATATTAACCATCTCTTTGGCCAATGAGCAAACGCTAGTGATGAGAGGTCAGTGAATAGTTCAAGGTCAAATGGTGGATGGTAGGCATTCTTTAATTCATGAATTCAATGAGCAGTGATGGCTCATGGGCTGCATACCAGGCTCTCTGCTGGGTTCTAGGAAGATGCCATTTCTGATCTGGAAGACCAGAAACGTGCTGATGCCCCCACGTTGGGGTGTGAGGGGAGCCAGGTTGTCACTGATCACTTAGGCCCACCCACAGGACAAGAGAGAGGTGGAGATGAAGAGAGTGTAGCGTTTTCGGCCAGCATTAGGCTTTGGGAAAGGGTGGAGTTTATGACGTATTTGAAGGGGCCAAAATTATTAGAGGGAGATTTACATCTTACCGAATAAAAGGTGAGAGAAGATGAGGGGAGACACTTAAGCATAGAGGGCAAGGAAAACTCATAAGCAAAGCATTTCTGTAGCTAACAGGCTGTGGGTGGGAAGGGTCTGCTAGCCACTGTGACCGTCACTCAGCTCAGGCAGCTGTAATAAAATACCATCGACTGGGTGGCTTAAATAGCATGTTCTTTTTCACAGTTCTTGAGGGTGGGGGTTCCAGGTTAGGGTGCAAGCAGATTTCCTCCTTGGTGGGGGCCCTCTTCCCAGCTTGTGGACAGACGCCTCCCTGTGTCCTCACATGGCAGAGAGAGGAAGCTCTCATATCTTTCTCTTCTTATAAGGGCACAGATCCCACCATAACCTCCCCCAACCCTGCTCACTTCTCAAAAGCCTGACCTCTTAATACTATAACATTGGGTGTCAGGGTTTCAGTAAAGGAATTTTGAGGGATACAAACATCTGGTCTATAACAGTGGCTTAATCAATATTTTAGGCCTATTGGACACCAGGCAAGTTCACACTTTGTGGGAAGTTGGTGTATTATTGATTTGGATTTCAAGAGCTTCAGGAAGGTTGTCAGGCTGTGGTGGTTGATTCATATTGCAATCCAGCCAAAGTAGCAATAAGTAGTTTATATTCACTTAGTTCTGTCCATCTAGAAAAACACTTTAAAAGTATTTATTTACTAGAGAGAGGGGAAATGAGGGGAAGGGAGAAGGAGAGAAACATCAATGTAAGAGGGGAACATTGATGGGTTGGTTACTTCTCATGTGTGTCTGACCAGGGGCTGAATCTGCCACACAGGTATGTGCCCTGACTAGGAATTGAACTTCCTAGTGACCTTCTGCTTTGTGGGACAATGACCAACCAACTGAGCAAACACTGAGGGTTCTAGTAAAACACTTTTATATGTGATATTAAAGATTTATTTTACATATGAGAAAACCGAAGCTCTGAGAGATTATGTAAATTTCCTAAGGTCACATAGTTACTAAGAAGCTGTAAAGGAACTGGAATTCAGATGTTACAGCTGAATCCTGCATTCTTTCCAGGCTATCAGAAACTTCTCAGGTAACCCCAAAGTCTGAGTGCAGTAACTGGTATCCCTAAAGTATATATTTGAGCTACAGGGAATGTAAGGACCACCTATGCCCAATTCTTTGTCTTGAGGTCCAGAGAAATGATTTACTAGATCCCAAATTTAGTACATAATAGGGCTGAAATGAGAACTTTAGTGTTTTAACTGCCATCACAAGATCCCCCTGAATCCAGAATAGGTTTACCAATTTTTAAAAAATTTTAATTTTATTGTTGTTGTATTACATCCATCCCCTGTTTACCAAATTTTACTCTACCAAGCACCTTCTCTTAAATTGCTCTTTACTCATTAAAGCTGTCTTGTAAGAAAAGGCAGATGTTAACCCATTTTACTGATGAGAAAACAGAGGCTTTGAAAGATTAGGTAACTTGTCTGTAATTGTATGACTGGTAAAAAGTGAGCTAGGTATGATAACCTTTTAATGATGATATCAGATAGGTTAAAGTTAAGCAATGTGTCCATGAAACCAGACCTTATGATTCTAAGTCAAGTGCAATTTCACCCCTTTCCCTCTGTGCCTCTCTTTCATTCTAAGACAGAGAGAGGGTGTGCCCTCTAGATTTTTCTTATCATGTCTGAGTCTGATGGCTTCCTGGAGTTGTCATGACAGCTGTGGCTGCCAGCCTGCTCTCAGCCTCGGGTATCTGTTAACCCTCTGGGCTTCCCCCACAGATTTTCTCTGTGGCTCACCTGCTGTCCCGAAAATCCATTTCTCAAGGGGGGCCCTCTCCTTGTCTGTGTCATGAATGGCTGGCTAGGTCTCATCTTCCTTCCCTTCTCATCTGTCATGTGGGCCTGTGTCAGAAGCAGGGTCAATTAACTTCCTACAGAGATGTTAACTTGGCAGGACCCAACTTGATTGATTTGTTTTAATCTGACCCATTTCTGTGATGAGCATCCTACATTGGAGGGACAGCCAGTCAAGCTGGGGAACTACGGTGAATGTCAAGATAGATCGTTCTTCTATTTTAGAAGAAACAAAGTGAATGTGGACAGATAGCAGATTTGTCTGATAGATTGGTGTTATCGAAAGCTTGAATGGATTGCTGTCTCCTGTAGTGTCCTGCTTCACCACATCAGCCTCCACTTCTTCATGTCACCATCTTTCTCTTTCAACAGTGTCTGTTCTCTTGGTGACAGCCTGCACTGTTGCTCTGATGACTCCATCCAGAAACTAATAATCATCCCATTGACCTCCTCACCCTCACCTAATTTAGGTGGTCATTACAGAATGTGGCTTCTACCTCCAAAATATTCTCAATTCTGTAGCTTTTGCTACCTCATAACCCATGTCGTCTCATTCCAGGTTACCATCTTTCCTCCAGTTACCATTGCCATAACCTCCTACTGGACCTTCAACCTTAATGGCTCTAATATATTCTCCAGTTAAATCCCTAACTCTCTGCTCAAACCCCACTGCCCCCTTGAAGCTTTTCCTTACTTCCCCAGGGAAAAATTAATCACACCTTCCTTGGAATTCTTGTAGTTAGAACTGTACAGGGTGGGGCAAAAAAGGGAAATAATACAATAATAAGTAAATAATAATGCAAGAACAACCTCTGTTTCTCATACTCACAACTGTAAACCTACTTTTGCCCCACCCTGTGTATTTTATTCTCTCCTCTAATGAGTTGAATGTTTTTCTAAAAATTCTAGGAAAAATTATGAATAAGCAAACAAAAGCCCATCCTTCTTTCTTACCACAGTTAGCTGGGGCTTCGTTTTTCTTTTCATAGTGTTTGTGTTAGAGTAGCGTAGTCACTTGTTCACATCTGTATGGTTTTAAGCTTGTTGAGGGAAGGATTGTGCTTTATGTATCTCGTGTTCACCATTGCTCAACACAGAATCTGGAATGTAGGTACTAAACAATTGTATATGAAATTGGATGGATAGAAATGAACAGAAGTTTCAGTTTCTTAAAGATAGTAATTTTTTTCTTACTCCTTCATTTGATCAAACTAGCTACTGAGGGAAAATGAAACAACACGCTTTAGGTTGCATCTATAGACAATCCAAAAACACTTCTGAAAGAAAAACAAAGCTTTGTCTTACTTTTTATTTGTCCCTGAGATATCCTCAAAGTTATTTATTTATTTATGTTAAATATTTTATTTATTATTTTTCAGAGAGAAGGGAAGGGAGAGAGGCAGAGAGGGAGAGAGACATCAATGTGTGGTTGCCTTTCACCTGCCTCCAGCCCCAGATCTGGCTGAAGACCTGGCTTGCAACCTGGTTATGTTGCCCTGGCTGGGAATCAAACCAGTGATCTTTGGGTTCGCAGGCCAGTGCCTTATCCACTGTGCCGCCAGCCAGGGCCCCAAAGTTTTTTAATAAACAAATTTCCTCATGATATAGCTCCTGTGCTGGAGCTCCATGTGCTTGATGGGAATGTGCAGTTAGCCCTTGCTTCTGGTGAAGTGAATTGATGGCTATTAAAACATAAGGTTGAGTTCAAATATTCAAGTTGATTCCCTCAGGCTGTAGAATACCCAACAGGTGATCTTAACATATCTAATCCAAGCTATCCTGCATCTCTTTTTGCTTCAGAGTAGTCCAAAACACTGTCCCATCAAGAACCACCATAATGTAGGGCCAGGCATAATTCATAAAGCATATCATACTAGATGATTGCTGCAAAGAGGTAGCACAGAGTACTGGTCAGGAGCATGGGCCCCAGAAGTAGAGCTCTGTGTTCAAATCTCAGTACTGCTACCTCTAGCAGACCGAACTTGGCAAATCATGTAACCATGTTCCCCATCTGCAAAGGTGGGTGACTTTAGTGGGTTGGCATGAAGCTTCCGTGAACTGTGAATTCACCTTTGAAAAGTCCTTTGAACAGAGCCTTGCACATACTCAATGTAAATATTTATTAAATAATTCCCTGCCTGTGAGGGTTTTTTTTGACTGCTTTTGTCTGAAATGTTCTTTTTCATCCTTTCTTTACTTAAGGGCTTGTTTCTAGTTCTATTTCCATTTCAACCTTGAAGACTTTGGTGAATAGCCCTTCCCTGAGGCACATCTCCCACACTTGAATTTGCCCTCAATCCATGGTAAACTTCTTGAGACTCTTCATCCTGTAATTGTCTGTTGACTGCCAAACAAGAGTCAAAGTGTAGCACTAGGTGCTTAGCTGTGGTGTGTCAGGTCAAGCACATGGAATTTTCTAACTGAAAATCTTATGTGCAGGTAAGTTCTGTGGCAATTGGTTCAAACACAAGGCAGAATTTAATGCCACAAGAGAGGTTCATATCCAATGCTATGGTTGTAGATGTATGCTCAAGTCACCCCACCTTGTGTCAGGCAGGCAATGGAAGTTCAATAATAATAAAAGTACACCCAAAGGTAACGTTGGATTTTAAAAAAGGAGCTTTGCTTAATAATCTCATGTGGACTTTATTTAAGGCAGTGAAGAGCTAAAATAATGATTAATTTTAAAGGATTGCAAAAGACTTCTGTGACCTTGTGTGGCTAGTAGACCTGTTGTGTGAATGTAGGGGAAAGACTCAATTGTGACTGAGAATGCATGTTGTCTACTTGTGCTGTATGAGTTGACCTCCACAGAGCAGAGCATACAATATCATTTACTTTTATGTTTACAGTGTACATTCCTTCAAACTGCACTGTCCATCAGAACAGCCACTAACCACGGTGGCTAGCGAGCACCTGGGATGTGGCTATTTCCAGTTGAGATATGCTGTAAGTGTAGAAGATACACTACATTTTGAAGACTTAGCTGGATGAACGAAGGTAGAATTTCTCACTAACATTTTTATATTGATTACACATTAAATTGATAACATCATAGCTACTTTGAGTTAACTAAAACATTATTAAAATAAAATTGGTCTGCCTATTTCTATCTTGGCTAGGTGGCTACTTGAAAATTGTCCATGTGGCTCACATTGTATTTCTTTGGGGCACTCTCTCAGAATATGTTTTCAAAAGGTCAGTCACATACTTATTGAGCACCTGTAATGGATTGGGCCTTGGGAAGGTTGCTGGTGATTAAAAGAGTAATGAGATGAAGCTCATAGTCCAGAGAGAGAAACCGCTGTATAGGCACCTGTCTTTGATACAGAAAAATTAGTCTTGTTTTTTGATCCAATCATCCACTGATGGGCACTTAGGCTGTTTCCAGTACTTGGCTATTATAAATAGTGCTGCTATGAACATAGGTGTACATAGGTTCTTATGAATTGGTGTTTCAGGATTCTTTGGGTATAGTCCAAGTAGTGGAATTGCTGGATCAAAAGGCAGTTCCATTTTTAGTTTTTTAAGGAAACCCCATACTGTTTTCCACAGTGGCTGTACCAGCCTACATTCCCACCAACAGTGTATGAGGGTTCCCTT